>LPNX010818431.1:172911-214520 GCA_001517045.1 Pseudotsuga menziesii | reverse complement strand
GCACATTTACATTGCCGGTGCAGTAATTTGATGTTTGCAGCGATTCCTTTTGGTGCAAGCATTTAAATCAAACCATTGGTATGTGTTCCTGGTAGCTTCTTGTTTATGAATCGCAGCATAGGTTTAGTAATTCCTTCATTGATTTTATTTGATGCTCTATTTTTCAATTCATAATTTAAATTGCAAATTCTATCATGCTGTATATCACCGGCAATATTGGGAAAACACTGTTCTTCATTGAATAAATGCAGAGGATATCAAATAACCCAAACCACGACCTCTGTATATTGTTAAATGCTGTTTACTTAATAGTGAGATGATAAAGAACATTTACAGACTATGAATGTTGTCTTGTAAGAGATCTTAATTGGTGAATGTGTCTTCAGCGTTGGTGAAATTTTGCAGTTTGATCCTAGGATTTATAAATTTGTTGTTTAATTAATTTTTACCTCAGTCTTTTATGCTTTCACAAGACCAATTACTGTATGCTCAAAAAGAAAACAATGAAATTACCCTTGTAAGAGGATTTTGTCTCTGTGAGCTGCAGTATCTTAGTTTCTGTCAGTAGATTCATTTTCAGTTAGCTAAATTCCAACTGAGTTCAGCTTCTCTGTCCTAAACTTGGATGTGTCTCAAAGTTCACAAACCAGGATTGATTTTAAATTCAAGTTCTGATTAACACTGATAGATCAGAGCCCAACAACTGCTACAAAACAATTGTGCATTATTGCAATAAATCCATATGTGGCCTAAACATGTTTTAAATCCAAGATTTGTAGATGGAGTTTCTTCTAGTCCTTATAAGCAAGCATACAAGATCAACAAGAGACACGTAATACATCATGAAGAATGGACATTGGAACCAAAAATTGAAGCATCCTTTACACCATTAGATTTGAATCTCTTATCCATTGAGGAAGCTCAGTTTACTAAGGAGCTTCATGGTGTCACATCCACGAGAAATCAAGGGAACAAAGACTATATTGAAGCTTAGTTTCAATCTGTAATCGGTCTGCAACATCGTTCTATACTTCACCAATTCTTGGCACCATCATTTCAAGGGAAGTTGATCTCTCATATCCTAGCATTCATAAAGTTATCTTTTTCTGTTGGGAGTATGAGCATGCTTGAGTCACTTCTTCGAAAGTGGCTCCATTGAAAATATGCATATACTTGAACAATTTTTATATTTCTAAGTAGAATAGGGTAGGATAGAATAACAGAATAAAACCATGCTTTTGTTTTTTTTTAAGTTTTTTATTTTTGAATAAGTATGCTCTCTTCCTGAGCCTTGTTGCAATCTGGAAGATCAGAAAGTAGAAAGATGATGAATGGGTATGAGATGTTTTTAAGAACTTTTTGGATTTGTTGACTATTTAAGCAAAATTCTTAAATCATTTTTTCCTTCAATGTTCAAATTTTAATTTGTCTCTATTTGTTACAAAAAAAACAAACTTTCCTGAAAACAAAATTACAGTAATTAGGGAAGCTGAATGAAAGATGCAAAGGAAAATGAGCCAATGATTATGGAACCCTTCAATATTGAACTTTGGCATGAATTTGTTAGATACAACACCGAATTGTGACTGTCAGCTATGACAGTGAGAGGCAACACACAACTGTGACAGTGAGCTGTAACACCCAGCTATGACAATGATCTGCAACACCCAGTTGTGACTGTACTACAGGTTAGAATTTATAAGTTTGAGACACATGTGTATTGCACATCATGGCATGTATTTTGTTTTCGTTTATATATAACACATCCATAAAAATATACATGATGTATTTCAACATTATGTCATTTTTTAAGAGTTGCAGTTGTGGCTGCAACAGACTGTGTAAGTCAATCTAGGTGCTCAATGCTTGAAATTTTTGGTATGGGTGTGTGTTATATTTAAATTTACATCGTTAAAAACATTCACACCTATTCTAGTCAGTTTTTGGAGGTCAATTTTCATTTATTAAATTTTTTGTGACATTTTAGTTTGAAAATTTTACTGAAACATAGTCGAGAAAATTCATTTTTTGAAGACCAAATGGACTTATTTTTTAAATGTGTTTACATCCCAAGTATCCCTTTTAATATAGTTTCCAAAATAATTCAAATTTTTAAGATTGGGTATGAAACGAAAAATGTATGGCCAAAATACTAATGGGGTGTTAAGCATGCAACTTAGGAACATAGCTGGGGAAGTCAATTTTTGGATGCCTTATTGGACATATCTTGAAAACATGTTTTGTTGGTATATTCCTTTATGAATCTAGTTTACAACTCAATTTTAATCCCTTAATTTCGATATCGTATTGAAATTTTCTGACCAAAATACCGACTGCCTATCACAACTCAACATTCCTAAAACTCAGTTTCCTATACTTTTCATTGGATTATTTGACCCATCGATTCTTATTGGATTTAAAACCTATTTTTCAAGGTGATACCTAAATGAATATACTTTCATCTCCAATTGTAATCACATCAATCCGCTATCAAACAAAAAAGTTAAGCCTAAAACGGTGACTATTGGTCTAGTCCAGAATTTGAAAAAACACATAGTCATGCGGGTTGTTATTGAGTGATTTGGAATATAATTACAAAGAATTTTAAAAACATGTTTCTAAGAGAAATATACCTGTGAATTTAATTTAATTTTTATTTTGAATTGCTCAAATTGGACAAGGAACAAAGAAACTATGATCAGAATACTGTTGGTGAGTCTAGATGGACATTGCTCTCCCGCAGGTATAAAATGGATTTTTATTTGTTGATTTTTATTTGAATTTGTTTTATAAGTAATTTCTTGTTGTTGTTTTTTCATAAGTGTTGGGTGAATAGAGACCAATCATATTCCTTCTTCCATCATCTCATGTTTTATTGTAGGCAAGTGCTAGGTTTTTGTATGTCCTTGGCAGAAAAATGTCAATACATGCACGAGTGACTCTTGAATACTTTTTCTAAATTTGCAAATGAATTGAGAACATAAAAAATTGAGAGATTGATGTGAAAACCATATGGATTCCAATGTTTCCAATGTCAAGTCTCATTGCTACATGTAAGGAATCTTTTTTAAACACATGTCATACCAATTGTTGCCGAAAGAAAACCCTCAAGAATCCAATTTCACTATGAAAGATTCATTCACCATCCTCATTTAAAAACCCTAAAAATACATTCATGTCGAATTCCAATTTTCCACTGCTTATGTAGTCACCTTAACCATTTTATTTTCCATCACTACTACATCATGACTTCACATATACTTTCCACTTCCGAGTTTCATGTTGGTTCTATTTTTCACTATGGTTCTTCACAATCATTTATTTTGTACTCGTATTGGATGATGTGGAATTCATTAAGGTCCATCTTCCAATGGTCTTGTCCCATCGACTCTGACACATCATTTGGGATCGAGATTAGATTTTTATAGTGCTCTGGTATCTGCATGAATCAATGGCAAATTTCCTTCTTGTTAATCATCGGGATTCATCAATGCCTCTTGATTGACAAATCTTACAGGTGACTCAAATCCAGCACATCCATTCGTACCTGTCAAGATGAACTAAGGTAATTTAGAGCTCATTCTCATCAAAGATGAGTTACTTCATATTGGTTAACGGCATACATGAATGGTCGGTAATCCAATGATTTCTTTCCATGCTCAACTTCAGCACATTCATTCACATGGTAAGAATTGTACCTCGGTTTTGTAGCAGCTGAATATTATGTGATCTAATGGTTTCAACAGTGACTTACAGCATCATTTCTTTCACTAGTTTTGCAATTACTTTCCATTTTCATTCTAGCAGTTGATTTTTAGAATAAGGAAATGAGCTTTCTGCTTTTGTAGTATAATTCCTTGTCATCAATTGTCTCAGCAGTTATTCCTACATGCAACCAGCAAAACATCATTTCAAATCAGATTCAACCTCATTCAGTTTTAGCTGTCATATACATCTTTCATAGCCATAGTGTAGCCTACATCAGCTCCAACAGCATCATTACATTCATGTCAACCAAGGATTCCATGGAGGTAACACTTGAGGTAAAATAGCATGAGTTTTTGATTTATTAAAGATTTAGGGAAATGTCATGAAGAACCACTAAGCATTATCCATTTCTATTTTCCACACAACATTTTATTTCCATCCATTTCCATCATTTCCCACTCAATTCTAACACTTCTTCATTCACACACATCTAATTCAAAGTCCTACCCAACATCTCACCAACCCAACTGGCCAAGCATGAAAATAATCAAATCATACCTCATTGTTGTCACAGAAGAACCAACAATGGGAAGCCTTGTTGCTGTCACAAAAGAACCAACAGTAAGAAAAGAATTCATGTTGCTGCCACACAAGAACCATAATTAAGAAAAGAATTCTTGCTGTTGCCACACAAGAACCAACAGTGAGAAAACAAGTCTTGTTGCTACCATGCAAGAACCAACAGTAAGAAATGGTGCTCTGTTTCCATATAAAAATAGTGAGGAGAAATAAAGCAGCTAATACACATCTTGAAAGAAAAGGATAGGCTGGACACAAGAACCTACAACATAAAAATTTGATGTAGAAGCCATTCCTTCTCAAGAGTATGCTATCACACAAGCACGATCGAAAACAAAGGCATAATTTTTTTGATTTGTTTTCTTTGTTTAGTTGTGCACATGATGGTTCACATATTCATAAGTCAAAATGATTGAGAGCCACATTTTATATGGTATATGGATTTTCCACCATATTATACATATGGTAAATGCATTCAATGGGTTGGCACACTCACAGTTGATGACAAACAGGTTGCATACAATGGACTATTAAAATATCTTTTCCAGTCGTTTGATTCATGGCCATATAGTGTGAAACATCATGGTTACTTGCTTCAGCAAATAAAATAAAATAAAACACAATAAACATTTGTATTCAGGCCTTGTACCAACATTTGAACAAATATGGAATGTCATATCAATAATGTAGCCATCATTTCTAGCTTATGAATATGTTTCCATCAAAGAAAGGTATGAGTTCCTTGGCTCATCTTTGCAATCCTCTAATGCATTGGTTATAGCCATCATGAGCATGATACATGCACAATGGAAATCCTGTAGCAGCCTTTTCAAGGTTTGACGTGAAGTTTATCTCAGCATGAAGGTGATGATTACTCGCAGCATTGGTTATTTGTCAAGGTTGACAAAATTTCTGAAATGATTTTGATTGTTGTGGAATGTGCAAAAGAATGCTTGGAATCTTATTCAATGAATAGTTCTGTAGCATTGGCATGGATTTGATGGTCAATAAAACACGGTTTCATCTATTTACAATCCTAAAGGAATTTTTCTAATGATTTGGGCATTTTTTTTCTGAAACAAACACATGCTGCCATATAACACGGTATGAAACAAGGGTAGGTGATTTGTTCTTCCCATGATATGAAAAGAAATTTGATCATTTTAATGTTGTATTTAGTTTCTCTTTTCATCCCTTTTACATATATTCATATATAATTCTATGCTCATCAATTTTAGGATTCATTTGGTGTGCCAATTGTTGGAGATCATTGGTAACAATAATAAGTGGTTTTCTTTAAAAATCACAAAGATGCAATATGAAGAATTGATTACACACTTGGGTTGAAGTTGGTTTTAATAAGCATGAGTACATGATGTATCCTTAGTTTGGGGGAGATCGATATTTACAACTAAGATGACAACTCTTCTTTTGCATGAGGACATGCGACAAACTTCATTTGGGGGAGTGGTTTTTGACATTCCTTTTGCATACTGATTTTTAAAAACACCTTGATTTGCGTCTCGATTTGCGGAAAGATGGAAAAGAATCTTGAAAATACGAGACATGAGTTTTGTGCGTAACAACCTCATTTACTTGAATTACGAGTAAATTGACAAACAAAGTGACGGTTTGCGATATAGAGGTGCTTCTTCGAGAGGGTATTTTCCATATTTACTATTGCAGCTGGTTCCAAAGTTGTTAGCAGTTACGGTCATGTTTCAACTGTTACACTCACAAGTTGGGGGTTTAGTTCCTCGTTTTGATGAGATAATTTTATGTATAAATATGTAATCAATATCATTGAGGGGGGGAGGGAGAAAATAATGTTATGCTGTAGGGTTTGATCCATATCTATTGTAATCATTCCATTCTGATAATGCATGCTGTAAATTTCTTAATTATGGATTTGTAGACTTTCATTGTGGAGATCTAGCTCTGCTCAGTGGAGGAAGGGCCCTCTTCCCTGAGCAGATGCTGGTAGTGTTGATTGTAGGTGTTTTATTTTGTAGATGCTTTTATTTGTTAGTTCATGCTTTCATTCATTGTATTTATCATAGTTTTTTATATTATATAGTTCATGCTTTCATTAGATTTATTATAGCTGTTTTCCTTTTAATTCATCTTGATAGATCATTGGCCAACATAGAATTTCTTCTAGGTTTGTGTATTTAGATCTTGCTTCTTAAGAATTGATTTTGTTGAAGTGTCATTATATTTACAATGTGATTTTATGAATAAGCTTATATTTGATTTCTTTTCAAGCAGGTGTGATCTAGTCTACAAACAGTTACGATTTCATACCAATAGATAACAGTGTCAGGTAGAAATTGTGCTTGCATAGATCATGCATGATAACTTTGAAATAAAATATTTCCCCGCATTGATAATTTATGTTTAGCACTCGGTATGTTAAGTTTTAATTAACTAGCATATAGTGGGCCCAACAGGGACGATATCTTTGGGTGTTTTGTTGGTATTATGTTGATTGTATTACTTGGGTCATGAGAGTAGGGAAAAGAGGCAAAGAAATGGTTCCATTGTCGGGACCCTTAATCATTTGAGTTGAGAGAAATGTTGTGGCATTCGACAAAGAAGGAAATAAAGGATTGGATGGAGTCCAAGACATTAGAATTGGCACGAATGGAATGCAGAGGCTCGCATTCATGGTTGAGCCCGAAGACTTGGTTGGACCGATACCTGTACACAGATATTCATGAAATATTCTTTAAATAGTTTCCTATTGTGCTGCATTCATGGCTGTCAAGATTACAAACACAGAAGAAAAATTTATAGAGAATGGGAGAGATCAAGTCGCATGCTAATCTGGTATGCGAGATATGAAGTGTAAGTAACCCCATCTTTAGAGTTGTTGATTTTTTAGTTGACATTATTTTTCAAGGGTATATTACTGAGTTTGTAGTTGAAACGACCACCTCATATAGAAAGGCTGAAAGAAATTTTTTCTAAGGACCCCACAAGAGGTACTTGTTAGCTATAAGTACGTGGATAAAAATGCTCATCTATGATAAGGGAAATTTGTAGTTGAATAGTTGAGTTGCATATCTAGAAGATAGGGTATGTCACAAGAGACTTGTATAAAAATTGGGAAATGGTGAGCTGAAATGTTCCGAGGGAGTATAGAAGCTTGATTTTTGAGGAGTGGAAGGATATTCTGAATAGGAAAGAGAAGATACTAGGAGAAACCCAGAGTCCTAGTCTATTCAGAGAAAGGGAGTAAGAGGTTAGGTCATGACTAAACAAAGGATATCATGACAAAGAAGAAGACTATAGCCCTATTTTGGAAGAAGAAGAAGAGTCAGAAGAATTTGTAGAAACACCAAGATCAGCACGTAACTACACCACTCAAACAGGATCATTGGAGGTAATATGTAGAGCCTCATCTCCTGAGAGAACTGTAAATATTGGTAGTGATAGTACTGCAAACAACCACATGGAAGTTCACTATCGTTAAATTTTCTATTAAATCTAGACACCGAATCAATGGCTGGGGTGGATATTAGATTTCCTAGATTTAAAGGAAATTGGTCAGAGGATCGAGAGAAATATTGGTTCCTCTACAAATATGTTTGGACAATTCACTAAGTTCAAAGTGCATACATAAGGAAAGAACATATGATTATGACTTTTCAAGGTTGCGTGTTGGACTGGCTTATGAATTTCTATGTAGTACCAATGGGAGACCCATAGAAGAATATTGACAAGATCTAACTCACGATGATTTGTGAGTTTAAAAAGCTCGAATCTGAGTCACAGTGTGTAACTGATATCAAGGAAATCAAACAGTCACCGACAGAGTCTATATGGGATTTTGACCAGTGGTTTAAGAATAAGATGGCCAAAGTCAGTTTTCAAATGTCATATGTACAGTATAGACAATGGTTCACTATTACATTATTACCACACATCCAAGGGTCGTTGATGTAACCGAATATTGTATCATAGTATGAAGCGCTAGAAATAGCTATGAATCTAGAAGCCTTGCTGATCGAAGATGATGGCGCAGGAATGATGCAGGTTCAGTCTCAAGTGGCTAACCTGATTGTTAAGATGCAGGATATCAAGAAGTGAAAAGAATCCCAAGAGGATTTATGGTGTACAAGATGCAGAATAGATGGGCACACCAAGGATAAATTTTCATCGTGCATGAACTATATCTCGTCGGGTGCGCTTAGTCCATTGAGTACCAATGCACTTTATGTTATAGCTAAATCCTATTACCACCATGTGATAAGATATTTAACTCTTAGTTCTTCCCTTAATCCCAACACTTAGAGTGGAAACCTAATCCATTTTCCAACTCTGCATGAAAAAAATCAGGAGTGCGCTTTCCCTGTGGCCCATGAGCGGTACCTTGCTTGCACCACCTGTATCCTATTTTCCATAAGCGGTGCCACCACCTTTTGTATTTGGTCCATAAGCGTTTCTCATCTAAACTGCTATGTCATAAAAGAAGAAAAGCGGTACCCTAGGTGAAATTGGAAAAAAAGAAGTTTCTCGAGGCTTCTAGATCATGATCCTCGTGTCCTCCCTTATCCCTATCATTGTGGTTCAGTTGAGCTTGAGACCCCCCATCATAGGATATTAGAGGCCACCTCATCCACAAATCTCTCAATTATCCCTATCCATTGAGCCTTATAAATACAAGCTCATGTCCACAGTTGAGAGAGAGAACTCTAGAGGTATTGTTATGCTGTTGGATTAACCACTTAGCCCAAGTCATTGGAGAGCATAGAGAGAAAAGTTGGAGCTTATGGGGATGAAGTGTTTGTTTCATGGAGATGCTCATTAAGACTAAGGAAACGGTTGTAAGCTTCTCCATACATATTTAAGGCAAAGCTTATTTCCATCCCACATTACTGTTGTTTTGATTTCACATGTACATGTTGTTAGATTCCTTAGTCACTAACATGGATAAGTATATGATTTTCTGGTATCTTTAATGTGTTTGCATGTTTGATCTATTTGCAGGTACAAGGTTCAAGTATCATTCTAGGTGTCTCTGACTTCCAAGAAAGGTCTTCATCCTTTGTCGTCACTCATTCTTTCTGGATCTGAATCATTCACACAAGAGGAGCAGCTTCTATCCGTAGAAGGTGAAATATTACTGGTTACAAATCTGGTGAATCCACTTGGGATTGATACATATGTCAGTTGATCTGATCTTACTCATTTCTTGAAATCTTGTCTGAATCCAGGCTCCATCTCCAACTCTCATCAGTCAGATCTGCTATCTGACTCAGTAGACTTTGGTTTGAAACTTTCAAATCTTCTTAGATCTGAAGTATTTCAAATTTTTATGCTCTTTGTTATAGTCAATCCATCAATTTTTACCTCGATCTGATCTTTTTCTGGCTTGATATTTCATTCTCCTTTGTGTTTTGTATTTATATAGGGAACCGCTCTTATGCTGTTGGCGAGAAGTGGTGCCACTGCATCAATCCTGTTGATGAGAAGCAGTGCCACCACCTGAGTCTTGTTTTCCAGAAGTGGTGCTGGTCCATAAATGCTCTGTCAAGAGCCCTCCAGTACGGTGCCAGGTAGGCCTTATTCCAAGATTACTTTTTTCTCATTTTTCCTAAAAAATTTGAGTTGATGTGCTTTTAGCCTTGCACTACTAGGCTTGTGTGCTAGAATCTAATGGTTTTGGTTTCAATATCTGTGGTAAAACACTGGTTTGATTGAAGAGTTCAAAATCTAGATTAGGATTGTTGATTGTTCATTTTCTTCCATGCTGGTTGGTTGTGTTTGTGAAAGGATTTCTTTTCCGAAAGCTTAGGTGTTAATGAGCTCTCTTTTCATTTCTGTTATATAGACTAAAATAAAAACATTTAATTAGCATCTTGTTTTCATTTTTGTTTCCATAGAAGACTTCTTTTTGCTTGTTTAAAAAGAAAATTTTTGACTGAGATTAGGCCATCATCATTAGTGAGCATAAGACATTAGATCTCTGATTGGCCTCACAAGATTTCAGGTTCTTGATGTTATTTTGTCTCTTTTGCATCAATACTATCTCTCCAAAATAAAAAATATTTTAGTTTCAAGTTATATCTATCTATTCCTTAAATAAAATTGAAAAATAGAGTGCATATGCATATGGTGTCCTTCGCGTCTTTCATTTAGGAAAAGAGACTCTTACCCTTCCTTGATTGCTTTCTCGAAAGAGAAATGAGTTTGGAAAGTATTTCTGGTATTTGATTTGTTCAAGATTGTTGCTTCGAAATTTTTGGTTTTGAAACAAAAGAAAATACTCTCTTTCCCTCCCATAGGTAGGCATACCACGAATGGTAAAGTGAAAATTTTTGCATGTGCATACTGCATGGTTTTACTTTTTCTGTCAAAACTCCATGCATTCACCTAACCGTCCACTTTAAAATTAACGGTAGTTATAGGTTAAAATTTACATAGACATGTTCGGGTGTCGTTAAGCATAGGAGTTGTCATTACTCATCTGCATTACATCCTGGGACTCGCGTGGTTCTTCCATGTACCGTTAGTATATCGAACATCCTTTCACGTACCCTTGAGGTATATAGAAAGGTACTTCACATACTCGATTGTATATCGAAAGGCCCCTTGTGTATGCTTATGTATTAGACTACACTACTACCGATTTGAGCTCCCACGTACCTTGTGTATATCGGGAGACCCCACTAGGATACCTTATCCATCTAAGAAAATACCTTTGGCCATCTTGCTTGGAGGCATACTTTGAAAACAACATTCGAGGAGATTACTACACATGTACCATCGAGGTATATCATGAGTGGCACCTTCTTGACAATCCTAGTGAGAGTCCTCACTATCTGAACCCCTTCTGTCATTTAATTTTTTCTTGTCAGACCTATAGCTTGAGTAGGGAAATTTTCAGTGTGTTTTCTAGTTTTTAAGACCCTAGGTTAGATAGGAGCTGTACGAACTGGATGAGCTATAAGACAATCCATAAGAGTACGGGGCTTCCCACCTGATTTTATTCCTATTTCAGGAGAAAATCCAATGGAAGCTATCGACCAAGGAGCTGCTACCACCTCCCAAGTGGGAAAGAATGTGGTTGCGGTAAGTAGAGGACCATATCCTTCACACTTTCCTCCCTTGGTCCAATAACCTTCTCGGGGTAATACTATGTCTAATTCTCCCATAGAAGGTCATGTTTATGATACTACCCAATTAGATTATGGTCCCAATGCTCCATTTTTGGATACCTCTATAGGACAGGCCATTGCCTCATTTGGCACCCATGTAAACTCTTCCACAGAAATACCACCAGATGAAGAAGAATGGATACAATACCAAGAATATTTTCTCTGTGCATAGGATATTGAAAAGAAAATAAATGATATATTGGGAACACCACCATCACGATCCACAACTGTTCCTATGGGATATCATTCACTTGCTGATTCTATGAGACCCATTGAACCGATTATAGATCACATAGTAACCCCACACAACCCATGGTCGAACTGCAAACCCCACCACCTCCTATATCATGTATGTTCCCATTCCTCCCAGGTCTTCCGCACCTGGGGCTCAACCTTCAATTCCTATTTCATCATTACCTTCTAGTTCCAGGGGGGAACCCCCAACATGACCTACGTTATCTGGCACCGTAATTGTACATAGTTAAGGACAGACCTTTGGTATAGAACAATCTACAGTTTATGTCCCTCCCACCCACACTAATGTGGTTAACCCCCCATCTAGTTCAGGTCAGCCCTTTGGGGCACAACCTGTAACCAATCCAATCACCTAGGGCTATGGTTATACAACAAATCAAGTACCTGTAGGAAACATTAATTATCCATCCAACCCTACAGGAATGCCTTATGTTGGAATTCCATATCCTAGTAATACTTTCATGCCATGGGAGAAACCTAACTGGTCCTACATGCCAGCTATGGTGGCGATACCTATACATATTGTGGTAGGTGTCATAGGACCGCCTCTTGGTGGTCCTCCTGGTGGTGGGGCTAATGTTCCTAGGGGGCCTGGTGGCCTTCCTCCTTATTGTCCTGATGGTCCTGGTGGTCCTGGAGGGTTTAGTGACCCTCCTCCTAGTGGTTCTGGAGGCTATGGAGGTTTTCCTCCTAGTGGTCCCAGAGGGTCTGGTGGTCCACCTCCTGGTCATCCTAGTGGTCCTAGTGGTCCCAGTGGTCCTGGTGGCCCTGGTGGTCCTCCTCCTAGATTCCCTAGTGGTCCAAATGTTCCTAACCCCGGAAATCAACTCCTTGCGGGGAGATATTCTGGTAGTTCTTCCTCACAACAACCTGTCTATCAGTCTACTTATGATCCTACTAGTAACTATATGCCATATAAATATTACCAGTATGTACAACCTAACTGTTAGCTACCTTTCCTGGCAACTTTGGAATTGCCTGATTTGTCCAAGTTGATTAATGACCCCATTCAACATAACCCCTCGTGGCCTCCCATTTCGGTAAAGTTACCATCGGACATTCCAAAGTTTGATGGGAAGCAGAGAGATTATCCAAAAAAACATGTCATGAAATTCCATCCGTGGTGTTATTCAAACTCCGTTATGGATGATTCAGTTCGTTTAAGACTCTTTTGAGTGAAATTTGATAGGTACAGCCGCAAAGTGGTACATCGAACTTCTGCAACATTCATTTGTGGATTTTGGCTCATTGGAAACTGTATTTATTATGCACTTTCAGCTTCCCATTCATTATGAAACGGGTACTGATCTCTTAACCTATCTGTGGCGGAACACCTCCACCCACATATCCGATCATATCCATGAGTGGAGAAGGTGGAGAAGACTTATTAAGGATCATATTCTGGATCAGTTATTAGTTGATTGGTTTACCAAAGCTTTGTTGCCTTTGATTTCCTGTGATTTGGCTATGGGTAGTGCTGTTACCAAAGAGCAGGCCATTAGTTGAGCCCAGTATCTAGACTCGGTCTATTCCTAGTCCAGAAATTTATATGACTTGATTCCTCAAGCTCCTCACCCAAGCATCGATCCTGCAAAGCCACCAGAAGAAGTCCTTGTTGATGTGATTGTTGGTTCAATCTAGTCCCTGTCAACAGAAAAACCTGCCAAGCAACCCTAGAATGCCACCCCTACTCCTTTGACTCCTAAGGTTTTCATTGAGGTTAATTCTATTCAGAGCATTCAAACCTATGGAATTAATAAAAAGAAAGGTAAAAATAAAAATTAAAATCCTGGAAAGAAACAGGAGAATCCAAAACCAACCAACAATGATAATGATAAATGGAAGAGAAAATAAAAATATCCATGTCTGCTATGCAGTGATCATTTCACAAAAGAGTGTCCCCACCGAGACGAAATCACCCAATTTTTGAAAAGTAATCCCGCACCCGCAGTTCTTAAGAATTCTTTTCCCTCTCAACAACAACTGATAGACCACATGTCTAATGATGGAAGTTGTAGTTCATCAGAGGAAATTTGTAGGATGTCCTCAGCTACCATTAGTTTGCAAACTCGAAGTCAGAATTTTGACAAACCTGTAAACAAGAAAGAACACCATTCTTCTTTAGTAAAAGCTCCCTCTACTGGTTCTCTTGAATCCATGTCTATTGTCCCCCTAACCATCAAGAAACCTACTCTCGATATGATTTTGCATCCACCCAAAAGTACTCTTAGGAAGGTTGTTTTTAATCCTAATGCCTGAGTTGCTCAATTTTATAATGTAGTTGAAGATCTTGCTCAAGAACCATGTACAATGTCTACCTTGGAATTACTCGAAAGTTGTCCTACACTGCGCAAAAATCTGTTAACTACATCCGGACAAGACTAATCTGATTCATTTCAATATAGAGAACTATAAGTCTAGACTACCTCACAAAATTTCTCTACAAATCATCACGAAAGTAGTCAAAAAGAAAGTTTTTAGGACTGTCTTAGACGAAGGAGCTTCAACTTCAGTTTTGTCCCTGTCTTGTTGGAAATATATTGGCTCTCTCGAGCTTGTAACATCACCTATGACTCTAAAATCCTTTGATGGATGAGGTTTCCTACCCCATGATCTGATATCAGCCTTTGCATTCGATCTTGGAGGAAAAACTATTTCTATTCAAGTAGAAGTAGTGGACACCCCGTTAGATTACAACCTCCTTCTAGGAATAAATTGGTTTTACTCCATGACTACTGTCACTTCAACAGTATTCCGAACAGTCCAATTTCCACATATCGGGAGAATTGTTCCCATTGATTAGCTTGATTTTTTTACGCCAGATGTTACGACCTCTACATATAATAACATCCCTATTTTAGGCCAGTCCCCTCCTCCTTACTAGTCAATTGGGGTAGGCATGTTGAAGGATTCAACCCTTATGGGGATATTTCTGTCCACTCCTCCTAACACAGATACAACAACAATGAATATGATTGGGTCATTTGATTGTGAACCCAAGATAAAACAAATTGTTAAGTCCAACTCATTTAATCCACATGAAGAAATGTAAAACACCATTCAAACCCTTTCCGATGATCACACTGATGACCTTCATCTGGTGGCTTCGGATCCTTACCACTCATCTTACTAGTTAGAACCATCTCTTCCTATTCCATATTATCTCTCTGAGACTTTTCCTTTCGATGAGTCCATTATGGAGATCATGAATATGAATGAGTCTATTTGGGAGGATCACCATCATAGATCCATGTTCCTCCCCAACACCAGTTCGGTTAACCATGACTTTGCATCCTTGTTTTCCACTGATATTGTCAAAGCATCTCAAAGCCCTATATTATTGCAAGACACAGATTCTGAAGGAAACCTTTGCAACATTACTCAGACTAATCCAATTGACATATCAGCCAAGCCTGGTACCATTGAGCACATTCATGTTGGGTAGAACTGCTCGGCAAATGAATCTAAAGCATACAAGGCACTTTTCAAAGAATTCCGCAATATTTTTTCCTGGTCTTATGAAGAAATGTCGAGGATAGACCCATCCATTGTGGTCCATGAAATTAAAACCTATCCCACGACTAAACCTGTCAGGAAAAAACTAAGGTAGGTCCATCCACGGAAGGACACAGCTATTAAAGCTGAGATAGAAAAAATTCTCAAAGATGGGTTTATTTATCCCATACCCTTGACAGAATGGGTATAGAACGTTGTCCCTGTCAATAAAAAGCAGGGCACTATTAGAGTCTATATTGATTTTAGAGACTTGAATAAATATTGTCCCAAGGACAACTTTTCTACTCCACATATTGATCAGATTATCGACAACTGTGCTGGAATTGTCATCTTCTCATTCATGGATGGTTTTTTTAGCTACAATCAGATTGAGATATTACCCACTGATCAACACAAATGACATTCATTTTCCCATGGGGAACCTTTGCGTATCAAAAGTTACCTTTTGGCTTGAAAAATGCTGGAGCCACTTTCCAGTGTATGATGTCCTATGCATTTCATGATATTAAACATATTGTTGAACCGTACCTTGATGACCTCCCTGCTCATTCACAACGACGGGAGGACCACCCTGGTAATCTCAGAGATATTTTCCTGAGATGTCGTCATTTTAATATATGGCTCAATCGCCATAAATGTGTTTTATACATTGAGACAAGATGTCTGTTAGGTTTTTTGGTCTCTAAGGATGGGATTTGGATAGACCCTTTGAAAATTGCCTCCATTTTAGCTCTACCAGCCCCAACCAATCTTCTCGACCTCCAAATTTTGCAAGGCAAGGAAACCTTTCTCCGCCATTTCGTGTGCAATTTTGTTGAGAAAATGCATGGTTATATGTGTCTCCTTAAGAAGGATACTCCATTATTCTGTGATGACCAAGCCCAATGCACCTTTGATAATCTCAAACATGATCTAACTCATTTACCCGTGATACACCCCCTAGATTATTCAAAGGACTTTCTCTTGTAGATTGCTTCATCCACTACTACCATCGCTATGGTTTTAGTGCACGAAAATCCCAATGGTTAGGAGCATGTGATTTACTATGCTAGTAAGAATCTTATGGATTCTAAAACCCAATATTCACATGTGGAGAATTTAGCTTTAGCCATGGTCATTGCTGTACAAAAATTTCGTCACTACATTTTTCTCCACACAACCACTGTATTGGAAAACAAGAACCGAATGTATTACATCCTGACTCGTCAGGTGCTTGGGGGCAAGTAATCCTGATGCATAGTCATACTACAGGAGTTTGATCTGGAATTTGCCAAAGCCACATCAAAAAATCCCTGGTCTTTGCCGAGATCATGTGTTATCATCCCTATGCTTCGATGGAATCTGAGCCCAGTGATTCATTTCTGGATGAATTCCTATTTCTTATAAGCACTACTGATCCATGGTATGGAGATATGTTGATTTATCTCCAAACACAAATATTTCATCCAAATCTATCTAGAGACGATCGTTGCCATATCCATCACCACGCGAAATACTACCTCATTCTGAATGATACCTTGTATAGACATGGGATTGATTCTATTCTTCGGCGATTCCTCACCCATGAGGAAGCTGAAAATGTGTTGAATGATTTCCACTCTGGAGCATATGGCGTTCATTTATATGGGATGGCTATAGCCCAAAAAATCCTTTGCGTTGGCTATTTCTCTCCTTCAATCTTTAAAGATTGTCATGAGGCTGTCAAGAAATGCCCACCTTGTCAACATTTTTATTCAAAAAAGCGCTCTCATCCTGCTCCGCTACACCCCGTCATTGTCGTTGGCCATTTTTCCAAATGGGGTATTTATTTTATGGATTGTAAGCCTACCTCAGCCGGGGGGCATGGTTACATCATCGTAGCCGTTGACTATTTTACAAAGTGAGCTGAGGCCATGCCTACATATGTAGAAGATGGTAAGACTACTGCTCTCTTCCTGTTTAATCATATCATAGCTAGATTTTGAGTCCCACGGTCCATTGTTACTAATCATGGATAACATTTGCATGATAAAATGATGGAGGAACTAAGTGCCAAGCTAGGTTTTCTCCATGAAAACTCTATGCCATATTATCGACAAGCTAATGGTCAGGTAGAGGCCATTAACAAATTTTTGAAAACTGTGCTTCGATAGATGGTTGGAGATCATAAATCCAATTGACACCATACCCTTTTGTCCTCCCTTTGGGATGATAGGACTTCGGTGAAAACAACTACTGGTTTCACACCCTTCCAGCTTGTTTATAGACTCAAAGCTGTCTTACAGATTCAATGTCAGATTCCATCCTTGAAACTTGTCGTTGAACTTCTCCAAGACACTTTCGTAGAGGAAAAAGATTTTTGTACTTGAATAACCTTGAAGAAACTCTAAGAAATGATGTCATGGCTAATGAGGCACATAAGAAATGCGTCAAGGCATAGTATGATAAATTTGTCCAACTTCATGCCTTGAATGAGGGTGACCTAGTTTTGAATTATGATCAGAGATATGACAAACTTGAGAAAGGAAAATTCAAGTCCATGTGGTACGGTCCTTTCATCATTTCTAAATTTTTAGAGAAAGGGGCCTACAAGCTTGTTGATTACGATGTAATCCCTATAGGACAACCTCACAATGGGTTGTACCTGAAGAGGTAATATGCCTAGATTCTTCTTGGATAGTATCTTGTATATATGTATATTGCTTGGCTTTTAGTGTGCTTTTAGTATTTTCAATATGGTTTTGGGTTTAGTGTCCGTATTTGTTTATACCATGTTTTGGTCATGTAGATTAGATGGCTTTCTACGACTTCGTTGATGGTTCTTTCCACCACACCTTGAATCTCGCCTTAGCTGCTTGGGTTCTCTATTCCCCAGTTGATGATTTGGTCAGTTCAAGAGCGTTTTGCATTGGTCCCGCTACCAACAACATCGCCGAGTATTGAGCAATAATAGGTCTTTTGAGTGAAGCTGCCTCCCATGATGTTGCCACTTTGGTAGTCTTGAAGGACTCACAACTCAAGGTTTGTCATCTAAATCATGTTTACACCATTAGAAACCCTGTGCTTCTCCTCCTCTTCTGGAGAGTACGCTTATTAGAAAGGTCATTTGAAACCATTACCTATAGGCATATCCCTAGGGAACATAATGTAGTTATTGACTCATTGGATAATTACATCCTAGATTGGAATATTTCCCATTCATGATAGTAAAATCAAGCATGGTTCATTGTAAATAAATAATTAAAGACACATAAAAATCATGTAAAATACATTCACCATTTGGGACATATAAACACCAGGTAAAAGTCTATGTATATATATGTATATGAACATGTTTACAAAAACTAGGTCATGAGACCCCATCTAAAGCATGCAGGCTTTCAGGTAAAAATCACCATACAAAATCTTGAAGCTGTTAGCTTTCAATAGATACATCATGCGTACATCGTCTAGTGATGCTTGTGGTAGCACATCACCACCCGGGATACTCTACGTAGCAGTCTACTAAACCGACCCTATACTCCAGCTGTAGGTCTCTGATACTTCAGAGGGAGATCATCAATCGAACCGTCAGGGATATCTAGGGTCAACCTCTCCAGTTTTTCCTCTAACTCCCAGGTCACATCATCACCCTATGGTACAAAGAGGGATCCAGCTCATCTATCCAATGGGGAAGCTACCCTAGGTCGTGCTGCTCCGATGTCTGCATGAAAATATTTGAGTCTCGTTACTTTACATAAAACATCAAAAACATAAAAACATTTTTTCCATTTTAGGGTTTCTTGCTTCTTACCAATGTCACCCCACTGTCCACCAGGTGGGAGCGGTAAGTTAGGGTCTCCGCTGAAGTCCATACTCACATAAGAATAATCCTCCATCATGAGGATCTGATCCCTCAGCCATCGGAAGAATGGGTCACCGAACTTCACCTTCCCCCTTCCCGCTCCAGTACAAGCCATAATCCGAACCCACCTCTGCATGTGAGGGTCCCGCATTCTTAGCTCTGTAAAGACCACCCATGGTCTCATTTGTGGTACCTTCCTAAAGAAGAAACGGGCTAGAATGGAACCAAAACTGAACTACTTTAGTTCCCCCTATCGACATTTAGTCAAATGATCCTTGAATATCGAAAACAGGGCTTCTACCCAGTTGAATAATGTAGGCGCCATGGCCTCTATGGCATAGAGCATATGTGCCCTAGAATCTTGGTGCACTCCCTGGCTTCCCGTCACTCTCTACATCATAAACAATATAGTCCGTAGAGGTCCGTCCATCACTACCTTTATGGGGATTTTCTTTCCTGATGTCCTTGTTCCTAGAATGCAGTGACGGTCTATCAACTCTTGTGTGGTAAAATCCCCTCCCCAAGACCCTGTCAGCGACATAGGGATGCCTCGTCTTGAGATTCCAATCAAGAAGTAGATATCCTCTAACTCAACTGTCATAATATGATCCCCAACCTCAAAGTGTTGTTGCTCTGGATTCCACATCTAGAGTATATGCTCAAGCAATCACTTGTGTGATACCATACTGGGAGTATGAAATAATTTTAGGAGTCCAAAGTCTCATAATGTGGCCATGCAAGCCATGTTCCTTTTGGAAAAAGAACCATCGTTATCATGCTGTCTTTCCTTCCATATCACCAATTTTGAACAGCTAGAGCCTGCCAAAAACAATCACAAGACTCATTAGAATCATCCTTAGTCATTCAAATCAAAAGAAATGATCTATTTTTGCTTGTGTCAATAGTTTTGCATCTTCATGGCGGGAACCTCCTATACGCCGTTGAAGATAGGTGGTGGAACCACCTATGCGTTGTGTTTTTGGCATGGTTCTAGCAAGGTACCACATATCCCGCAAGGGATAAGCACGGTGCCCGCTTCCACAATTTTTGGGCTTGCTATACAAGCCTAAAACACCATTCAAAATCAAAATTGAGACTATGTAAAGGAAGAGTAGGGTTTGAACTATTACCTAGAACTGACGACACTCGAATCCGACGGTGGGAACTCCCGATATCAGCAACTGAAGATATGACTAAGAAAGTGCTCCAAATGGTCTCCACTATGGGTAATAGTAAAATGATTTGATTTTTCACTATTTACATGACTTTTATAAGCATTTTTGGATTTGACATACTATAGTTTTGATTTAAAATCGCTTATTACTAAAAATTTATCAGTCATAATCCCTTAATGTTAGTTATTGGTGCATTTAACACTTGTTTTGAGTCGTTACAGGATAGAAGAACAGTAGCAGTAAAGTTTTGGAGTTTTTCTTTGACTTTTTTGTACTACCATAAAATGGAAAAAGTCATTGAGTGTTTATTATGACACTTTGATCATGCTCTCGAAACCCAATATCAAAGGTTCGAGTCCATTTTTGATTCTTTTCAGGCTTGTAAAATCTCTCATAGTGAAAAGAGACCTAATGGAGTCTTCTTTAAACTCTTTTCGGGCTCCCTAAATACGAAAAGATTGTCGAGCGATCTTGTCTTCCTCATGCTCGTTAAAGTATTTGAAGAGTTGTCTCTGATGGTAGGTTATCTCTTTTTCGGTTCAAATAGACTATTTACGAAAAAGGAGCACTCCATCCAATCATGACTGGAAGAGTTCTCTAAGTTATGATTTTATAATTTTTTGGGCCTTAAGGACTAAATCATACAAAAAAGGACCCATTGGAGTCTTCTTCCGTGGTCGTTTAGACTCTCTAAACATGAACGATATCAAGTTTTCTTTCATTGGACTCGTTAAATCAAACATTGAGAGACCCATTTTTGGGAACAAACCCATCCTCTCTTAGGTTCATAAAACATATGAGTTTGGACTTGTCTTCAGATGAGCTATACTGAGTGTTTGTTACCCTCTTTGAACTCGTAAAACCGAAAAGAGGCACTCATCAACCATGATGGGGGAAATGAGAACGGAATCATTTTGCAAAATAAATGGCAGTAGTTTGTCGTTACCTTTGAACATGGCACTTTTCTACATATCATTTCAGTCGATTGGGTATTCAGTGGATCTCCATGATGACCCACTTTCATGAGTCATACCACTCCTTTGAGTCTTTCAAAAGAATGCATTGTCCACTGTTGCATTGTGTGTTCATCCCGTTTAGTCATGCTGCCAAATATTTTCTCGTGCCACCCAATGTTCAAAGGGAAGTTGAAGAAGTTTTACCTCTGCAGTCACAAACACCCCCCTATGTCAGTACTTTTGAGTCAGTCCTATGGTTACTACATTTACATCATTGCAGAACTATGTTCCGAGTTTTGTGTCTTCGATGTGGGACTCATCATGGCCCTCCTTTGACAATACTTTTTTCGTCGACATCAGTTCATCATCCGGGAAATAGTCTTAAAAACAAAAACTTAGTACCTTGAGATCTGTATGCGTTAATGACAAATTCTCTCGCTCTTGACATAGTTTCACATCATTAACCTTTCATTGATAGAATCGACTGAGTGTTCGACATCAGTACATCTATTCATGCTCAGTAGATTGTACTAGGGTACCTTGGGAATCATTAACATTAATGGTGATCTCCTTTGCACTTGTTAATGGTTCACATCATTGGCTGGTAATCAAGTGGTTTCTACCATGTTCGACTTCAGATTATTGTAATCACATGGATAGAATTGTACTTTGTGGAAGATGAGATGAAGACCCTAGGCATTTGTTTAGCGCTCATTGCTTTCCCTAGGTTGTGATGGAGTTTTGTATATTTAGCATGGATCCACATTTGTATGGTCATGGCTATGCTCAAATTTGCATCAGTATGACATAGATCTACATTGTATGTCTGGTAGCTATGTCCAAGTTTGAGTCCTCTATCACATGGATATATGTTGTATTCTAGTAGGCATGCTTATTTATTCCTCCTATGGATGTGCCTTGTATTGGTCTACAGCCATGAGTTGGTCACTTGTGTCTATGAGTCAAAAATATTGATGTACTAAATATGCCTACTGGACGACATGCTTCGATCGAGCTGACATCTTCACCTCGAAGTGACAACTTGTTCTCTCAAATATCTTACTTATCATATCCCTCTAAGTCTCATGCTTTGGGGAGCATCCTGTTATAGCTAAATCCTGTCACGGCCATGTGATAAGATCTTTAACTTCCATGTTTTCCCTTAATCCCATGACTTAGAGTGGAAACCTAATCCATTTTCCAACTCTGCATGAAAAAACTCAGAACTGCACTTTCACTGTGGCCCATAAGTGGTACCTTTCTCACACTGCCCATATCCTATTTTCCACAAGTGGTGCCACTGCCTTTGGTCTTTGGTCCATAATCGTTTCTCATTTGAACCGCTTTGTCATAGAAGAATAAAAGAGGTACCTTGGGTAAAATGGGAAAAAGAGAAGTTTATTTAGGCTTCTAGATCTTGAGCCTCATGTCCTCCCTTATCCCTATCATTGTGGGCCAGTTGAGCTCAAGATCCCCCATCATAGGATCTTAGAGTCCACCTCGTCCACAAATATCTCAACTATCCCTATCCATTGAGCCTTATAAATATAAGCTCATGTCCATAGTTGAGGGGGAGAAATCTAGAGGTCTTGTTATGTTGTTGGATTGACCACTTAGCCCAAGTCATTGGAAAGCACAAAGAGCAAAGTTGGAGCTTAGGGGGATGAAGTGTTTGTTTCGTGGAGATGTTCATCGACACTAAGGCAATGGTTGTAAGTTTCTCCATACATATTTAATGCAAAGTTGATTTTCATCCCACATTACCGTTGTTTTGATTTCACATGTACATGTTGATAGATTCCTTCGTCACTAACATGGATAAGTAAATGATTTTCTGGTAGCTTTGATGTGTTTGCATGTTTGATCTGTTTGCAGGTACACAGGTTCACTATCGAAGCAGCATTCCAGGTGTCTGTAACATCCAGGGAAGGTCTTCATCCTTTGTCATTCACTCATTTGTTCTATATCTAAACCATTCAGACTAGAGGAACAGCTTCTGTTTGCAGAGGGTGAAATATTCATGTTACACTATCATGGTGTAGAATATGCTAGGATATAGGGCATCGCAAAGAGGAATGCATATACTTACAAAATATTGTAAGTACCCCAGTGAACCCTTTTTGTAAATTTTGTAAGTTAGTAGGACACGACGAGAAGGATTGCAGAGCATATCATCTCTTAAAGGATAAAATGGTAGGAACCTACCTGATGAATATCAAAGAATAAATTAAGGTTCAACAGGTGCAAGAACACTACCAACCTATACCTCAAGAACAGTATCAGCCACAATTCCCACAAAAATAATACCCACAACAACAACACCCTCCATTTTGGGGGGAATAAATTTCAGAGAAAGAGGAAAATACCCTGGAGGGTTTGGTAGAGGAAGAGGCAAAGTCATGTGCTATAATTGTGGGTAGCTGGTTCATTATGCTAGAGATTACCAAGAACCTGGAAAAACATGCTCATACTATAAGTAGGATCATAATGTTGAGCAGTATCCACAGTTTATTGAAAAATGGAAAATGCAAGCCGAGGGAGGTCCTAACCCCATGCAGAATCCCAACCTGAATGTTCAAATGATTGTTGCGTATCGTAGAGAACAAAACATCATTGTCGTAACATGAGGAGGTGTTGTGATTGGAGCAGATCAAAACATACACTAGGAACAACTGCAGGTGCAACCCACAACATAGAAGAATGTACCATTTGATGTTCAGAAGAAGAAGAAAGTATTCATGGAGGTGCGACTGGATTTTCTAAATGCAGAACAACCATCAACCTCATTTGATGTTAGAGATATGCTAGAATGATTTCAGCAGATATTCCGAAAGAAGGTCCTAAACAATGTTAGTAAACTCAAAACATTCTTTTCATGTTTCTTAGCGCTAATCCATGATAAAGAAGCTATTGCAGAATTGAAAGCACTTATCGAAGAAACTCCAAAAGAGTCCCCTCTAGAAAGAAAAGTTAACCATGTCAGAATGAAGAAGTACAAAACCGGCCGCGAGTTAACAATGACTACGTAGATAGGCAGCTACGACATGGATTATATGATCTTAGACCTAGGGTTGAATGTCAATATTTTGACACACCAGACATGGGAAAGCATGGGAAATCCACGCTTGGACTAGTCCATAGTAGATTTGAATAAGGTCCTGCCGATTGGTAGGCTAAGTCAAGTCCTAGTCGACATAGAATGGATGTGAATGTTTGCATATTTTGAAGTCATAGATCTATTGTCGATGACAAGAACCCAAATCCTTTGATTCTGGGGATATATTAGGCCATCTATAATCAGATGATCATCAACTTCAAAAATAGGATCCTCTCATTCGAGAATGAAGAAATGAGGGTAGTTACGTTGATTGACCCACTCGAGGGGTAAAGATATGTCGAAGTGGTCAACATTGAAGGACAAGGTGATTACCTAGACTAGATATATAATCTCACTTCCTTAAAATATGATTACATAAATCCTATTGTGGATGGGAACTTGAGCTGGAGGAGTGCTATCTCACACACATCAGACTCAGGAGAGGCATTAGAGAATCAACAGAACATACTACATGAGGTATCTATGAGAAGATGTGCACAGGTTACAAGGTATGTGTGACGAGTAGAGAATCAGTTGCGGGGGCTACTCAAATATGATGGATTTCCTAACCTTGCGACTTTCTTAAGAGAATTTGAAGCAATGGTCACAGAACCAAAACGGTTAACGATGTTAGACGGGGTGCTGAAGGCTACGCCTTCCAGATGGTGCGGTACACATAAGCATACGATATCTGAATGGACGCAATGCATAAGATTATTAGAAGTCATATTCAATGCAGAATTCGCAGTCGTATGACAGAAGTATACAGGGATGTCAAACCTTGTCCAACACATAAATCAATGTCGCACAACATTTGAAGAATACCCACGACAGGAATAGGTGCATCATTTCATACATACATTGGAGATGACACCTTAGATCTGGTATACGTCTATGGAGGTGCGACAAGGAAATTAGAATTGAGAAGAGGTAGTTAAGAAATCCACACACACCTTTGCATTTGCTGATGAGAAGCCTACAGTTGATTTTGCACTTCAACCAATAAAGGATAAGATATTTGTTGAAATCCTTGTCAAAGTGACGCCTTTGCACCAGTGGAGTGTGGCAGTCCAGCACTAGATGAAGTGTTACAATCTGGCCAGAAAGGAGACGATGATGTTTTGACTCACCTTAACATACCAGAGTCAGAGGGTATGCACGCGGTCGAAGGATGTGGCATTTCCAGCTAACAGTTTCTCAAGCCACTCAAAATTAAAAAGTTTAACATTGGTTTTCCGAAATAACATGGGACATTAAGAAGCTAAGTTTTGTCACTCAATTTAGATCACCGCATTCAACACATAGATAATATAAGTTAATTGTTCCATCTTAAGAATATGAACACAAAGGAACACTTTGTCTTCAGATTCCCCATATATTATGAGATTTGAGGAAGAAATAACTACATGTTCCATGATAAGAGATGTCTAGCTTTATACATGCACAAGCTAACCATTCTCAATTAATATACCTTGAGGGACGTTTCCATATCCTAAAAGGATGAACCATTAGGTTCACCACCTCTTCTTTTGTCTATCTCACTGAATTTTGCGTGAAACACTATGTAAATTTATCATCTATAGAAAAATGGATGGATTGATGATACAATATCCTCTATACTAGGATGTAAAATGTGTATCTCAACACTATTACTAGTCTAAATGTCTAATAGTTATTGAAAGACAAGGAATCCATTTTCTGTTATAACTCTACCACCTACCACTTGTAGAAATAACATGATTCGATATGTCTTCAAGATGGCTTTGAGAAACAGTCATTTAATTCAATAGCCTTCATGGATTGGATAATGGATTGTTGGTTAATACTTTCACTACCCAACAATAATTGAACTGTAATCTCTAGCATACCTTTGCATCTTTTTAGGGTTTTCTTTGAAGGATATTAAATAAGACTGTATTATAAATCCTTGTGTTGTAGATAAGAAGTGTTTCACACCAAATTATTATGTGCACTTACCATGTTTAGTGCCAATATGATTGTACCTAGGGGATTGAAGTTTCATACTGAAAATGTGAAGTATATAAGCATAATAGCTTGAATAGTCTTGCAACAAGGCCTTTCCTCTTCCACGTTTATAAGGAAGGATCCATCCAAAAGATTAAAATTCTAGATTCAACATCTTGACCCATGAATGGTCCCTTTTTGTTCATTACAAAATGAAAGAAGTGGGAGAACTTTCCAATTTACTCCAATTACTGAGAAAATAAAAAATAATTGCGCCAATCATTACATCCTTAACCTACCAGCCCAAGACCACAACTCCGAATAGTAAATAAAATTTTGAGAACCATGTTGTAAACTTCCTAGTATGTCATCCATGTATATTTACCTTCTTGTTCCATCACATAAAATCAAATCCCGGTAAGTTAAAAGTATTCAGTTTCATAATTAACCACTGGATAAATGTATCCTGAGAACGTCAATATTTTCAACATAAAAACACAATCTCTATCCAAACAATATTTTTATTAATGACACCTATCCATTTATCATCTCACGGCCACCCAGCATTGGATTCTTTGGATGTTTTTGCACAACATGGTTGAAAGAGATGGGAGAAAATATATAATACTTATAGATCCACTTTTATGATACCAACCAAGTGATGTTCCCAACAATAATAAGTTATAACACTCACTTCCAACAGTCAAAGAAACCATAATATAGGGATTTAGCCAGACTCGAAAGAAACAACATCACCCTAATACTTTATATCCACATACTTTCTTGTATGGATTTGTTACATCCTATATAATCAAATGACTTAAAATAAATAAACTCGCACAAAATAACCTTTTAACACAATATCCAATCTCATCTCACTGAGCATAACCATGTAACCCTATGTAATCTTAAACTGATTGTTTTAGTTTGTGGGCTCCGTGCAAAAAAAAGAAATTTAATATCTTCAATGTTTTCTTCTCAAACGTTTTCTTCTTGTTCCATAGTGAATAATCTCCAATATATGGTATGTTTCCCTACTCCTCGGTTAAGAGATTATACAATTTCCTCTGAAGGTCCACAAAATATTCTGTTTTGTAACCTTAGGATCAAGGGCTTGCACTTCTCAATCTCTTATTTCAGCCTTGCCTTTTGCTGGTCCTTGTGGCGAGAATCCATTATTTTATCAATTATCTCCCATACGGAATAGGATCCCTTTTCAGCTTCATCATATTCGGTAAAGGAAAATATACCCACATCATTACCCTCGAATTCATCAAACTTTTGAATCTCATCATAATCCTTCTCATTGTCTACTTCTTCTCCTCTTCAACGCCCGCGTCCCTGGTTCTACCCTTGTCATGCCCTCTTCCCACTCATGGTGGTGATATAACAATTTGAAAGGTATGGGGCGGCCCTCACAAGACTAATAACAGACCCACCACATAGTTTGGGAAATGGTTTTTGTTTATAAACTCCAGTTGCGATCATGGAAGAGCCAGGGAATGCATTCCTTATGTAATGGGAAACATAAGCATGAGGATGGAACTGTCCGAAACCACATGTACTGCCACAGATTCGATCCCTTGTTCCATAGGTGTTTTGTGGAATAGAAAACCCTCTAAGAGACCCTGTGTATTCCTTGGAATTCTTCAATATCTTGTTTCAGGTTCCCAACAATGGGAGAAACATCGACAAACCTTAGTGGGAGAGTTTTCCCCGATAATATTCCAACGAATAACCTAATAGTGGAGGCGGCATAAGTGGAAGATCACACCTTCTAAGTTATCGAATATATCCAGTAGAAGAAGTTGGGAGTTTGTATCAACTGTATCGAGTTGAAAAAGTTGGGAGGGGGGAATCCAACGAAATCTGCACAAATTTTAAAATCACCCACTTAAAAACCCCAAACCAGAAAAACACCCACCAACATACCCACATTAAAATATATACGAGTGTAATATATGAATGTGTAATAAGAATATTTTAATATATAGGTATTATCTTAATAAAAATATTTTATTTCTTTAAGAGAGGTATTTATGTTGTAAAGAGAGGCGTATCCACAAATTTATGTGTTAATAGTTTATGTAGATTATGTTAGTAGTTAATTTATATTAATGTGTATTGAGAATTATGAATTATATAATTTATACGATTCTATTAAAAACTTTGAATTACTTAGTAAGATTTGCTTATTAGAAAGGACTAGGGTGTCCCTCTAAGATGTAGGCATTTAAAGAATAATGTTATCCCTAAGGATGCAGATGACGAAAATTATTGAGTATTTTTGTTGGTTTCATGTGGATTTTTTGGGTTGTGTATTCTTCCATTGGATTAAGTCTACTTGAATATTGTGGTGGTGCAACATTCAAGCAACCATTTTTTTAAAACAACGTTATGTTGCAACCAAATGTAACCCTCTGTTAGGATTATTAAGCCTCCCTTTTTCAATTTGGTCATATGTCTAAATTAGGATTCATGTCTAAATCGGGAGTCCATCGAGTCTATTTTAAGTCACTAGCACCATTGGGTCCACTTGGCCTAATTGGGGCACATGTTCCAGTTACTAAAGTGTGGGGAACACTAATTGAGGCATACTTCCACTGATTGCACTTGCTCGGATCAGTTTAGGATCCTCCTAGGTCAATTCCTACAATTTAGGAGCCATTGGGAGTGCCGATACCAACCTTCATTAGTTGAGTTAGTTAGTGACTCATCAAGCTAAGTTAAGAGTCAGTTACATTCAGTTCTAGTCCTCTACATTCAATTAGTGCTAGTTGCATGGATGCATGTAGGAGTGGAACATTTCTTACCTACCATAGTCAGTTAGCCTCAACCACACTAAAGTAGACACCTGAGTTGTGTTTTAGAACTCCGTTGAACTTCTGTAATAGTTTAGACATAGTCAATTAACTATTGAATCCTTTGAGAATGATTTAGACAAGGTCTTAGTTACCTACATTCAAGTAGAGTCTAATCAATTCGAATTTCCTCATGTGGATTCGAATTGTATGTGGCTATTTAAACCATTGTACTTCATTGTAATTATTATCTAATTACTATTTTATTAATGAAAAGCATTCACAGTTGCAAGACATTTTGGCACAGTTTCATTCTTCAATAACTAAGTAAATTGTGTGATCTATCTTGTGAGTTGTGTGTTTGTCCACAAATCTATGTGCTCAATTTAATATGGTATCAGAGCCTCGATGGACAAGGCACTTCTCCTACTCAAATATCCTACTCGATCATTTTTTAGCAAAATTGCTCCTTCCAGCTCTGCACCAGAAGCAGAAGGTTTACCACTTAATACCGCAAATTAAGGAATTGTTGATCAAGATTACTTGATCAATTATGATGGTTGTGATGAAACATAAAATGTGCAAGATGTCAACCTTACGATGTCCCTTTTTGTTTTTGCAGGTACAACTTTGAAATGGATTCATCGGTTCCTCTTCTCACCCTATTCACAAACTATTCAAAATGGAAGAAGAAGATGATTACATCTCTGATGAGATGAGGTCTCTATGGGGTGTCTATTGGACTCAGTGAAGAGTATTTTAGTGAGAATGACTGGCTGAATAAATGTGACGCAACTTTTGGAACAATAGCACCGAGTCTTTCTCCTAGCTTGCACTACCTCAGTAGATCTATTAAAGATCCACATCAAATCTGGAAAAGATTGGACATAAACTTTGGAATTATTGATGAGGATCATAATAGCACTTTGGAGAGCACATCCAGAACCATAATCATCCTTGATCCAAAAATATTGGCCTCCACTCTCTCTGATGAAGTTGTTCAAGATGAAGAAGAACCAAAAGCTTCTACATAGTAAATTCGAATTGAAGATAGTCTCCTTGCAGTGACTCCTTCTCCTGATGCTCTCGAAGTTTACAACATCTATGATATCTTATCTCCTCATATGGATGCAACAAAAGAATAAATTCTAATATCTGATATTGAAGAAAAATACTGCTGCACTTCCATGCAAACACTCTAATAATTTTCCTTTGAATTCTGTGCAAAATTTGCGAGTAATTGCTTCCGAAAGTGAAGAGAAAATTGATTTTTCTCCCTCTAATGTTGCTAATGGTGTGAAAATATGTAACACCTTGGATATTTTGGAAGAAATATCAGATTAATATATTGATCTATTCGCTCCCCATGATCTAGATCTTCTAGCGAATTCCTCGAGGATTGCATGCACCAAAATTCAGAATTTTGAAGAAGAAGAAAGCTATGCATCCACTGTATCAGTTGACCATTTATTTCGATATGATATGAAACTTATTGGATCTGATATAATATTATTTGGAACTGATATGATATTGCTTGGTTAAATATTTCAAATTCATAATATTTCAGTACGGCTTGTAGCTGTTTGTTGGAATATCGTTCAGAGTGGTGTGTTCAGGACTAGTAGATGGTAGGTAGTGCTTAGTCTTAAAGTATTGTCATTGATGGCAATCTGCTATAAAGAGAAGGGGAATTGATGTCAAATGGATGTCGAAATCTACTGAAAAAGAGGCAGGCACGTAGGTATCAATGGAGAAAAAATCTTAATCGGAAGTCGGAAGATATTTACATCGGAAGCTGAATGACTTTCCCAGCCGCAACGGCGGAAAAGGAAAGGTTAATCCACAAATTTTGTTGAGCGGCCGAGAAAAATCTTAATCAGAAGTCGGAAGATATTTACATCGGAAGCTGAATGACTTTCCCAGCTGCAACGGCGGAAAAGGAAAGGTTAAAGACACGCGCGACTATAAGCATCGGCAGTCAGAACGCTTTGGACTTCGGACGCTTAGTTGCTTTGGGAGCCGCGACAGTGGAAGGATAGTGACTTTCTCATCCGAAACGATGGAAGACAGAAAGACTACGGGCTCCGTGGCAAACAAACATATCAGGGAGCAGAAGAATAAAAGACTACGGAAGAATAGTCTCATTCACAGCCGCAACGGCGGAAGACCATAAGACTGCGAGTTCCGTGGTCAACATTGACAAAAGGAAATTTATATAGCGGATGGTTACCTCGTTGAGGAGCCACAACCACGGAGAATTAAAGAACAAAAGGTTCCGACGCAAAACTAAACAATCAGCTCACTAAGGCAAATACATCGGAGAAGAATACCGAGACTGAAGCCGATTATCTTTCCGCAACGGAGGGGGTATAAGCAACTAAACTTCCGATGAATTTAAACAAGCAGCGGCTCAACTCCAGCATTGGACAAGGTTTCTCTGAAGAATCATGATATGTCTATCATTCAAGCAATTGATGACCAAAACCGCAGAAGGAGATAAACAACACAGATGGCTTAAAGTGTAGAGGAAGTCTCCATATTTAGAATCGAGCCTAGGACTCTTTGAACTAGAAGCAGTGGAACATGAAGAGTCTAGCACAGTATTGGTTCGATGAGGAGCCAATGGGATCAGAGAATTAGAGTATGACTTTTCATCGAATGCAGAGAGTCAGGCAAGCTGGGTATTCGAAAGGTTTTTTCAGTTAGAGATCTTGAGAATCTATGGTATTCATGCAATGTGAATCATTTTTGTACAGATCAGCGTTCGAAATGTTGAGAGTCTTGATAGTTAGAAATCTATGAACAGTTTCTCATTTGCAATTAGATGGTACATGAAGAGTCCGTAACCGTTTCTGTAATGAACAGAGAGAATGAGAACCGACTGAGATTTATATATATATATATATATTGTAGCAAGCATAATAGATTGGGCGCTATTTAAGGAGAGTAATGGTGTGCAGAGTATTAAGAGATCAGTACTGTAAACTGATACTGAATGAGCAGAGCAGAGGAACTGAAGAATGTGTTGAACAGTTGAATAGAACAGAGGAGCAGAGATCCGATGTTGAACAGAGCAGAGTGGTTTGGTAAGCAGAGACATATATGTATTGTTGAATTTTGATTCTATTGGAAAGTCTAGCAAATAAGGGAGGTAGGGAGGTGCTAGGGGAGACTTTATGTCTCTGTATGCAAGTGGGTGCTTGTAGAGATTGAAGATTGGTGTCTTCACTCAGTTGGTGCTGGGATAAACTGGAAGTTGGTGCTGGGTCACAATGAGAGTTGATGCTCTCAGCAAGTTGGTGCTTGCATTTAGAGGTTGCAGCCTCTTTGATTCGGTGCTCAAATAAGAAGTGATGTACATTCATTGAAGCCTTTGACATCATAAGAAGAAGAGGTTTTTCCTTATGGGTTTCCTCGTGAAATATATGTGTATCATATATGTGATTAAATGTTGTGATTGAATGCTGTGTTTTATGTTATCTGCTCTTATGTTTATAACTCTAAATTCATAGCAAACATTGACTGCCATAAAGTTTATTGATTCTAAGTTAAAACAAGTATATTGTAACAAATCTTAACTAACTGATTCACCCCCCCTCTCAGTTAGTTTATACCTGTAACAATTGGTATCAGAGCAGCGTTCCTTTTGGTTAAGGTAGATCCTGAAAAGTTAAAATGGCTAGTCAAGATGGATCAATAAACAAAGCACCCATATTTGATGGTAAAAATTTTGCTTTCTGGAAGGTTAGGATGAGAACATACTTAATGTCCCTAGGTGCTGATGCTTGGGAAGTAGTAGAGACTGGGTATGCAAAACCTATTTTGCTAGCATCCAAAGATGATAAGCTATAGTTTACTTTCAATGCAAAAGCAATGAATGCTATCCTGAGTGGTCTTCCTGAAACTGAATTTGTAAAAGTAATGCATCTTGATTTTGCCAAAGAAATGTGGGAGAAGCTTATTAGCAACTATGAAGGAAATGAGAAAGTTAAAGATGCTAAGTTGCAGACTCATAGGCTAAGATTTGAACAACTGAAAATGAATGAAGATGAAAGTATTAGTAAATTTTTCCTGAGATTTGATGAGTTAGTAAATGCTATGAGAGCTCTTGGTGAAAAAATAAGTGATGATGATACCTTCCTTGTTCATAAAATAATGAGATCTCTCCTTGACAGATTCAACCCTAAAGTCTCAGCTATAGAAGAAATGAGTGATCTTAAAACGTTATCTCTTGACCAATTACTAGGAATTTTGATAGCCTATGAAATGAGGATTAGTAAAGACCAAAACACATCCAAAGAAGCCTCTTTTAAAGCTGAAAAGAGTATAGAGGCAGATGTGGATGAAATAGAAGAAAAATTTGTGAGAAGACTGAAAACGGGGTCAGGAAAATACAAAGGCAAACTGTCTTTCAAATGTTTTAACTGTGGTAAAACAAGACACTTTGCTGCTAAATGCCCTCATATGAGGAAAGAGCAGAGTTCTGTAGATGAAGAGAAATTTCTAAAGAAGAGGTATAGTAAAGAAAACAAGTACAAGAAGAACATTCTACGTGTGAATGATGATGAATCCACAAAAACTTCAGAAAGTGAATCCTCCCATGAAGAAAAAGAGAATGATTTCATGCTTATGGCTGTAGCGGATCTAGAGATGAGCTGTACAGAGATGAATGATGAAGATGCCATTGTGGACATGGAGGGAGAGCTAATGAGTGCTCTAGAGGAGATTCATAGACTAAGAATAAAGAAAAGAAAACAAAAACAACTATTAATCCAGTATGAAATCAATGGAAAAGACATCTCTCTAATAAAGCTAGAGCTGGAAGAGGCTAAGAAAATTGAAGAGACTCTAAGACAATAGCTAGCTGAAAGCAAAACCAGATGTGAACATCTATAGAAAGAAGTAGTAATTTTTAAGAAGGATTTAGAAAAATTTCAAGCCTTATATCATCAGAATATCTCTAGTATCAAAGCTTCAGAAGAGCTAAATAACATTCTAAACAGACATAGGTCACCTCATATTAAGTTTGGTCTAGGCTATGGTGAAGGTGCAAGTAGCAGTGGTTCAGAAAGAAAAGAATCATCAAACTTGATCCCCAGAATAATAAATGTTGAAGCATGTAAAGACAATAATGAAAATCGATCAAAGAAAGAGAATACTGATCGAAATAGCAAATTGGTACAGTCAAGAGTTCATGAAAAAGAGCCATATAACAAAATCAAGTATGCAGATCAGAATTACAATTATGAGCATCATAACTCAATACATTACTTTTCTAGAGATCCACCAGGAGTTAGGTATGCTAATTTCTTCAATGGTTATTGTTTCTGTTGTTCTAACTTTGGGCATAGAGCTGCCAATTGTTTTTACAATTTGAGAAACATTCAGAGAAGGATGTCAAATAACAAACAGATGATGCATCAATCAGCGTATAGTCATATGGGTTGTGTATCTCAGTCAGCTGTTAAAAGAAGAACGCAAAATAGAAATACTAACCCGTTTGATATTCTATACAACGAAACAGAATGTTACATATGTCACAACTTTGGTCGTAAAGCTACAGAATGTAACTTGAAAGATAACAAAATAGAATAAAAAATGAAATATACAGCTGAACGAAATGTATGGAGGAAGAAAGAGAGTTCTCATTGTAATCTCGTGCTCTCAGTTCAGAAACAGAAGAATCCTTAGTACATTGATAGTGGATGTTCAAAACATATGTCAGGAGATAAAGAGAAGTTTATTTCTATGTCATAGCAGAAATCTGGGAATGTAACATTTGGAAGTGATGCACCAGGAAATATCAGAGGCAAGGGAATGGTTAGTCTTAGCAATGGTAAAGGAAAGGCTCAAGATGTGTTATTTGTAGATGGGTTGAAGCACAACCTTCTTAGTGTGAGTCAAATGTGTGACAAAGGTTGTGGAATCTTGTTCACTGCTAAATATTGTAAAATAAAAAATCTTTCCTCAGGAAAACTGGTTCCCAAAGGAATAAGAACTGAGAATAATGTTTACATTTTAAAAGAAGAAAAAGAAGAGTGTTATCTCAGTGTTGAGGCCTGAAAATTTGCAGGCGACAACAGAAAGGGATTCTCCCCAATCAACGTTCCCAACTAACCCGTTGATTGTTTGGTATAGGGAATCCGTCCGGTTTTGCGGTCCGGATACCGTAGGTCAAACACAAACAAAGGATTTACCGGTTGCGGCCCGGTCCACCGGAATTTGTATTTTAACTTAAGAATGCTATGCAAGAATCGAACTAAACATGCAGGGTGGTGAAGAATGTAGGGAGCAGTCACAATGTGATGCGCGGGTTCTTACCTCTCGTCTTAGGCTCACCAACATTTGAATCACACATGCATCTATGCACTGACCTAGCTATCTATCTATCCATTTATCTCTATCTACCCATCCCCGGGGAGCCAACTTATATTCAATATATATGAGTAATGCGGATGTGCACACATGATAAAAGCAATTACGAATAGCTAACATTTACTTTTACAAGCATGAACAATGAAAGATATTTCCACAACCAGATAACTAATTGTTTCATGATAAGCTTGCATTACTCATGGTGGTTATTTCATAAAATAAATCAGAAATCATTTAAACAAGACATAGGTCATAAAGTTAGAATGATCTCACGATTCATGGACACAATGCTGAAAAACAAAGTAGTTCATCTTTCAACTATCCATGGCAAAACATTTGAAATCCCACCGATCTTCTTTCAACAGGAAAACTGTAATTTCTATTGCAAAATGAAGTAGTTCTTCTTACAATATGTCATCACCAGTCTTACTGGGGAAAAAATCCCTTTTCCCTTCTATGCTTCCTACTTTTATACAAAAAGGTTAAAATGGTTGGGCTGCCCAAAGTGACCTTTGGGATTCCCAACCTTTTCCTTTCCCAACGCTTCATTTCTCAAAAAGATTTTACAAAATTATTAAATTATTACAAAGTTGACCGTTCCTTTATGAGGAGGCTCCCGCCTGGCTATCTAAAAACTTCCTCCACGCTGCTGCTTCAGCAGCCATGCCTTCAAATGCGCATGGCTCCAGGAACTAAATGTTGATTTTGAACTTTTCAACTTGGTTCTTGATGGCCTCGATCCTTGCTGGGCTCAACCGAAGCTGATCTTCTAGAAACTGCATGCTAACAGCTGCGTGGCCTACCTTGTTCTTCAGTACTAGGTCATCAATGGCTCTAATCTGCTGAGTTCTGGCCTCTGCATCTTGATATCTTTTCTGTAATATTTCCATAAAGGCCTCATGGTCCGGGAACTCTTCAAGCCTATGCTCAGCCTCTGTTTGACATCGGTTGTACATATTCAGGAGCTTTCTGAAATACTCTGAGCATGCTCCCTGTGTCTTTTTTACAGCCTTCTTGAAGTCTTCTGCAGTACTCATGGCGAACTCTACCAGGTTGTGATCTCTCTTGAGGGCTTGATGGTATTTTGCTGGTAGCCCTTCTAGAGTCTCGGCATCATCTTCCGGCCTTGCCATTCTGGCACTCAAAACCTCAAGAACCTCCTGAGATCGATCAACGAAGTATGAGGAAGTTTCCATGATCTCTTCCAGCCTGCTGTCAATCTGAAGGACTTTGCACCTCTCTTCTTCCAGATTCGTCTGCAGTTGTAGCATTTGAGCTTTTTGAGCCAGGATATATTCTTTAAATGGCTGCAAATTTACTTGCTGTTCCTTAGCCGCCTCCAGATCAGCAGCCAGAGAAGCGAGCTGCTCTTTCAGTTCTTTGGCGTATGAATCATTGGACTCATAGATGATCTTTATCTGTTCCTCTAGATCTTCCACCTTTGCCAGTAACCGTTCCTTATCACTCTTTAGACTTTGGGCTTCCTGTTGTATGTTTTCTAGGGACTCCTGTGCTGTTCCCTTTGCTTGCATCTCCACTTGAAGGGTATAGACTTCACCTTTTGAGGATTCCAGTTCCCTTTGCATGTGCTCATATTTCCTCTTGAGTCTATTACCTTCATCTCTTTCTTTTCTCAGTGTGTCTTTTAGCTGAGCAGAGGTCTTCTTAACTGACTCTAGTTCAATCATTACCTGATTTATGTTATCTACGGAGGCATCGATTAGTGCATCCCCGGCTCTTATCGTGAGCCTAGGATCCTTGTCTGTCCCTAGCATGACGGCTGTATCTGTTACCATCCTCCCTGATAGGTATTTTGCTTCAATCTTATTTTCTGTCCTCCTCATTATTCTTTTGGTGGCCCTGTCATAATAGACAGTATTGAAGTCAGGGACTTCTTCACCCTTTTTCTAGATGAAGGGGACTAGCTGGAGCGTAGGAGTCACCAGGGTGCTAGCAGCAGGTACTTGAAGGATTTGTACCTCAGGGTTTTCCTCCTCCTGGTTCTATCCTATCGATGTTTCAGCAATTGATTGTTGTGGCAGCTCTGTTTTTTCAGCCTCCTGCTTTTGGAGCTCTTCATCTAGCTTTTTTTTTTCTTCCTCAGCTGCCTATCTGGCTGCCTCTTCTGTTTCTTTGGATGCCTCTTGTGCCTTTTCAGCTGCTTCTTGGGCAGGTTTTCTTTTTTCTTCTTCTCCTTTCTGCAGCCATTCTGTAGCTTCCTGTTCTAGCTGCTGGGCCTCTTCCTGTCTCCTCTTGGCCTCTTCTTCAGCTCTGGCCTGCTCAGCTCTGGCTTGCTCAGCCCCTTTTCCACCCTTGGTGGGGTTCTTAGGATTAAACCTCCTTCTCAGAGCTGTCAAGTTAGGGGCACTTCGGAAGACAGATTCTTCCTTGTCAAAGTGGTGAGTGTACTCGAAATGTACTTTATGTTCTTTACAGTGCTCTACCATTTTACCATGAGTGTCATTCCTTCGGAAAGGCATCTCACCAAAATGGAACTTCCCCAATTCTTCTATGAACTCGGCAGCTTGCTTTACCTTGGCAAATCTGTAGCTACCTAGTTTGAATGGTAGCGGAGGATATGTAGCCTTCTTTTTCTCAAAAAGGTAATTCCCTATTCCATCAATGAATACCTGCCTGACTGCCTCTTTATGAATAGCATAATCTGTTGCGTATTTGGGCAGCAATAAGGGGCATTTCATGCCACCAAACATTCTGATGTACATGCCATTCTCCGTTAGGAAATAGTCTGCATGCTCTTCTATTACCTTCATAGCCTCCTCTGACATACAGTCACATTCCTTCCTGAAGATGAGTGTGTAGAGTGGCATAATGAACTGCTCGCAGACCTCCCTATAGTAGCTATGGTACTTCTGAGCCCACAATGGTCTATAGGAAGCATACACAGGCATCCTTTCCCTGTCCCAGACACACTTGAGACTAGGGAAAGGCCGGTTGCACAGTATACAATCTACCAAAATCGAGCTCATGTAGAATTCGGACTTTTTCTTGGATTCTCCTCCCAAGGCAGTAGCCACGCAAGAAGAAAGACTGCTTGATGCTATGCTGGCCCAATTGAAGACTGTTCCTTGGGTTGCTACGTTGAACATAATGGGTATCCATTTAAATTTGAAGAGTCTGCCATGGGCTCTCCCGAAGATCCTATTCAGCATCAGGGCTATAAATCTGTAAGGAGCCCTCAAGCTTGCTATATCATACTCTCCAGTTGCTCTGTGTCTGTACAGCTTTCCCGGCAAGTGAAATTCTCAAGGGTTTCTATCAGGTCCATTCTGATGTTATCCAGCCAAGCATCAGATAGAAAGATTTGAGGTTCTGGCAGATGGTAGGCCAACGCCACATATCCCGGGATAAATGTAGCATAGCCCTGGCCTTCCACATTTCCTATGAGCATGGTGGCTGTATTTGTATGGGGTAGAATCCATCTAATCACCTCAGAACAAGGGAACATCTCTGGTCTTGTGGCCACCTTCATGATGGAGGATTTCTCTATGTTCGCATATATGGGTTCTTCTTTAAGACCCATGTCAGGAACTTCCCTGCGGGAAATCAATCTGTATATGTCACCCCATTTACACTCAGGCTCCACACCAGAAATACATTGGGTGTCTTCATATATATATTCAGTCTGTGTGACGACCTCTATTGCTGATTGTTCTTCGACCATAGGGGCCTTCTTTTTCTGCCTTTTGGACATTGTAAGTTCCTCCTGCCATGTATAACATTGTGACATTAAGCAATTCGAATTTGCAGACATTGTGCAGCAGTTTATTCCTTCTCAAGTGTATCATGACTGTAACCAGTCAATGAAATTAAGACATAAACCCTTCAGGCTGAATAATTGAACTAGTATGCAATACTATGCAATGTGCTATTGTCCTATGCCTAGTATGATAAGGTTCAGTGTATCCATGCATACATTGCTCAGCCCTATAATGCCTTGAGACTAGGGTGCAAAATTTTATGATCTGATCTACATGAAGCAAGCTTATCAACCATACTTATGCCAGTATTAAATCTACATTATTCTGCAACATGCCACTTTTCCCATGGTAGAAATACATTGAAGCAAACATATATATCATATGCAAGGTGCAACATTCAGCTATTATTCTATTGTATAGCAAACACAACGAAGGCTCATGCCAGTCAACACTTTAACCATAAAGCCCAGAAGACACATAACTAATGAAGACTCATGCGACTCGCGGTGGGAAAGTTACATTAATTTGACTATACATTTTGCGGGGATTATTTTCACTTTCTGCACAGGATAATTCCATAAAAACACTACCCGCACTGTTTTCAATCAACGACTTATAATGGCGACATATCCCCTTTAACCAGCTAGGGTTTTAGGCAAATGAGCACCACAGGGTCGCGCGTGATGGCGCGAGCAACAGGATGGGTCCGAGTGGCGAGGGAACAACACCGGTGACCGTGAAATCCTTTCAAAAACCTATACGCCCCGGCAAAATACAGGTTCAACATTCAAACCTCAACGAGGCTGCGTAGAAATGCGAAATGGCTACGGCTTAAAAAGCCAGGTAACGCACCACGGGAATAACAGTTGACCAGCAAACCCTTAAAGCAATCCTCAGACCTGTCTATCCTCTGCCTATCATGGATGCGCAGGGAGGTTTGGCGCAGACGACGTAACATCTGTCTGCGCTGAAACCCCTTAACTCCTACGCGCGCGAGGTGGTAAGGCAAAAACAAAACTGCTCAAAGGGTTAAAACGCTTCCCCCTTATGGTCAAAAGATGAACTTCCTACTCCTATAAGCTTAAGACCTAGTCGGATGAGGGAACCACCGGGAACATCTAAAACCCCGAGAGAAAACCATTAATAGTTTAAGTGCGATGGGGAAAAAGACCTACCTGGCAATCCGGTGAAATGGGCGAGTTGATGATGGTTGGAAATTCACTTCTGCCACCTGGAAGCTAGTACAGCGACAGCGGGACCTTCACTCCCTCCAAAGAATGACAGCTCAACGTGATAGTGCTCACTGCGACAGTGCTCCATAGCGAAAATAACAATATATTTACCAAACCGTCACCCCCGTTATATATAAACCTTTCACACGTGTGAGGAGACCATAAATCGGGCATCGAAGGGTTTTCATATCGGCAGTCAAGAGTGATCTTCCTTCCGCAACGACGGAGAAGTCGAACGTTTATCACGCCGGGTATACGTGCATGGCAGGAAATAATCGGCCGATCAGCCGTCGAACGGTTCTCTAATCGGGAGGTGAAATCTCAGACTCATCCGCAACGGCGGGATAGAAGATGGTGAAGGATTCCGCTTTTGTTACCTACGTCGGACGTCAGGGGGACTTCAAATCGAATGGCGAAATCTCAAAAGCATCCGCAATGGCAGGATAGAAGATCAAAAGATCGTCCGATTCCTAATCAGAAAAGCTCCTGCCGTAAATAAAAGGAATCGGCAGTCGAAAGGTTCTTCAATCGGGGGGGGGGAAACTTCACAACAGCCGCAATGGCAGAAAACTCAAGCAAAACAACTTCCGATTTCAGCAAGCTTCAAGTACGCTCAACAATAGCAATCCAGCTAGTTTCCAAAGGCTTTCCAAGGCGTCAAGCATTAAAACATTCTGAGAAAACAATGCATCAAAGTAGGGAAGGCAAAACAAGCTAATCCAAAGCAAAGGAGGGTCCTAGAAATTTTTAGAATTTTGGGAAATTGTTGTAGCTGCAACACTCAGCAAATATGATGAAAGCTGGCTGTGGCACAAAAGACTGGGACATCTACATTTTGATCATTTAATAAAACTCAAAAACAGAACAGCAGTAAGGGACTTTCTAGAAATATCTAAACCACGTGATGAAGTGTGTAAACCTTGTCAGACGATCAAGTTAACCAGAACACAGTTTAAGTCAAAGAGTGTTCCTTCCACAGATAAGCCTCTTCAACTAGTCCATCTGGATTTGTGTGGCCCATCAAGGAAAGAAGGTACAGGTAAGGAGAACTATTTCATGCTCGTGATTGATGACTATTCCAGACTAACATGGGTTGCATTCCTTAAAGAGAAGTCTGAAGCTTTTGCTAAATTCAAGATATTTAAAGCCTTGACTGAAAATCAGACTGGAAGAAAGATTAAAGCTATCAGATCTGACAGAGGAGGAGATTTCAGTTCAAGACAGTTCAAATAATTATGTGATGAG
>LPNX010818431.1:158419-172549 GCA_001517045.1 Pseudotsuga menziesii | reverse complement strand
CAAAGGAATGATGAAGATTCATGTTTGGAAGATACAAATGAAGAGACAGAAGAACAGGTCCAAGAATCCCAGAAGGAAGAATCTGAATCATCAGAGTATAAGGAAGCTAAACCTGAACATCACACTATACAATCTTCTTCCAGAATGATTAGAAAAAATCACCCTGAAATCCAAATCATTGGTGATGAGAGTAAAGGTGTTTAGACTAGAAGAAAGATTTTGTAGGAATCTGAATGGTCTCATATTGCTCTTATCTCTACAATTGAGCCCCAATGTTTTAATGAAGCCAGAAAATACAAGGACTGGGTAGAAGCTATGAATGAAGAGTTGGATCAGATTGAAAAGAATATCACTTGGGAGCTTGTTCCTAGGCCATCAGACAAGAATGTGATTGGATCCAAATGGGTATATAAGAATAAATTAAATGAACAGGGACAAATTGTAAGGAATAAAGCAAGACTGTTTTGCAAAGGTTATGCTCAGATTGAAGGAAACGACTTCGATGAAACATTTGCTCCAGTGGCAAGAATGGAGGATATCAAAATGTTTCTAGCCTATGCTTGTTACAAACGATTTAGATTACACCAGATGGATGTCAAGTCAGCATTTCTCAATGGAAATTTAGAAGAAGAAGTGTATGTGGAGCAACCTGAAGGCTTTTCACTCACAGATAAATCTGACTATGTATGCAAACTGAAAAAGGCTTTGTATGGGTTGAAGCAAGCACCTAGAGCCTGGTATGCCAGACTGGACAAATATCTACAAGACAAAGGCTTCAAGAGAGGTTCTGTGGACAGCAATTTATATATAAAAAATGAAGGTGATGACTTACTGATTGTATTGGTTTATGTTGATGATATCATCTTTGGCAGTACTAATAATCTTTATGTTCAGTGGTTTTCTAACTCTATGAAATCTGAGTTCGAAATGTCAATGATTGGTGAGTTGTCCTATTTCCTTGGTCTTCAAATTAGTCAGAAACCTAGAGGTATGTTTATTTCTCAAGAAAAGTATCTAAAGGATATGTTAAAGAAGTTTCGAATGGAAGACTCCACACCTGTGAGTACACCCATGGTCAGTGGCTGGAAGTTGAGCAAAGATGATTCTTCACCTGAAGTGGATCAAAAAATGTACAGATCTATGATAGGAAGCCTGTTATATATTACTGCATCAAGACCTGATATCATGCATGCTATTGGGATGGTAGGAAGGTTTTAAGCTGCTCCTAAACAGAGTCATCTACTAGCTGTGAAATGTATATTGAAATACATGAAAGGTACGCTCTCTTATGGTCTGTGGTATCCTAGAAATCAGAACTTTCAGCTAATAACATATTCAGATGCAGAATGGGCTAATTGTGTAGATGAAAGAAAAAGTACAAGTGGCGGAGGATTCTTCTTAGGAGAGTCTTTGGTTGCGTGGCTAAGTAAAAAACAAAGTTCCATTTCTTTATCCACTACTAAAGTAGAGTACATAGCTACTGCTACTTGCTGTACTCAAATTTTATGGATGGTTCTATCTCTTGCTGATCTAGATGTAAAGTATTCTGAGCCTATTCCCATTCACTGTGACAATACTAGTGCTATCATTGTTTCCAAGAATCCTGTTCTTCATTCCAAAACTAAACACATCCCCATAAAGTATCATTTCTTGCGTGAACAAGTAGCTACTCAAGCGGTGTTGTTGCATTATATTCCTTCTACCGAACAGATTGCTGATATTTTTACTAAGCCTTTACCCACAACTCAGTTTGAATACCTACGTCAGAAGCTAGGTGTTCAGTCCTTGTCTCAGTAACTCATGCATTGTGTCAGGGGGAGTCTGTGTTTATTGTATATCTTAATTGGTTTATAGCATGGAATGGTAGTTCCTTTTCTTAGAGCATCTTGTCAGACTAGTCATCAGATATACCATATCTGCCCAGGTTTATCCTTTGTCCTTGATGTCAAAGGGGGGAAAATGTGACCAGTTGAATGAGATATTGCCATCAATGTCAAAGGGGGAGATTGTTGGAATATTGTTCAGAGTGGTGTGTTCAAGACTAGTAGATGGTAGCTAGTGCTCAGTCTTAAAGTATTGTCATTGATGGCAATTTGCTATAAAGAGAAGCAGAACTGATGCCAAATGGATGTGGCAATCTACTGAAAAAGAGGCAGGCACGCAGGTATCAATGGAGAAAAACTCTTAATCGGAAGTCGGAAGATATTTACATCAGAAGATGAATGAATTTCCCAGCCGCAACGGCGGAAAAGGAAAGGTTAATCCACAAATTCTGTTGAGCGGGCGGGAAAACTCTTAATCGAAAGTCGAAAGATATTTACATTGGAAGCTGAATGACTTTCCTAGCTGCAACGACGGAAAAGGAAAGGTTAAAGACACGCTCGACTATAAGCATCGGCAGTCGGACGCTTTGGACATAGGACGCTTAGTTGCTTTGGGAGCCGCAATGGCGGAAGGATAGTGACTTTCTCATCCACAATGGTGGAAGACAGAAAGACTACGGGCTCCACAGAAAACAAACATATCGGCGAGCAGCAGAATAAAATACTATGGAAGAATAGTCTTATTCACAGCCACAACGGTGGAAGACCATCAGACTGCGAGTTCCGTGGTCAACATTGACAAAAGAAAATTTATATGGCGGATGGTTAGCTCATTGAGGAGTCGCAATGACGGAGAATGAAAGAACAAAATGTTCCAACGCGAAACTAAACAATCAGCTGACTAAGGAAAATACATCGGAGAAGAATACCGAGACTGAAGCCGATTATCTTTCCGCAACGACGGGGGTATAAGCAAATAAACTTCTGATGAATTTAAACAAACAGCGGCTCAACTCCAGCATTGGATAAGGTTTCTCTGAAGAATCACGAGATGTCTATCATTTAAGCAATTGATGACCAAAACCACAGAAGGAGATAAACATCACAGATGGCTTAAAGTGCAGAGGAAGTCTCCATATTTAGAATCGAGCCCAGGACTCTTTGAACTGGAAGCAGTGGAACATGAAGAGTCTAGCACAGTATTGGTTCGATGAGGAGCCAATGGGATTAGAGAATTAGAGTATGACTTTTCATGGAATACAGAGAGTGAGGCAAGCTGGGTATTCGAAAGGTTTTTTCAGTTAGAGATCTTGAGAATCTATGGTATTCGTGGAATGTGAATCGTTTTTGTACAGATCAGCGTTCGAGATGTTGAGAGTCTTGACTGTTAGAAATCTATGAACGATTTCTCATTTGCAATTAGATGGTACATGAAGAGTCCGTAACCGTTTCTGTATTGAACGGAGAGAATGAGAACCGACTGAAATTTATATATATATATATATATATATATATATATTGTATCAAGCAGAATAGATTGGGAGCTGTTTAAGGAGAGTAATGGTGTGGAGAGTATTAAGAGATCAATACTGTAAACTAATACTGAATGAGCAGAGCAGAGGAAATGAAGAATGTGCTAAATAGTTGAATAGAATAGAGGAGCAGAGAGTTGATGTTGAACAGAGCAGAGTGGTTTGGTAAGCAGAGACATATCTGTATTGTTGAATTTTGATTCTATTGGAAAGTCTAGCAAATAAGGGAGGTAGGGAGGTGCTAGGGGAGACTTTATGTCTCTGTCTACAAGTGGGTGCTTGTAGAGATTTAATGTTGGTGTATTCACTCAGTTGGTGCTGGGATAAACTGGAAGTTGGTGCTCCCACCCAGTTGGTGCTGGGTCACAGTGAGAGTTGATGCTCTCAGGAAGTTGGTGCTTGCATTTAGAGGTTGCAGCCTCTTTGAGTCAGTGCTCAAATAAGAAGTGATGTACATTCATTGAAGCCTTTGACATCATAAGAAGAAGATGTTTTTCCCTTATGGGTTTCCTCATGAAATATCTGTGTATCATATATGTGATTAAATGTTATGATTGAATGCTGTGTTTTATGTTATATGCTCTTATGTTTATAACTCTGAATTCATAGCAAAGATTGATTGCCATAAATTTTATTGATTCTAAGTTAAAAAAAGTATATTGTAACAAATCTTAACTAACTGATTCACCCCCCCTCTCAGTTAGTTTATACCTGTAACACTGTTCTCATCAACGGTGTGAAGAAACAAGTACCGCAAATCTCCTACAAAATTACTGCTGGGGATTTGATTTGATTTCATAGTTTTGGATATTTTCTGAACCTATTTAGATTTGATTTACTTTATGATCTTATATTATTTGGTTCAAATTTTAAAATCCAATATCTTAAAATTATGCTTGTACCTTTTTCTCACCAATTTCGGTGTGAAAAATCATGTACCGCAATTTCTCTTCAAAATTGCTGCTGGTTTTTTAGTGTTAGTTTTCTCTTATGAGGTTGCTAATATTTTATTATGTGATTAATTATCTATTTCAGAAGCTATATTAGACTATGGAGCTCAATCGTTCGCTCTCAACAGTCGTAGTCCTTCTCTACCACTGATCACATGCTCATCTCCTCACAAAACTAGTAAAGAGGAAGATATTTTCCATCCGCCTGAACACTTGCTCCTAACACTTGGGGCTGATTTTGCCACTCATGGTTTTCTGTTGATGGCTGCAACATATCAGTTTCCTGAGTGTACCTCACATGTTTTGAATCCTCAAGAACCTTTTCTCACTTATCAGTTGCTCTACATGGCTCCAGTCTTCATCCGACAACTGTCTATATTTCTGATCTAGTTGATCATATCATTCTTCTTCTAAAGACGAATATTACTCCAGGCATAATGATGGAGAGGTTTACATGCCAGGCCCCAAGATACATGTGCACAGAAGAACCATATTGATCCTGATTCTATCTTCTTAATTAGAGCAGGGGCCTTTTTACCATGTGGTTTTTTCCCCAACTCCTTGTAATGAGCAGTTACTTTACTTTACTTGATGTAATGGGCGAGCTATGGTCTTTGTTACTAGGGCCCATAGATTATCCAAGTTAGAATTCATGGGGGCTGTTAGAATTATTAATCCTCCCTTGTCCAATTTGGTCATATGTCTAAATTATGAGTCATGTCTAAATTGGGAGTCCCTCGAGTCTATTTTTAGTCACTAGCACCATTTGGTCCACTTGGCCTAATTGGGCCACATGTTCCAGTTACTAAAGTGTGGGGAACACTAAATCAGGCCTAATTCCATTGATTTCACTTGCGTGCATCATTTCATGGGCATCCTAGATTAATTCCTACAATTTAGGAGCCATTGGGAGTGTCGATACCAACCTTCATCAGTGTCAAGATAAGTTAGAAGTCAGTTACATTCAGTTCTAGTCCTCTACATTCAATTAACACTAGGTTTGCATGGCTGTATGTAGGAGAGGCGCATTTCTCACCTACCACAGTCAGTTATCCTCAGTCAACACTGAATTAGACAGTTGAGTTATGTTTTAGAACTCTGTTGAACTTTGGTAATGGTTTAGACAAGTTCAGTTAACTATTGAATCCTTCGACAGTGATTTAGACAAGGTATTATTTACCTACAGTCAAGTAGAGTCTAATCAATTTGAATTTCCTCACGTGGATTCAAATTGCATGTGACTATTTAAGCCATTGTACTTCATTTTAATTAATATCTAATTACTCTTGGATTAATGAAACGCATTCACAACTACAAGCCATTTTTGCATTGTTTCATTCTTCAATAATTGAGTAAATTATGTGATCTATCTTGTGAGTTGTGTGTTTGTCCACAGATCTTTGTGCTCAATTTAATATCTCAATTTAGTACCCTCTTCATCAATTTTTGGGAAGATGATTTGAAGCATGTAATTTGTGCCAAACACTTTCTTCAGACATGTCATATTAAATATTAGGAGGATATTCAAGTAAACTAGAAGAAGCAACTTGTAAGCAACAATACCAATACAATTGAGTAATGTATAGGGTCCATAAAATTTAAATGTCAACTTCCTATGGCCTTTATCCTTGAGTAATGTATGCTAAAAGAGTTTTAGAAAAAATAACACATGATCCCCATTTTCAAAGTGGTGCTTAGAATGATGTTGATATGCCTATTTCTTCATTTTTTATGGGACTACACCAAATTATCCTTGAGTGTATCGATAATCTCGACATGGGTTGTTAATTGTTTCCACCTTAAACATTATATTGGCCTCATAAGTAGGATAAAATTAGTGGGTTTTTTTATCCATCAACTACCCTAAAGGGGATCATTTTGGTAGTACCATGATAGGTGGTATTGTACAACAATTAGGCAAGGGGTAACCACTACACCCATTGGGCCTATATTTTCGAGGAAGAACAACATAAGTAAGTTTCCGAACACTTGATAATTGTTTATTCTAACCATATATTTGGAATTGATATGATGTTCTAACATTCAATCGAGAACCATGAAGATGAAACAACTTTATCCATAAATTAGTACTAGTGGATGTAGGATCACGATTTGAAAAAATTAAAGTAGGTATGTCAAAGAGTTTGAATACATTTTCCATGAATACTTAGGTTATTATGGAGGCCTTGAAGTGGTTTTTGAAAGAAAAATAGTAAGCATATTTATAAATATGAACAACCACCATGATCAATGATTTCTTGCCAACATTGGTAACTCCACATTGAAATCAATGGAAATGATGGTTTGCACCATGGAAGAGATTGGTAAAGGTTGTAATACCCTAGAGGCTTCACTGACTTCCCCTTATGTCATTGGCATGTGACATAGTCATCCACAAAAGTGTGGATGTATTTATTCATGACTCCCTATTGATGCCTGGAAAATCCTAGGTACCAACAGTAGGAATTCTCCCCAATATCATTCTGATTAGATCGATTACTATTTGGAATGGGGAATCCATTTGGTTAGCGGACCAACTACCATAGAATTAACAAAACATTTTAAATCTATTTTATCGATTGTGTCCCGGTCCACCGTTTATGCGATTTTATACTTTAGGATGAAATGAAAGTGCCTAAACTAAATACAGGTGATTGAAAAAACAAGAATCTCAGAAGTTGTTATCTAGAAGTGATTTTCGCAAGGTCTTACCTCTCTCCTTACATGAATCAATTGCCCCTCAATCACCTAGAGTGAAAAATAACTAAGCTATCCTACCTATCCCCTACGGGAGCAGAGTTTATATCTAACTGAGTAATATACTATAATGCTTCTAGTGAAATCCTATAGGTAGTTGTTCAAATTCTATGAACATAATTACAATGAGAAAGATAAAAAAAATATAGCTCTATTTTATTAACACATCCATTACTCATTCACATGTACAATATTTCTAACAGAATGAAAAATCATTCATAAAATGCAGAAGTGATTCAACGAGTTGGAACGATCTCAAAGTTGTATAGCAATCTAAAACAGAAATAGTTCAACATTCAACAATCCACACAATCCATTTGGAAACTCATATAGTCCTTCCTCCAGTAAAAATTGGTTCTCTTTATTCATAAAAGAAGTGGTTCTCATACCAATAAATTCAACACTTATGTTCTAGAAGAAGTCCTATATCAACTGTACTCTACCCCCTTTTATACTTTTACAAATGAATTTTGAGTTAACCAAGCCTTTTAGGCCTCCTTGACTCTTCTTCTTACAAAATTCGACTTCTAGTGACTTTCACTAGTAAAATAGAAATAAAATAATATAATTTACAAAAATTCCACATGTGAACAAGACAAAACTTAGGAGGTCCTACCTGATCCTCTAATGAAATCTTTCCATGCAACAACTTCTGCAGCAATAGTCTTCAAATCTGTAGTCTACGGCAATCTAACTGGCACTTCATGTATGGAAAGTTGTGACTATATTCCCACTACTTTAGGTGTATTTAGCCTGAGTTGGTCTTTTAGATGGAAATTACTGATAGTTTCTTGTGCTACCAAACTCTTTACAACTTTCTCAGTGATTCTTTTAACCTATTGTATGCTAAGCACATCCTCCTGCAGTTTGTCTTGGAGGTATTTCAAATGTACCTCTTGGTGAGGAAACTCCTGGATTATTTTTTCTACAGAGGTTTGACATATATTATGTGTTGTGATTGTCCTCTTATAAAAATCCACACATATTTCCATAGTTTTCCCTACTCTCACGGTCAATCTTGCAGCATCCTTGCTACTGAAATCCATGAGTTCGAACTCTATATTCAAGTTCTTAGTAGTAATCTATGGAAAATGCTCCAAAAATGTGTCATTAGATTTCATCCAAGATAGTTGACCCTGAATAACTTCTACAACTTCTTATGTCTTTTTTCCGAAATCAGTTGTGATTGCTGAGATTTCCTGCAATCTTGTCTTCTGGTTTAATCGTATGAACTTCTTGTTTAAGCTATAACTAGACCTAATATGTTTTCCTTCTTATCAAGAGCTATTTATCTTGGAGAGGAGTAATATCAACCTGTCATTCATTGGTTGTCTTGAGATGAATTTCCAATGAACTATTTCATACCTTCAACTCTGCTACTTGAGCATTTAACTCCTATGTTTGTTTATCGGTTGCAACCTTTTGTGCCTCTAACTCTGAAATATTACTTTACAGGTATTTCTTTTCTCCCTTAGTAATGGAATTTGAAAGCACCAAGGCCTCCTTTTCTGATTCTAGAACATGGTAGGTCCCCTAGAGTATTTCGAACCCTGAAAGAGTGGCCTCATTTTTTCTCTTCATTTCTAGGACTTCTCCTCTTTTTTTTATCAGAGAATTTTTCATTCTTACCATCTTCTCCTTCTATTTATTTGCAATTTCTTTCAATTTATCAATATTATAGGCATTTGCTTGAGTATATGCGACGCCAATAGAGGCCATTAGTTGTTGATCTTCATTGGTACATTCCATGACATCACATTTAGTAACTTTGATTACCTTAGGCTAGGTGCCCACCTTTAACTTCTTTTTCGACCTTCAAACGATGGTTTTTCATTTAGGGTCGAAGACTACCTTATCCAGGCATGCAACTGCATGTTGCTTGGACAAAGTAAAGGAAACTAATACAAATTATAAAAAAGGAAGGTGACCTCCTGTTATTATGTCTCCTAAGGTATAAGGAATATCCATTAGATTTTCCTAGAAAGCATCTTGTTGCATATTCTCCTTGTCTCGGTCTTCTTTCTCTTTCCTCCATAGTTCCTCAGCTCCCTTATTTGCCTCTTCTCTTACTTATTCAACTAATTCCTTTTGCAAGCCATATTCTTCTTCCATTTTTCCTTTTTTCTTATTATCTTTGTCTTTGGGCCTCCTCAGCTACTAATTTCTCTGCTTCTTCGACTAATCTCTGGGCCTCGTCTTCTTCTCTCTTGGCATCTTCTTCTTTTAGTTTCTGTTGTTCAGTAGTGTTACGACTTCTACATTTGTCTCCAATAGTCATGAGTTTCTTCATGAGCCTTTTTTTCAAAGCGGTCATGCTACATGCATTTCAGCATATCTACTCATCCTTGTCAAAGTGATCAGAGTATTCGAAACGTACCCCTACAGATGCATAGTATTTTGAAACTTTGTCCCAAGATTCATTGATATGGAAACTTTTCTCTATGAAATTGAAATATTCTATTTCTATGACAAAGTTAGGGGCACTTTTCACCTTAGTAAACTTATAACTACCAATGAAAAATGGTAGCGGTGGGTAGAAAACTTTCTTCATATCAAACTGGAAGTTCTCTACACCATCTATGTACAATTGTCTTACCACATCCTTATGGAAAACATAATTTATGGCATATCTTGATAGTAGAGAAGGAGCTCGGGATCCTCCATACATCCTCAAGTACAAACCTTCCTTGGAGAAATAGTAATCCCCATATTCACTTGCATTCTCTAGTGTTATTTTGGACATGAAATTGCATTCTTTTAGAAAAATCAGCTCATATAATGGCAACAGAAAATATTCACAAATAGTTTTGTAAAAACTAAAATACTTTTGTTCCCACAAGATTTCATAAGAAGAGTACACATGAGTCATAGCGGGATCCCAACTAGAATTTAAATTTGGGAATTGGTGCATGCATAAGATGTCAATTAAAAATGATCTCATATATAACTCAAATTTCCTTTGGGTCAGTCCTCCTAATGATGCAACTATGCATGATGACAGGATATCTGTCATGATGTTTTCCTAGTTGAATATATTTCCTTGCATGGCTACATGATATATTAGCGGAATCCATCTCATCCTATAGAACCTCTTTCTTTCCTGACCGAATATCCCATTTAGCATCAGCGTTATGAGTCGGTATGGGGTGCACAAATTTGCAGTCTCGTCTTCTCCTGTGGTGAAACGGATTCTCAAATATCATCATCTTCTTAGCACAACCGAACACATCCAAATATGGATTACCTACCCATTTATATTTCATAAAAATCTAGGGTGTTGGTAGTTTGCAAGATTTTTCAATGTATGTGGGACTAAAAGAAGCGAAAGGATTTTTTTTCGTGTTTGACACGATCATAATAGTTGCATCCTCCTGAGATAGAATCCATCTGATTACCTCGGAACAAGGAAAAAGCTCAGGGTGTGTAGCTACTTTTGTAATAGTAGATTTTGTGATGTTTACATACAATGGGATGTCTTCTAAGCCTGCATATGGAACATTCTAGTATTTGATCATTCGATAGACTTGTCCCCATTTGAATTCAGGTTCAACTCCAGTGATGGATTTCATGTCCTCGTAAATAATTTCCATCCTAGGTAAAATATCTATATTTGTATCATCTCTTGTGTCCTGATCCTTCTTTTTTCCTTTCTTTGGCATGGTGTTGTATGAAGAATGAGACTACAAAACAAACATACCAAGAAATGACTTAAAAGTGACTATGGTTAGGAAGCATGCATTTATCATTGATAAAATATGCAGAAATGAACAACTACATTTAAGATGCAAGATGATGAATGAAAACTAGATAACAAACATAAGATTGTATTCAATCAAACTTTCTTTACCGACTCATATCGAAACATCTCAAAAGGCTCTGTGACATAAACATGGGTTATCCTACTATTCTAAACATCAAATGTTGAAAACTAGGTCAAAGCTAGATTAGTTCAAAAGAAAGACTTACATGCTACCACAGGTTTTAGGATCCTGGTTCTAAAAATAAAATACCCCACGTGGATCAGATCAATATCGACCTTACTAGGTTTTCTTACTAGATTGAATGAAACACTTTTCCCTAAGAAAAAGAACACGCCAGGACTTCTCCTCGCAAAAGCTGATGAAAAACCGTACAATGGATTTGTAAATAAGAGAAACTCATTAAAAAAAATACTTGAACTTGTCTTCACATATCGAGGACAACTCTCAAAAACCTTATGTCGGCCAATGGTGGTATCTTTCCCTCTTACTACATGTCAATATGAACCATAGGTGGCACAGTCGGTGAAATTATCAACTGGAAAAAACCTCACCAATGCACAGGTCTAACATATCAATTCTCATGGCTTGAGCAGCAAGGACGAGTGTTGCAGAGAAGGTGAGAAAAATCCCTATGGTCATGCTAGAAAAGTGAAAACAAGAGTGCCAAGGGTTCATGGGATGTATCGACTTGGGGAAAATACTGTGATGTTAGTGAACCCAAAGAAAACAAAATGGAAACCTAAGGGGGTTGGGAAATAATTTTAAAACGCTACGGCTTGGGTGGAACCCTAATCCCATAAAATGAAAAACCCCTAAAACATCATTTACCAAACCCTCTCTACCAAAATAAACCGCAATGAGTTTCAAGAAACCTACATCTTACACCATGGTGTGAAAGCTAATGGATGGCTTGGCCCAAAATGACGTGGACTCCAAGTGGCAGTTGTTAGCTTGAAGCACTCCAAATGGCAATGGTGAAGTCCATAAAACCTGTTATAGCTTATATAGGAAAAATTCGTCAAAAGGTCATTAAATGCGGTCGCTCGGGTGATTAATTGCACACGGGTGAAAACATCGTTTGGTTCCAAATCCTTATCGACACACTTCTCGATCAGCAAGGAAAAGAGAGGAGGCTATGAAATCATCAAGTGAACTCATGAAGAAGTTCCTATGGTATCAAAACGTATTTGAAAAATCCCACCGATAGTCAGACTATCAACAAGATCTTCAAAACCTCTATCAACAGTGAAAGACAAGATGCTACAACATCGACTCCAAAAGAAGTTATTCCGACACTATCATGGACACTCATTAAAATTCCTGCAAAAATCTCATCGACAACAATTGAAAATAAAACTCATTGGTTGCTAATTGTAATATCCTGAATTTTGGACCTACCATTTATAGGCATGAGCCTATTGATCATGATGATTATATTGATGTTTTATTTTTTTTATATTGGGTCAAAGACCCCACTGCATATGAACGTGATGATTTTCTTTGTATATTCAGCGTAATCCAATTTTTGATGATATATATGTTGGTTGTGTTAGGCATGGACACTGAAGCACATGATTAATGAATTGTTTTGTGTTGGGCGTGGACCCTGAACCACATGATCGATGAGATGTTTTGTGTTGAGCAAGAGGCTCTGAAGCACATGAGTAATTAGACTTATGTTGAGCATAAATCTCTGTAACACATGAAAATATAATTGGAAATGTTGGGAATAAGATGTGGAGCCTTCCATGTTACTGTTTAGCATAAGGTCTGGAGCATCAGATCCTTGGCCATTGTATCCCTAGGTGTATCGTACAAGTACATCCTAGCATTTAGTGTTGAGCGAGAGCTCTAGAATTGCACTATTTTTGTAACTCCCCATTATAAGAATTGAGTATACGCTCTAATAAGCGCTAGGGGTTACTGAAAATATTAAAATCACCTACGAGTAAAAATGACTCGAGAATAATATTGATCTCATCATACTTATTTTTAAGTGATTAAATTAAATATCAAATTTTTGTATTCTCATCAAGTACGGAAGAACTACCATGTTATACGAGGGAAATCCAACATGCAAGGATGTTTAGAGTTTCCTAGCCTAGTAGACCTGAGCCATCTATCTACTTGACCTTCATGAAGAACTATCGTTAAGTCTAGAGATCATGATACATGATGCCCGAAGACAATTGTTAACAAGTATTTTAATACTATGTATTTTATACATAGTATGTATAAACAATTAATTATGATTAATTATATAATTGAATAAAGAAAGAAGATAAGCTCCACCAATTATTACTTATTATTAAAGGATTAATAAATAGTGAAATATCTATGAAAGACTAACTGGGAACTAGTTAAAAGTTCCTAGGATAAGAATTGAAAATTACCCCAATAAATTAAAAAGGGTCAAATCAAGAAATCAAGGATTTCTTGATTTAAGTGCCCCTTTGACTGAAAAGTATGTATATAGAGACTCAAGCCAAGAAAAGGCTTGGGGTTCTGATTTTTATCTGAGAGAATTATTTTTCTGTCCATTTTTGCTCTCAAGTGTTTTCGTGGATAATTTTCTCTTGCGAGGGAAAGAGGATTGATTTAGAACTGAATACCAGGTAGGAAACCCTACCTTAGGAGCTTTAAGCTACTTGCATGTTGGAGTCCAAATTGGGGGGATCCAGATTAGAACCAGGAACGATTATGGGTTATCGTTGGGAGGAACGTGGTAGTTGCCAAGTGATTTGGTCATAAAAATGAGAGGTCAGATCTGTCTTAAATTGATAATGCTTGTTATTTAAAAAGTGTGCAGGTTCAGCCATGAAAGGAGCTCCAGGAAGAGAAAAATTACAGGTATGAGTTCTTAGTATGTCAAGTTCATTTCTAGGGTAAAATGTTGGATAAATTATATAAATGCTCTTATATATTTTAACTGTTGAAATGATGGTTCTATCCATATTTACTAGGATTACGTTTTCTTAAAATATAACCCTGGACTGTCCATGCTATCTTCTAGATTATATAATAAATATGTTAGATGAATTTTCCAATGTATTTACTAACCCTATGTAATTGAAGTTCTTCCTAGGTTCTGATAGGGTTTGTATTCTCTTCAAATGCTCGCTAGGGTTGTAAATATTATCATAGGCTATATATATCTAGGATTTCATCTCTAAAATTTGTTTCTGTATTGATTCAATATTCATAAATTGTTATTGTAAACTAGGTAAATCCATACATGTTATTTAATGGTCACCTATTATTTATATCTCTACTGACATATTACATTTTTCAGTAGAGACATGTTTCG
>LPNX010818431.1:91620-151055 GCA_001517045.1 Pseudotsuga menziesii | reverse complement strand
TATAAACATATATTAAAAATATCTATACATTTAATTCCAAAATTAAATAACTCATCTAATACCTTTCAAGGTTTGTCGTATTAAATATAAACTAATATTTAAACAATTGCATTTAAAATAAATATCATCATAAATATCCAAATAGAGAATATATGGTGACCATCCATGTGGTCCAATACAAAATCTCTGTACTTCTAAAAGAAATCCAAATTGCTATTTAAACTATCTTAATCATATAATATTAAGCTTAAAAACCATTTTTATGTGAACAGAGGTCGTGACATCAAATCCCATGGATCTCAAAAACCCAAAGAAAAAACACTAATAACAACCATAGTATAATATAATAAAGAAAAATCCAAATCGTATAACCTTACGGCTGGTTCTCCAAAAAAATAAAAGCCATATCATAATGAATTGAGTAGGAATCAATCTTTTATATAAATCCATTGTTTATATATCTACATAGGCCATGATATACACTAAGCATGTGGGTTGTACTTTACAAACACATCAAATGCCATATAAATAATGATGCATATGCTAGCAGTGAGGTCGTAAGAACCTAGCTACAACATGGCCTCGGACAATAACATTTTTAATACACAGTCTAGTAAAATATAAACCTACTATAAGCATTGGCCACCATGGTTTTCCAATCCATGTATTTCCATAGTCCAATTTGCATAAGAACCGAATATGACAAACAAATAATATACAATCTATCGCAGCACTATGGGAGAGGCTCATACCATTTACGGCATGGCCTTTACCCATGCTATCAAAATATTACAATGTCCAAGTTAATCAATGGCATTACACATAGAGAATTCGATTAGGCGAATGCCTCTACTTTTAAAACCCCAACTCCATTTAAATATAGTGCTCAATAAAAACGCAGAAGGAAATCGTATACACAATATATCAACTTAACCATTACCATTATATAAAAACTATAAGTATATCTATTTACACAGAGATCCCAAGTCTGGTACACAGTCGCCATTAAAGGTCGCGAACGAGGTTTACACATGCATGCCAATGGGATATGGCACCATTGCAAGTAATTGTGCAACCCATGGCTATAAAGCCCAAAACAAAAAATAACAATTTACATAACTAAAATGAAATTACACAGAGCCGAATGGCCTAAGAATCGATTCATGGCATAACACCTCAACATTTAACACCCAAGTCTGTAATCATAAGCTGAAAGGTGAAATTGAAATTTCTACAGCATAGAACCCCAACCAACAACTAGTCGAAACTTAGCTCTACCCAGATGGATGAAAGGTGACAATCATAATATTCAATAGCAGGCTCATCGTGGCCCCAATTGCAGCACAATGGAGCTAGAGTGAAGAATGGAGCCACCCCACCATCTTTACCCTGCCACCTGCAACCAAAACCAAACATGATAGGGTCGAGAAGTTTAACTACAAAGGAGCCATAGAACCAAGCATAAAAAGTAGTCATGAAACTAGAAGAAGCTTACCTTCATCTACATGGCATAGTCTCCTTCGCAGCACAGAACCGAGACCCCATTTCTCCACAGACCCCAACGAAATGACCAAACTGAATCATGAGCCAAGCCCTAAGCTTGGGGCTGCCATGATTACCAAGAACGTTAAATGCACGAGCTCATAACCACTATCGAAATTTCAAAACCACTCTTCCATAGTTCAACTTTGTTGCATTATCGTCAGTTTCCTTCACCATGCAAAAGCTTAAACCCATGTAACATATGGTGTAACCATATGTTATGTCGCCACCCAAACTCTATCACATGTTACCATATTACAAGTTTGCATTATGATCGAATTACAATAATACATAGTCCATAGGATGCGCTATTCCAAAGTCAAAGAACCCATGCTTAAAGTATTTAGATAACATGTAGACCATAGGTTTAGAACTTAGGGTTTTAATCCCTTATTAATAAGTTATTTATGCTTAAGAACCATGGCATACAAATTATGCCATGATAACATCTCTGACTATAAAAATCCAAAGTTCTGCTCTTAAACCAATATAATAACCTATCAGTAAAAGGACATAAGAGTTGTTAATGGGTATAGAAAGAATATACTTAGAATGTAAAATGTATTAATGACATATAGACTAACGAATGTAAAACATAACGAATAATAATTAGTATACATGAAATTTATCCATAGTAGCTACATTGACGATAATGACACTTACCAAGTTATAAAACCAAGTCGATAAGAACATAACAACTAGTAGCAGGTCCTCTAGGATAAAGACGGTTAACACACTTTACACCATATCCCATCGAAAAGTAATGAACTGCGTTAGTAAATAAAAGAGGTTCCTTAGTTCGATTGAACTAAGTTTTCCTGTGTAACCAAGTAATACCTTACCTCTCAGATCATAATGGGAGAACAAGTCTCGCCACTCCACCACTTTGTTCGCATCAACAAAGTGAAGTTAGTTTTTATTAAATAAACAAAGTACACATGTGCAAGCGAAAAATAATGATCTATACAATTCATAAATTCACCGAGAGTAATAACTAAGATGTATAAATAGTTTAAATAATAGAATTAAGACATAAGAAGTAAACGAACTAATAATCACTGAATGTATAAGAGATTAACAAGACAGTATGGGCAGTTTCTAAAGAGATTGAAAGTATAAGTAGCACATGTAATTCTGCATGAGTAATAATGATCCCCTTTGGGTAGTTTTCACTAGCCTATAATTTTATTTTATTTCCAATTTTTGGGCACATTACAAGTGGTATCAGAGCCCAATGTCAATACTGAGAGACTTATGGGCGCACCAAGCATTCACACAAAGAAAATAAAGTATGATAAGTAATTTTTGTTACTAATAGAAATGTTTTCTACTATTAAAAAATTTTGTGTTACAAGAAAATGTTTACAACATTGTTCAGTTTATGAATACTGAGGAAGAAAATAGCCGACAGGAAGAAATGACCACCCCCACTCTGGAAGTGAACTTGGTGGTCGAGCTAAACTCTGATGTGCTGAAAACTTTGCACAGTCTTCAAGCTGAACTGAAAAGTTTCAAAGAAGACAGTCTAAATGAAAGAAAGGAACATGAAGCTATAAATGAAGCATTATTATGTAACATGATGGGACAAATCCTGCATGGGAAACCTACCCAGTCCACCAACATATCCAAAAGAGAACTGTACCATGAGCAGGCCAGCAGGCCAAGAGAATCAGAAAAAGAGGGTACACCTGAAGCATATAAAGGAGATCATCATAGTCCTGCTAGTGATGACTCACTTTCTCCATGGAGAAAGAGGCAAAGGCTGAATAATGGTTGTTGGGAATGGGTAAGTTTTCTAGGTTCATAACTATTCAAGTGTGATGTAGGCTAGGCTTTCCATCTACAACCTGAATGGTAAGGCATTAAGATGGTGCCGAGATTTAAAGCACACCAAGGAATATGAGCTGCGAGAAATAAGATGGGAAAACTTTTGAAAGATTTTCCAAGAAAAATACATGTCAAAAAGGTTCTTTGACTGCAAGGTAAAAGAGTTCCATGAACTACGCATCGGTTCCATCAATATGGATGCATTTATAAATAGATTTCTAGATTTGCTGCATTATGTACCGTATATCAAAGAAGATAAGGTGAAGATCCAGTAGTTCCTAGGATGTCTTCCTCCCAGTTTTCAAGACAGGATTGAATTCGACATGCCAAAGACACTGGATAGTGCCCTAGACTAGGCCCGACTCTATTATGAGCATGGGCAGTCACGACAAGAAAACCAGAACTGAAATAGAGAAAAGTCTAGAAACGTTTCTGATAACCGCAAGCCTGGTTCAAACCCACAGCCTTATAGAAAGAAAAATAACATCTTTCAAGTGAACAAGAACTTCAACAAAACTGGTATGAAGCCTTATGTACCAGCTCCTAATGGTAATAAACAAGTGGCAAGTGGAGCCAATGCTACCCCTTTAGCGATCAAGTGCTGGAAGTGCAAAGGGATGCATTATGACTGAGAATGTAAGAACAAGAATAATGGATTGTTGCATAACCTGCAAGAAGAACCTACTGTTTAGGATATAGCGGGAACCCCCCAAATCTATGCAGCATTAGATGGCTGACAAGTGGATCATCAAGCTACAATGGTCGAGATCAAAGATAATATCTTGAACACCTATGTTTCAATACTTATTGATCCTCATGCTTACCGAAGCTATGTTGCACCTAGTATTGTCAATTTATGCAAGTTAGGCAAATTAAAGCATGTTAAACCTTAGCTAGTATAGTTATCCACTGGTAAGAAATAGAAGGTTTTGAAAATTGTTAAAAAAATTGAATTAAACCTGAATGGTTTCCTTACTAAGGTAAACCTGAACATCCTACCTTTAGAATCATACGATATTCTTATCGGCATGGATTGGTTGGAACAACACCATGTCATGCTTGATTGTATACACAAGTATATCTTGTGTACTGATAACCAAGGGAACCAACTAAAGGTTCAAGGCATCCCAAAGAAATTTTCTGTAAGAAAAATATCTACCTTACAAGTGAAGAAGTGTGTTAGGAAGGGCTACAAGTTGTTTGCGGTGAACATCCGAGATGTAGAGTCTAATAGAGAACAAAACATAGAATACTTCCCCGTTCTTGAATAATTCATATATGTGTTTCCCAAGGAAATCCCCGGATTACCTCCAAAAGGAGACCTATACTTTTCCATCGAACTAACCCCAAGATCAGTTCCGGCCTCCAAAGACCCTTACCGCATTAGTGCACCAGAAATGTTGGAACTCAAATTGTAGTTGTAGGAGCTAATAGAGAAAGGGTATATCCAACCCAGTGTATCCCCTTGGGGAGCACCGATTTTTTTCGTAAAGAAGAAGGACGGTACAATGTGGATGTGCATTGATTGCCGTGAGTTGAACAAAATGACTAGAAAGAACTGTTACCCACTCCTTAGGATCAATGATTTGTTTGACCAGGTGGGAGCCAAAATATTTTCAAAGATTGACCAGCGATCTGGGTACCATCAGGTACAAATCCGAGATGAATATATTCGCAAGAATTCCTTTCGTACGAGGTATGGGCACTATGCCTTTTTAGTGATGCCATTCGGTTTGACCAATGCACCCATAAAATTTATGTGTATGATGAACATCATATTCAGTAAATATCTCGATAAGTTTGTACTAGTCTTTATTGACAACATTCTGGTTTATTTTAAGAATAAAGAGGAACATGAATAACAACTTCGCATAGCACTTCGAGTGTTGGGAGAACACCATCTCTATGCTAACTTTATTAAATTTAATTTTTACAAACCATAAAGATAGTACCTAGGTCAAATGATATCCGAGGCAGGAATAGCGGTGGACCCAAAAAAGGTTCAAGCCATAAAGGATTGGCCTACCCCAACTAGTGTCACTGACATTAGGTCATTCTTGGGATTAGCTGGATATTATTGAAATTTCATTGAGAACTTCTCGAGAATGACTTGCCCCATGACTGCTTTGCAGAAGAAAGTAAATAAGTTCATATGGACTGACAAGTGTGAAGGAAGTTTTCAAAAGCTTAAGCAACTTTTGATGACCACACCAGTGTTGTGGATTGTAGGTCCCGATAAGGGTTTCATTGTTTGCATGGATGCAAGCAAGGAAGTACTTGGAGGAGTCCTCTTGCAAAATGATCACGTGATCTGTTACGAATCACGGAAGTTGAAATAACATGAGAAAAATTACCCTATGCACAATCTTGAGTTAGCAGCCATTATCCACGCTCCGAAGATGTGGAGGCACTACCTCATGGGGAGGAAGTTCATTCTAAATACTAACAATATGATTCTAAAATATTTATTTGATCAACCCAATCTAAATGCGAGGCAAACCAAATGGTTGGATATCCTGAGTGAGTATCACTTTGAACTAGAGCATAATAAGGGAAAAGAGAACAAAGTTGCTGATGGTTTGAGTCAATGAACTAATATGATATATCAGGTGACCTTGAGTCAAAATAATGCATATTTGCATGAGAATCTTAGAACAGCCAACAAGGTTGACCCGTTTTATGTGGAAATACTCAAGAAGGTCCAAGAGGACCGATTGTTTCAACAACAAAAGTAATACAAGGTGGATGACTCCAAACTACTATGGTCCAAGGATAGATTGTATGTTCCAGATAGAGGGGACATTCGGTCCACCATCCTCATAGAATTTCATAGAGCACCCTACTCAGGGAACCTGGGATATGAAAAGATGATATCTACAGTCAAGAGACACTTTTTCTGGCCTAAGTTAAAGGCCGACATTGCAATTTTTATTGCAAAATGTCAGGAATTCCAGCTAGTTAAAGCTGAGCAACATCATCCTTGAGGATTTCTACAACCATTGCCCATTTCAGAATGGAAGTGGGAGGTTATCAGTATGGATTTTGTTACTCACTTACCGAAAAGCAAGAAGCAAAATGATTCCATCTTCGTAGTCATCAACAAGATGTAAAAGGTAGCACACTTCATTCCCATAAAATCGACCTACAGGGCCGTGAACATTGCCGATATCTTCCTAAAAGAGATAATTAGATTGAATGGAATACCCAAAGCAATTATCTCAGATCGAGATGTTAAGTTTACAGAAAATTTTTGGAGATATTTATTCTCTGGATTAGAGACGCAGCTGAACATTAGCATTGCTTATCACCCGTAGATAGGCAGGGATATTGAAAGAGTAAACCAAATTATTGAAGACATGCTTCGAATGTATGTCATGAACAACCCCACCAAGTGGGAGGACTATCTACGCTTTGCAGAGTTTGCATATAACAACAAGTATTAGGATTCCTCCAACATGAGTCCTTTCGAGGTACTCTATGGATGTAAGTGTAGGACCCCAGTTACTTGGGACAGTCTGGTGGATCAGTTCTTGTTAGGGCCTGACCTGTTATTGGACTTGGAACAATTAGTCACCAAGGTCGAGGGAAACCTTAAAGATGCACAAGACCGTCAAAAATGTTATGCGGATAAGAAAAGAAAAGATAGAGACTATCAAGTAGGTGATCATGTCTACGTGAAAGTGAAAGAAAAATGGAGCTCGTTGAGCTTAGGTAGGTGTGGTAAGTTAGCACCTAGATTTTGTGGACCTTTTGAAATTCTGGCCAAGAAAGGACTAGTGGCTTATGAACTAGAATTACCTGCGCACGTAAGAGTTCATAATGTTTTCCATGCATCTTTATTAAAGAAATATGTTTATGATGCTAAGCATGTCATTGATTGGTCATTATTAAAGGTGGCACTTGAGGGGAAATTTTCCCCTGAGCCTTTGCATATGTTGGACAAGAGAGAAGTGCAGCTTCAGAAACACATTATAGGCCAATTGAAAGTGCAGTGGAAGCACTTTGAGGTAAATGAGGCTACCTGGGAGAATGAGGCCACCATGAGAAAGGATTACCCTGCCTTGTTTCATGATATCATTCGGAGTCCCTAGAACACCATGGACGGTGTTGTACTAAGAGGGGAGGGATGTAATATCCCAAATTTTTGACCTACCATTTATATGCATGAGCCTATTGATCATGATGATTATATTGATGCTTTATTTTTTTATATTGGTTCAAAGACCCCACTACATATGAACATGATGATTTTCTTTGTATATTGGGCGTAATCCAATTTTTGATGATATATAGGTATATATATGTTGGTTGTGTTGGGAATGGACTCTGAAGCACATGATTGATGAAATGTTTTGTGTCAACCATGGACCCTAAAGCACATGATCGATGAGATGTTTTTTATTGAGCGATAAGCTCTAGAGAAAATGAGTACTTACACTTGTGTTGAGCATAAATCTCTACAACACATGAAAATATAATTGGAAATGTTGGGCATAAGCTCTAGAGCATCCATGTTGATGTTGAGCATAAGCTCTAGAGCATCAGATCCTTGGCCATTTTATCCCTAGGTGTATCGTACAAGTACATCCTAGCATTGAGTGTTGAGTGAGAGCTCTGGAATTGCACTATGTTTGTACCTCCCTATTATAAGCATTGAGTATGGGCTCTGGTAAGCGCTAGGGGTTACCAAAAATATTAAAAACACCTTGTTGACGGGCATATATGACTATGCACGCAACGGGGGAAGACAACCCAGACCGGGATACTTAAAGCAGGCTCCAAGCTATTTGGGATGGTTGTTCCCGACAGGTTTCAAGGCTTTGTTAGCCTGAAAGTCTAATTAAAAGGAAATCTAAAAGATAACGCTAATGCTACTGATTATTTATCAAATATATACCTATCTCTATACAAGTTAATGAATGCTATTAATTACAGTATTAATAAATTAAATCAGTTTATATTACAAAGGTAGAAGTTAAATAACTATTAACAGACTTGATCAATTACAAAGATAAATTATATAGACCTACACATTAATCAGGAATAAAAGGAATAATCTGAATGTGACATGAGTATAAACATCTGATTCAAATAGATTTTTTAACAATATAATTAACAGAAAAAGAAAATATATTATTCTAACCTAAGTCCTATCCTGATCAGGAGCAATGCAAATATTTAAACTGAAATCGAATCTGCTAATGGGACTATCAATAATCTTGAAAATATTCAAAAGAAATTCAGAAAATCACCAAGATCATACAATAGACATGTAAACCACATACATAATGATGTCAATCATCAAATTTACAACATGACGTTCATTAACATATCGATAATCAGCATAAGTCAATAGTCATACGTAATATATTTGCACAATTTCTTAAAAGAGATTATGACAAACATAAATAATATAGAAAAACAGTAACAAGACCAGGGATAGAATAAACACATATGAAAAGTATAAAACTGTAAACATATATATAAGTTATCACCAGTTTAAAAGACTGTATCTGCTGATAGGAAAATGCCTCGAGTTACAGAAGGTCAAACCGTAGTCTTGTCTTCTCCTTTCCCAAACTATCGACCCCCGCTATCCTACCTGCTATCTCCCCTTTAAATACATTTAATTTCCAAAAATAAATAGTTCTAAAAACTGGAGATAGCAGAATCAAAACCTTTAACTGATTTCCCTTAAAAATGACAAGTGGAACATGTCATTTTCCTATATACGTGGAAATGCCTAGAAATGGTAAAGATTCGATTCGTAAATATCGAAAACATCAATGATGTAACAACACCTGGAAGACAGTTCTGATAATCAATTTTTTCCCAACGATGTAGGGATCGTCCAAACGATAGACAGTTATCAAAATCCGGGAAAGAAGATCCATCACATGACCTACAATACCGCATGCAAAATAAATATAAATAAAATGAAACCCGATAGAAAAATAAATAAATAAATAATGACTAAATTAACACAAATAAAATACATGTAAATAAAAACTTGATTATCAATCTATCAAACTTTAAAACATGTAACCCAAAACAAGTGCATTTCAACCTATTATAAATTCACAGGTGCGTTAAACACATGAATGTTTACGCCACTCGATGGACTCTAGCACTGTCCCTTAAATTGCATTAGAGTAATTTGAGCATTGAGCTCCCATACCTTCTCTTCATTCTTAACATTTTCATTCTGCAACTTAAGGACCCTTCTAATCAGCCTATTCTTATCCTTTTTAATATGCAGCAAAGACTCATTTTCTGCACCTAACTGCTCTTTCAACTTCAAATTCTCGGCCTCCACAACATCACAATGAGCCGACATCTCAGTAACCCTTCCTTCCATGCTGCGAATATTATCCAACAAACAGGTAATAAACATTGGGGGAATCATACCCTCAGCTTGATACGAACTTGGCAGGTTTGTTTGTACAGTCTGTCCCTTAACTTGGAGATCAACAACAGGAACAGGCTGAACATCCTTATCAAATGTGGGAGGGCTGTCATCAACAGGGTTCGATATGAACTCATGCCCAACATTATGATCATCCACAGGAAAAATGGGGTTACTTTCATCATCGTCGATCACGACAGTCTCAACACAGATACCATCATTCATAGGTGGTTTAACAATATTACCTTTGGCCATGCTTCTAGTAAACCTACCCACCAACTTAGTTTTCGACCTTTTAACGGTTCGTTTGTAGGTATTAGTGTTTCTTTTTGGCGTTACTGGAGACAAACCCGAAGAGTCCTTCATACTCTTTGCAGACAGAGAGGAACCGGGGCTTCCCACAGAAGGAGTAACAGGAATCATTATCGGAGTAGCCACACGATTAATACAAGGGTTGGGACTGATACGACCGGTGGGGTTTGACAGAGGTTTACGTAAAGGAGAAACCGAAGTTTGAGTCGGCTTTTGATGCCGGACACATTCATCAGGGTTGTCAAACTGACAATGGAAAAAGGACGAAAACCCATTAGACTCAACAAATTCATCCCAAGACCTGTTCAACTTTGACAGTTCCCTCTCAATTATCATTCGGACCAAGCCATGATGGAACAGGCTATGACTAACATGCTTCGGGCCCTTTTTAATTGCATAGGACATTTTCAACACACTTTGCACCAGATAGTAAGGTAGATTCAGTGGAAAACCAATAAAAACAGACATCAAGCGCAGATGATAAACATAGGTTGAAGACAGGCGACCTTCACAGGTCACGTACCTGTGTATCATGTCCAAGACCGGGCGCCATTCCTTTTTAAAGTATTTGTGCGCTACTCCAGTTCGAAATGATACCTCTTGACAGGGGTTTTTAAGTAATTGCCGCCATTCAGTAATGTCCATTCTCTTATATTTAAACCACCTCTTTCCTGTTAATGACAGACCAGTGGCAAGCGCCACCGATCACTCGTCCACCCGAAAACAGAGATCACCTACTTTAGCCTAAAAATCAACCAAGGAGATAGCGAACACCCTCGTGACTTCGGGGTTTGAATCAGAGAATTTACTGACAAACGATAGCCATCCGACAGCCTCGACCTTTGCTATAAGCCCAGGGTTCGAATCCAGCAATTTCATTTCACAAGGCTCGACCCTCACCACCGGCGCCATGACTAACTGTGTAAAGGCATGCAAAATTACCCAGACAAGATAATCGAGCTTACACCACGACAGAGAACGAGAGAGTGAACACTCAGGGTGCAGACCCAGCATAAACCCTAAGCAATGCAGCCCTAAACATTCATAAACTGACTGTAACATGCGCTGACGCAGACTACACCCCTGTAAACCTGGCATGGACGAAGGAATTATTGCTCAGAGAGGTAATCGAGTAATGGGGAATGACGATCGAAGACTCCAGATAACTCATGTTATCATTATTTATCCGGCGTTAATGATATGAAACCTTTCGTTGTACACGAAACAGGTGTTCCATTGACAGATAGCCACGATGGAGGACAAGTATTGGGACTTAAATGTGATGGATAGAGTTCAGTTCAGTGTAATGATACCATATCGACTTCGCAATAGGTGGATCGAATTTGGAGGCGATGACAGAGGTCATAAAAATCACAAGGATTAAACCTTTGAATGTCAATGCATAAACCTTACAGTATAATAATGCTAACCTCCGAAGGTGGCGATCACGTGATAATAATACAAACCATCACGTCGAAACCAGACTTTGCAATCTAGACCATATTATAAAGATCAGCATAAACGGTTATGGTAATATGGACGATGGTTTGTAATCGAAAAGGTAAACTTAGGATATGGCATGTAAAACATTTGGCCTTCGACACTCTAGGCTTTACCAAAGTTATAACAAACCGACCATGCATAACCATTAATCAACCTTGAGATAAAATCTATGGTAATGCAAGAAATCATACCAAGATCAACCATACCAATATCTCAACCTTATCAATAATTATAGTAACAAAACCAAATAATAAAATCAATTGATAATGTTTTGGATAAGATTTCAAGATTAGGTTATGATAAAAGATATCAGAATTATTAATACTCCTGCTTTAATTTTTAAGTGTAAATCAATAATAACTCGATAATGGTGATTTTGTCACATAACCTATGGTTTGCAAAGGCTGCTTAAAAAACATAAAATTTCACTGATTCAGTAGCTCGCAGAATCTCATTGTTTCAGTAGCTGGTGATTCATTAGATTTTCTTTCGGAAATTCGAACATTTCATTAAACAAAATAGGATTTTGTTTGATGAAACAATGTTTTTTAAGGCCGTTGAGCAGGGGCACAATAGATGGCGTCTGACTGGGTGAAACAGTTATCTCTGATTCTTAACCTGAAACCATGCAAACAAAGAAATTAAATCCTTCATATAAGCCATAATAAAGAGATTGCTATTTTAACATCTTAAACATATTCAAGCATTTCACAGTCTAAAAATTACCAAAAAATTATAGTTTTAGTCATTTATCTGATGAAATCAGGTTTCGAAAAAAAACAGTCCTTAAGGAGTAAGACAGTAAATGGCTTAGTCTTAAAGAATAAAATCTCAATACCACAAGCATGGCCCTGCTGCCAGCAGGCGTCCATAGCCTCGACAGGGTTGCTTCAAAACCCACAGAATGCCAGTATCCCATCTGCTAGTTATAAATATACAATTCTGGTCGGGCTGAATTGTTATCATTATTTTCTTTTTAATTTTATTACTCATGAAGGCCATGGTTCAGGATTGGTAACCAGATAGTAACCATTTCAGTCACCAGTCTGCACTACAGTAAAATGAACCGGCTCGTGATGAGACCCTTCATCCCTCAGGGTTTTCTGTCCAAGGTTCATTGTCCAAGCTTGGTGACCAGAGACGAAAATGTTACTGAATGCAAACCTATGATCCTGAACAGATCATCTCGTTATGAGACCTTCTGTCCTTCAGTTTTTTTTTGCAAATATTCAAGTCTATCCTTGTCCAGAACGTAATTATCGTTAATCTCTAATGAGATTATCTTAGCAGATGGGGAGGAAAATCTGATCCTCTTTACGAGAAGGGATGGTGTAAAAGACATAAAATAGATAACTTTACCAAGTACTGCCCTAATCCCTTTGGGCAAATCTTTGCAGAGACTGATATAATTAATTAATATTAACATGGTTTAAGAGTTTCTGGTAAAATCTAGAGCAATGAAAAACTATTCCCTGTTCAAGAAGTAAAATAGTATGACAGTTTTCAGGACAGTAATATCTTTGTGCATGATTTACAGATCAATTACAGAACTTGAAAGAAGTTATCAGTTTGAAGTTTGATCAATTGATCAGACTCAGAAATGAGCAAATAAAACGAAAATAAAAATGAGAAAGTATAAAAAAATAAAAAAGAAACCGAAATAAAATCCACCAAGCAAGCACACCACACAAGGTATATACAGGATAATCCCTTGAGGGGGATCAACAAAAATATCTCTTAACCAGGTTCCCATTCACTGGAAGGTTGTCAATGTCACCTTCCAATGTTTGCAACCTGAAAGTGCTAGGACCAAGTTTTTCTGTAATAATAAATGGTCCCAGCCACAGGCATTGGAACTTCATATGTTTTCCTTTGTCTTCGTGCTGTCCCATTTCAGGACTAGGTAACCTACTTCCAAATCCCGACTGATTGATTTTCTGAGGTCAAACCAACGCTTCATGGTTTGCTGGTGTTTATCAAACTTTTTCCTAGCCAACTCCCTATCTTCTTCCAGTTTATGCAAGGTGTTCATTCGATGCTCCATGGCAGAAAATGGTGTCTCGTGCACTGACTGGGAGAGCTGTAAAGAGGGTAAAATTAAATGAGGAGGCAAAATAGCTTCCTTGCCGTATACCAAGAAAAAGGGAGAGTTTCCTATAGCATCTTTGGGAGTCACTCTGTCAGCCCACAAGGCATTCGATAAGGAATTATGCCAATTCCTGTGATGATTTACCACCGTACGTTTCAGAATCTTGATTAAATTTTTATTAGAAGATTCAGCTAACCCGTTACCCTGGGGATAATAATTAGCTGAATACTTTAACTTTATACCTTTTTCCAATGCATACTCAGTTAATTTAACAGAAGAAAAATAAGTTGCATTGTCAAAAATCAAAGATTCAGGAACACCGAATCTGGTGATAATAAAAGAATCAAGGAATGATATCACCTGTTCCGAATTACCTACTCGCAAGGGGATGGATTCAACCCATCTAGTGAAGTAGTCTGTGGCTGTCAAAATGTATTTATGCTGCTGCAAAGAAGCTGGTGTGATTGGGCCAACAATATCCAGAACCCATTGCTGAAATGGGACTTCGATAATAACCGGCTGGAGGGGTAACGCTACCTTCTTCAGTCTACCTCCTGCTCTCTTACACTCCTGACACTTCCTGGTGAAAGCATATGCATCTTTGAACAACGTGGGCCAGTAGTAACCAGCTTTAAGTATCTTATGTGCAGTGGTTTCTCCGCCAAAGTGTCGTCCGGCTGGTCCTGCATGTAGTTGAGATAACACATTATCAGCCTCATTTCTTTCTAGACAACGAAGGAGAACTCCTTCGAAATTCTTTCTAAACAAAATGTTATCAATAAGCTTATAAGAGGCAGATCTCAATCTCAAAGCTCTTTTATTACGTGGGTCTAAATGTTCAGGAGCATTCCCATGCAATAAAAAGAACTTAATATCATTATACCAAGAATCAAGAGGAGTGGAGATCAGAAAAAATTCCCTTTCGAATAAAGAAGGTTCGCTAAAGAAATGCAGATCAGATTCAGAACTGTCCGAAGATCCAGCTGCCAGCTTACAGAGTCCTTGCCCCCTGACAATTTTTAGAGGATTAATTTCCAGGTCGTATTCCTGAAGAGTTGTAACCCAATGGGCTCGCTTTTCACCCAGGTCCTTTTGTACCAGGAGATTTCTAACTGCGGAATATGGCACAATGACCTTGGTATGATATTTCAGCAAATATGGCCGGAAATGTTTGACAGACTTAAAAACAACGAAGGCTTATTTGTCCACTTTTGGGTAATTCAGTTCTACACCATTCAAACCAGAACTCGTAAAAGCGATGGGAGCTTCATTATTTTCCTGATTTTTCTGTGTTAGAACAGCAGCATATGAAGAATCAGAAGCAAACGTGTATAAAATAAATGGCTTAGAAAAATTTGGGCTTGTTAAGGTGGGAGCTTCAGCAATAGCTTTTAAGATGTCATGAAAAGATTGTTTCTCTTCAGCAGACCATTTAAAATCAGCATCTTTCTTGATCATTTTTTGAAGCGGCCTAACAATTTCCGTGAACCCAGGAATAAATCTAGAAACAAAATTTATCTTCCCAAGAAACGACTGCATAGACTTCTTTGAGTGAGGCATCGAAATATATGATATAGCATGGTTATGTTCTGGGTCAATATTGATGCCTTGTTTAGAAACAACAAAACCCAGTAACTTACCCTCTGTGACTGAAAAGATAGATTTCTTAGGATTTAGAGAAATCCCATACTTCCTGCAACGCTCAAAAACTCTCTGGAGATGAGTCAAATGATCAGTTCTGTTTTTTGAAAAGATAATAATATCATTAAGATAAATAACGACAAACTTACCGATCAGACCTCTAAAGGCGATATCCATTGCCCTCTGAAATGTTGCTCCGACATTTATTAAACCAAATGGCATCTTCCTATAGGCATAGGTTCCCCAAGGAGTCCTAAAGGTTGTTTTCAACTGGTCAGCTTTGGATACTAACACTTGGTTGTACCCTGAAAATCCATCTAGAAGTGAAAACATTTCGGATCCAGAGACCTGTTGCAAGATTTTCTCCATTGGAGGAACGGGATAATTATCCTTGTCTGAAACCTTATTCAGGTTTCGGAAATCGACGCATAACCTGATATCACCATTTTTCTTTCTGACGGGGACAAGATTTGCCACCCACTGTGCATGCTAAACCGGGAAAATTATTCTGGCGGCAAGGAGTTTATTCAGCTCCTTCTTGACAGCTGGTTCTAGGCTAGGATGCATTTTCCTCAATTTCTGTTGAAAAGGTTTAGCCTCTGGTTTCATAGGAATGACATGTTGCATTATATTAGGATCAAATGTCTTAATATCCTCGTATGTCCATGCAAAAATGTCTTTAAACTCATTAAAGAGTCTTATAAAGGCTGTTTTTTCCTGGGAAGTACACGTACTACCCAGATTTACACATTGAGGGTTATGTTCAGTGCCTAGATTTACAATCTCAGATTGCATAATGGAGCTGTTAGTTTTACAATTCCTTGCAGCTTTAAATTTATCCTTCAAGTCATAGAACTTATCAAGTTTGATTACTAATCTGGGAAGAGTACTAACCTGATTGAGAGATTCCTGAATTGAGCAAGGCTTATGAATTACCGCAAAATTATATAGATCCTCGTCGTGAGTCATTTCGTCAATGACCGCATCTTTAAAAGTATCCTTCAAAGTCAGAAAATCGATCAACTGCTCTTCGTTGTCGAAGACTCTCCAATTTGCTATGTTGTCAGGTGTAGAAGGTCTGAAAAGCAATTCAACCGAGAAAGAATCAGTAAGCATTCCTTCAGATGGAATTAACCTTGAAGCAACATTAGCTAAAAGATCAGCTTCCTGATTTAGATAACGAGGGATGGAACTTATGTTAAAGGCTTCAAATGCTAATAGTAAATTCCATACCTCTGCCTAATAATTTCTCAAGTGTCCAGCAATGCAATGTATAGTGTTACGTACCTGTCTAACAATTATCTCTGAGTCTCCTAATACTACCAAAGCTTTGGCTCCCTGGTCAATTGATTTTTTCAGCCCTTGAATCAGAGCTTCGTATTCAACCACGTTGTTGGTGCATTCGAATTCTAACCTGCAAGCTATGAAATACCTTTTCCCATTGGGGTCTATCAGCAAGCAACCTGAACCAGCCCCTTCTTTTGACTTAGACCCGTCAAAATATAAAGACCCGAGACCATTGTTCAGATCTAAGTGTACCGCAGTTGGGACTGGAATTTCATCTGGAACTTGCGAAAAATGGCAAATTTCAGACTACTGTTCTGCACCTATTATTGATGAAGTTTTAGCTTCAAAGTCCCCAAAGAAAGAGTCTGCCATATAGTTTCCCATTATGGTATCGGTGAACAATACCGGTTCATTCGAGTCATCCAATTCAGTGACGGTATGCTTCATATAGCGTTCCCGATCAATTCTGATTTTATTCAGGCGACCATTATGAGATATCCATAAGTGTGACCAATCAGTAGAAAAATATCCCTTCAGTTTCTCAGACCAATCTCTGCTGAGAAATAGACCATATGCTTCTGGGATATCCACTACAATTATATCAATGATAAAATGGACTTGAGGATTCGAAGCTAACCTTATCAGCACCTCTTTCAACTTACCTATTACTTTTACGTTTGAACGATCAAGCTGTACAATACTTGTATCGCAAGGCATAGGGACAGCATTAATTTTTTTACATACAGAGTATGGCATAACATTCTTGGAGGCCCCTGAGTCTATCATACAATTGTGCACTTTACGATTGCATATTTCAAACGTAAGTAAAAAAGCTGGAGTTGAAGAATCAGATTTCTTGCCTATGGATGATGCATTGACTGAACAGTTTGTTGGGTTATCTTTAGTGTTAGCAGAGTTGTTTTGACTTGAAGGAGTTTTTCCACGTTTACTTGGAGATACCCCTTGCATCATTTTATCTCTAATCACTGGTAACTTAAGTAGTTCATAGATAGAGATGTTGGATCTGATTTTCTTTAAATCTTCAATCAGATCGTATTCTAAATCAAGAGAGGGTGCAGATTTACTATTTGCAGGTTGGTTTTTTGTTTGAGCAGCTGAACTATTATCTATAGCAGTTGTAGAAGGTTCCCCTAAGGGTTGATCTTTCTTGCTTCTAGTGTTATATTGATGCTGGTTTACATTGACAACACCTACATATTCATCATCAGTCAATTCTGAAGTATCCCAGAAGTGGCTGATAACTAGAGGAGGTTTATCTTCTGTGTCGTTATCTTTTTCTTAGGTACCTTCAGAACTCTATCCTGAAGATTGAGTTTCATTTTCAGCTGATGTTTCTAGACCTAAAACTAATAACTTGAGGAAACTGTTAATTTCATCAACACTATTAGCTTCAGAGGGTGGGGTCTGTCTAGGATCTATATTCAGGAATGGCCTTCTGAAAGGTTGTCTAGGTGGTTCTTTAGTAGGAGTGTTTTTAGAAGTGCCTTTCTTTAAATCAATGATTTCATTAGATAGTTTTTTAATAACTCTTTGGAGGCTATCTAGGTCTAATGAATCCTGACCTTTTTTCTCAGGGTTTGTGTTCTTGGTAGGACTGTCAGTCTTCTTACGAGAAGAAGATGCAACATCTGTGTCTACTCTAGGATTTGGTTTTATGGCAGACATATCTTTCTCAACCTTAATTGCTTCTTCAAAGTTTTCAGCAAGGGTAAGTTTGGCTTTTTGTCTGACAAACATGGCCATTGACACAGGAAAGGATGAAGTGTAAAATTCAATAGTGACATCCTCAGTTGGCCTTGAAGCAGCAAGAATCCTGTTTCTTAGAGTTAGGAATTCTAGACAATTCTAACACCAAGGCAGCTGGAGTCTTGTCGTCTCCAAACTTGTTCATAAAAGCAAGGTCGAATTCATTCCAACTGGTTATAGAACCAGCCGTAAGTGAAGAATACCATGTCGAAGCTTTACCCTCAAATGTATAAGGGAAAAACCGACAGACTACATCTTCATGTTCAACATCCAAGAGCCGAACTGCTAACATAAACTTCTTGACATGATCTTCCGCTGGCTCCTTCAACTCAGGGTTGAACTTGGGTAATAACTTCTCAGGATGCTTAGGTAAAGGATGTTGATCGCCTGGGACAGTGACTACATCCTGAGCTAACCATGGCATATTAGCATTAGGGTTTGGTGGATTTACACCTGCCATGTTTCTTGGAGTTGGAGGCAGCGAAGGCGGTGTTTTATGAATGGGGGGAGGTGAATGAGGTGGTGATGGTGTTTGACCAGCCCCTCCTGAAGCAAGTGGTATTGAAGAAGATGAAGGCTAATTGGCACCTATCAAAGGCTGTTGTATCTGAAGATCAGGGAGGGAAACTAAAGGTTGCTCCTGTTCTTCCGAAGCAGGTTCAGAACGATGAGTGCGGGGACGTGTGATCTGCAGGAGAGGTAGTTCAGTGGGTTGGTGCCTAGTGAGATTCGAATATGCCCGTGTTAGGATCCTACGAGATTCGTTTATGGCTTGCTCGTACTGGTCAATTTCTTCAGGTAGGTGAATACCGGGAGAGTTGAACTGAGAGATGAGGTTTCAAAGAGATTCGTTTAGTGGGGCTTCACCCGATCGTGATGACCGGAGAGTACGCAGCTATGATGATGACTGTATTTGAGGAGTGATAGGCTGATTAATTTTGTCAACAGGATTGTTTTCATTAGCCATGTGTTTAAGCTGGCGCTCCTTCTAGCACCATTGTTGATGGGCATATATGACTATGCACGCAACGGGGGAAGACAACCCAGACCGGGATCCTTAAAGCAGGCTCCAAGCTGTTTGGGGTGGTTGTTCCTAACAGCTTTAAAGGCTCTGTTAGCCTAAAAGTCTAATTAAAAATAAATCTAAAAGATAACGCTAACGGTACTGATTATTTATCAAATATATACCTATCTCTATACAAGTTAATGAATGCTATTAATTACAGTATTAATAAGCTAAATTAGTTTATATTACAAAGGTAGAAGTTAAATAACTATTAACAGACTTGATCAATTACAAAGATACATTATATACACCTGTACATTAATCAGGAATAAAAGGAATAATTTGAATGTAACATGAGTATAAACATCTTATTCAAATAGATTTTTTAACAATATAATTAATAGAAAAAAAATATATTATTCTAACCTAAGTCCTATCCTGATCAAGAGCAATGCGAATATTTAAACTGAAATCGAATCTGCTAATGGGACTATCAATAATCTTGAAAATCTTCAAAAGAAATTCAGAAAATCACCAAGATCATACAATAGACACATAAACCACATACGTAATGATGTCAATCATCAAATTTACAACATGACGTTCATTAACAGATCGATAATCAGCATAAGTCAATAGTCATACGTAATATATTTGCACAATTTATTAAAAGAGATTATGAAAAACATAAATAATATAGAAAAATAGTAACAAGACCAGGGATAGCATAAACACATATGAAAAGTATAAAACTGTAAACATATATATAAGTTATCACCAATTTAAAATACTGTATCTGCTGACAGGAAACTACCTCGAGTTACAGAAGGTCAAACTGTAGTCTTGTCTTCTACTTTCCCAAACTATCAACCCCCCCTATCCTACCTGCTATCTCCCCTTTAAATACATTTAATTTCCAAAAATAAATAGTTCTAAAAAATGGAGATAGCATAATCAAAACCTTTAACTGATTTCCCTTAAAAATGACAAGTGGAACATGTCATTTTACTATATACGTGGAAACTCCTAGAAATGGTAAAGATTCGATTCATAAATATCGAAAACATCAACGATGTAACAACACCTGGAAGACAGTTCTGATAATCGATTTTTTCCCAACGATGTAGGGATCGTCCAAATGATAGACAGTTATAAAAATCCAGGAAAGAAGATCCATCAGATGACTTGCAATACCGCATGCAAAAGAAATATCAATAAAACGAAACCCGATAGAAAAATAAATAAATAAATAATGGCTAAATTAACACAAACAAAATACCTCTAAATAAAAACTTGATTATCAATCTATCAAGCTTCAAAACCTGTAACCCAAAACAAGTGCATTTCAACCTATTATAAATTCACAGGTGCGTTAAACACCTGAATGTTTACGCCACTCAATGGACTCTGCGACTATCCCTTAAATTGCATTAGAGTAATTTGAGCATTGAGCTCCTGTACCTTCTCTTCATTGTTAACATTTTCATTCTGCAACTTAAGGACCCTTCTAATCAGCCTATTCTTATGCTTTTTAATACGCAGCAAAGACTCATTGTCTGCACCTAACTACTCTTTCAACTTCAAATTCTTGGCCTCCACAACATCACGATGAGTCGACATCTCATTAACCCTTCCTTCCATGCTGCGAATCTTATCCAACAAACAGGTAATAAACATTGGGGGAATCATACCCTCAGCTTGATACGAACTTGGAAGGTTTGTTTCTACAGTCTGTCCCTTAACTAGGAGATCAACAACAGGAACAGGCCGAACATCCTTATCAAACGCGGGAGGGATATCATCAGTAAGATTCGATATGAACTCATGCCCAACATTATGATCATCCACAGGCAAAACAGGGTTACTTTCATCACCGTCGATCACAACAATCTTGACATGGATACCATCATTCATAGGTGGTTTAACAATATTACCTTTGGCCATGCTTCTAGTAAACCTACCCACCAACTTAGTTTTCGGCCTTTTAACGGTTCGTTTGTAGGTATCAATGTTTCTTTTCGACGTTACTAGAGACAAACCCGAAGACTCCTTCATACGCTTTGCAGACACAGAGGAACCGGGGCTTCCCACAGAAGGAGTAACAGGACTCATTACCGTAGTAGCCACACGATCAATACAAGAGTTGGGACTGATACGACCGGTGGGGTTTGACAGAGGTTTACATAAAGGAGAAACTGAAGTTTGAGTCGGCTTTTGATGTCAGACACATTCATCAGGGTTGTCGAACTGACAGTGGAAAAAGGACGAAAACCCATTAGACCCAACAAATTCATCCCAAGACCTGTTCAACTTCGACAGTTCCCTCTCAATTATCATTCGAACCAAGCCATGATGGAACAGGCTATGACTAACATGCTTCGAGCCCTTTTTAATTGTAGAGGACATTTTAAACAGACTTTGCACCAGATAGTAAGGTAGATTCAGTGGAAAAGCAATAAAAATAGACATCAAGCGTAGATGATAAACATAGGCTGAAGACAAGCGACCTTCAAAGGTCACGTACCTATGTATCAAGTCCAAGACCGGGCGCCATTCCTTTTTAAAGTATTTGCGCGCTACTCCAGTTCGGAATGATACCTCTTAACAGGGGTTTTTAAGTAATTGCCGCCATTCAGTAATGTCCATTCTCTTATATTTAAACTACCAGTCACCTGTTAATGATAGACCAGTGGCAAGTGCCACCGATCGCTCGTCCACCCGAAAATGGAGATCGCCTACTTCATCCTGAAAATCAACCAAGGAGACAGCGAACACCCTCGTGACTTCGGGGTTCGAATTGGAGAATTTATTGACAAACGGAAGCCATCCGACAGCCTAGACCTTTGCTAACAGCCCAGGGTTTGAATCCAGCAATTTCATTTCACAAGGCTCAACCCTCACCACCGGCGCCATGACTGATTGTGTAAAGGCACGCAAAATTACCCAGACAATATACTCGAGCTTACACCATGACAGAGAACCAGAGAGTGAACACTCAAGGTGTAGACCCAGCATAAACCCTAAGCAATGCATCCCTAAACATTCATAAACCGACGGTAACATGCGCGGACGCAGACTACACCCCTGTAAACTCGGCATGGACGGAGGCATTATCGCTCAGAGAGGTAATAGAGTAATGGAGAATGACGATCGAAGACTCCAGATAACTCATGTTATCATTATTTATTCGGCGTTAATGATATGAAACCTTTCGTTGTACACCAAACAGGTGTTCCATTGACAGATAGCCACGATGGAGGACAAGTATTGGGACTTAAATGTGATGGACAAAGTTCAGTACCAGTGTAATGATACCATATCGACTTCGCAATAGGTGGATCGAATTCAGAGGCGATGACAGAGGTCATAAAAATCACAAGGATTAAACCTTTGAATGTCAATGCATAAACCTTACAGTATAATAATGCTAACCTCTGAAGGTGGTGATCACGTGATAATAATACAAACCATCACGTCGAAACCAGACTTTGCAATATAGACCATATTATAAAGATCAACATAAACAGTTATGGTAATATCGACGATGATTTGTAATCGAAAAGGTAAACTTAGGATATGGCATGTAAAACATTTGGCCTTCGACACTCTAGGCTTTACAAAAGTTATAAAAAACCGACCATGCATAACCATTAATCAACCTTGAGATAAAATCTATGGTAATGCGAGAAATCATACCAAGATCAACCATTCCAATATCTCAACCTTATCAATAATTATAGTAACAAAACCAAATAATAAAATCAATTGATAATGTTTTGGATAAGATTTCAAGATTAGGTTATGATAAAAGATATGAGAATTATTAATACTCCTCCTTTAATTTTTAAGTTTAAATCAATAATAACTCGATAATGGTTATTTTGTCACATAACCTATGGTTTGCAAAGGCTGCTTAAAAAGCATAAAATTTCACTGATTCAGTAGCTCGCAGAATCTCATTGTTTCAGTAGCTAGTGATTCATTAGATTTGCTTTCGGAATTTCGAACATTTCATCAAACAAAATAGGATTTTGTTTGATGAAATAATGTTTTTTAAGGCTGTTGAGCAGGGGCACAACACACCTCTGACTGAAAATGACTCGACAATAATATCAATATCATCATACTTATTTTTAATTGATTAAATGAAATTTTGAATTTTGGTATTCTCATCAAGTACTGAAGAAATATCATATTATATGAGGGAAATTGAACATGCAAGTATGTTTAGAGTCACCTAGCCTAGTAGACTTGATCCATGTATCTACTTGACCTTCATGAAGAAGTGTCGTTAGGTCTAGTGATCATGATACATGATGCCCAAAGACAATTGTTAATAAGTATTTTAACACTATGTATTTTGTACTAGTATGTATAAAGAATTAATCATGATTAAATATATAATTTAATAAAGAAAGAAGAGAAGCTCCATCAATTATTATTTATTATTAAAGGATTAATAAATAGTGAAATATCTATGAAAGACTAACTAGGAACTAGTTAAAATTTCCTAGGTTAAGAATTGAAAATTTCCCCAGTAAATTAAAAAGGGTTAAATCAAGAAATCAAGGATTTCTTGATTTAACTGCCCCTTTGACTAAGAAGTCTGTCTATAAAGACTCAAGCCAAGCAAAGTCTTAGGGTTCTAATTTTTATCTAGGAGAATTATTATTCTGTCGGTTTTTTCTCTCAACTCTTTTCCTGGAGAATTTTCTCCTGCAAGGGAAAGAAGATTGACTTAGAATTGAATGCAAGTTTGGAAATCCTACCTTATTAGCTTTAAGATACATGCATGTTGGAGTCCATCTCGGGGGGATCCAGATTAGAACCAGGAATGGTTTCGAGTCATGGTTGAGAGGAACGTGGTAGTTCCCAAGTGATTTGGTCATCAAAATCAGAGGTCAGATCTGTCTTAAATTGTTAATGTTGGTTATTTAAAAAGTGTGTAGGTTCATCCATTAAAGGAGCCGCAGGAAGAAACAAATTACAGGTATGAGTTCTTAGTATGTCAAGTTCATTTTTATGGTGAAATTTTGGCTTCTTTATATAAATGCTCTTATATATTTTAACTCTGGAAATGATGGTTCTGTCCATATTTACTAGGGTTAATTTTTCTTAAAATCTAACCCTCGACTATCCATGCTATCTTCTAGATTATATAATGAATATGTTAGATGAATTTTCCAATGTATTTACTAACCCTATGTAATTGAAGTTCTGGCTAGGTTCTGCTAGGGTTTGTATTCTCTTCAAATACTCCCGAGGGTTGTAAATACTATCATAGGCTCTATATATCTAGGATTTCATCCCTAAAGTTTGTTTCTGTATTCATTCAATATTTAGAAATTATTACTGTAAACTAGGTAAATCCATACCTACTATTTAATGGTCACCTATTATTTATATCTCTACTAGCATATTACATTTTTTAGTAGAGACATGTTTCGCATTATAGTAGATTTAATCATAGGGGTAAGTTTAAATAAATAAATATACTAAATAGATACCTTAGGGTATTATTTACAAAGAGAACTAATATATATAGATAGATAGATAGATAGATAAGGCCATAAGGTATAAACATATATGAAAACTATCTATACATTTAATTCCAAATTTAAATAACTCATCTAATACCTTTCAAGTTCTGTCGTACTAAATATAAACTAATATTTAAACAATTCCATTTAAAATAAATATCATCATAAATATCCAAACAGAGAAGATATCGTGACCATCCATGTGGTCCAATACAAAATATCTATAGTTCTAAAAGAAATCCACATTTCTATTTAAACTATCCTAATCATATAATATTAAACAACTAATAATTAAAAACCCTTTTTATTCCAACAGAGGTCGCAACATCAAATCCCATGGATGTTCAAAACCCAAGGAAAAAACACTAATAACAAACATAGTATAATATAGTAAATAGAAATCCAATTCGTATAACCTTATAGCTAGTTCTTGAAACAAATTAAATCCATATCATAATGAATTTAACATGAATCAATCTTTTATATAAAACCATTGTTTATATCTCTACACATTGCACGATATAGACTAAGCATGCGGGTTGTATTTTACAAACACATCAAATGCGTAACGATGCATATGCTAGCAGTGAGGTCATATGAACCTAGCTACAACACGTCCTCGGTCAATAACATTTTTAATACATATTCCATTAAAATATAAACCTATTGTAAGCATTGGCCACTGTGGTTTTCCAACCCATGGATTTTCCACAATCCAATTTACATAAGAACCGAAGACCATAAACAAATAATATACAAGCTATCACAACACTATTGGAAAGGATGATACCATTTATGACATGGCCTTTACCCACACCATCAAAATATTACAATGTCCAAGTTAATCAATGGCATTACACACAGAGCATCTGATTAGGTGAATACCTCTACTTTTAAAACCCCAACTCCATTTAAATGTAGTGCTCAGTAAAAATGCAGAAGGAAATCGTATACACAATATATCAACTTAACCATTACCATTATATAAAAGCAATACATATATATATTTACACAGAGATCCCAGGTGTGGTAAATAGTCACCATTAAAGGCCAAGAACGAGGTTTACATAGGCATGCCAATGGGCTATGGCACCATTGAAATCAATGCTGCAGCCCATGGCTATAAATCCCAAAACCAAAAATAATGATTTAGATAACTAAAATGTCATTACACAGAGCCGAATGGCCTAAGAATCGATTCATGGTATAACACCTCAACATTTACAGCCCAAGTCTATAATCATAATCCTGAAGGTGAAATCGAAATCGCTATAGCATAAAACCCCAACCAACAACCAGTCGAAACTTAGCTCTACCCATAGGAATGAAAGGTGACAAGCATAAGCTTGAATAGGAGGCTTACCATGGCCTCAATTGCAACACATTGGAGCTACAATGAACTATGGAGCCACCCCACTATCGTTACCTTGCCACCTGCAACCACAACCAAACATGATAGGGTTTAGAAGTTTAACTATGAAGGAGCCACGGAACCAAGCATAAAATGGAGTCATGAGACAAGAAGAAGCTTAAATTCAGCTCCAGGGCTTGGTCTCCTTCACAGCATAGAGCCGAGACCCCATTTCTCCATAGACACTAATGAAATTACCAAACAGAATCGTGATCCAAGCCCTAAGCTTGGGGCTACCATGATTACCAAGAACGTCAAATGCACAAACTAGTGACCACTATCGAAATTTCAAACCCACTCTTCCATAGTTCAAATTCATTGCATTATCATGGGTTTCATTCACCATGCAAAAGCTTAAACCCATGTAACATATGGTGTAACCATATGTTATGTCACCACCCAAACTCAATGACACGTTACCATATTACAAGTTTTCATTATGATAGAATTACAATGATACATAGTCCATAGGAAGCGCTAATCCAAAGTCAAAGAACCCATGCTTAACATATCTAGATAATGTGTAGACCATAGGTTTAGAAATTAGGGTTTTAATACCTTAGTAATAAGGTACTTATGCTTAAGAACCATGGATTTACAAAGTATGCCATGATAACATCTTTGACTATAAAAATCCAAAGGTTTGCTCCTAAACCAATATAATAACCTGTCAATAAAAGGACATAAGAGTTGTTAATAGGTATAGTAAGAATATACTTAGAACGTAAAATGTATTAATGACATATAGACTAACGAATTTAAAACATAACAAAGAATAATTAGTGTATAGGAAATTTATCCGTAGTAGCTACATTGATGATAACGACACTTACCAAGTTATAAAACCAAGTCAATAAGCAGCATAACAACTAGCAGCAAGTCCTCTAAGATCAAGGCGGTCAACACACTTTACACCAGATCCCATCACAAAGTAGTGAACTGCGTAATTAAATAAAATAGGTGCATTAGTTCGATTGAACTAAGTAAGCATGCATAACCAGGTAGTACCTTACCTCTCAGATTGTCATGGGAGAACAAGTCTCACCACTTTACAACTTTGTTCCCATCAACAAAATTAAGTTAGTTTTTATTAAATAAACAAAGTACACATGTGCAAGAGTAAAACAATGATATATAAAATTCATTAATTCACCGACACTAATAACTAAGATGTATAAATAGTTTAAATAACAGAATTAAAACATAATAAGTAAACGAACTAATAATCACTAAATGGATAAGAGATTAACAAGATAGTATGGGCAGTTTCTGAAGAGATCGAAAGTATAAGTAGCGCATGTAATTCTGCATGAGTAATAATGATCCCCTTTGGGTAGTTTTCACTAGCCTATAATTTTTTTTTTCAATTTTAGGTGACATTAAACTAATAGTTGTAATATCCCTCTTATATACCATGAACATTTTGTAAATTCTGATTTTTCTATTGTATTTATTTTTTTGGTGAGGAGCTCAAGGCCAAGGCCCCACTAGTAAAAGCTTGCATGTTAAGTGAGGAATTTCCAAAGTTATAGAACTAGGAGACTTGAAACCTTAACACAATTAAACATCAGGTAATCGAATGCACTAGGGAAGGTAAAATGGTGTATGGGTCTTTGGGAATTGGAAGAAGAGTAAACATCTTCCTTAAGCGACATAAGTTCTTAATTGTCATCCCAGGTCGAAGTAGGCCTAAGTGGACTAACTTACCTTCTTGTTCCTTAGAGATAATATCCGCACCTTCCAGGATACGTGTTTCGCTAAAAACTTATCCCGACTGAGCCACCATAACTTGGTACTTAACCCTAATATGATTAAGTCAGGATAGAAGGATTTGCACTTAGTTTAGCATTGACATAAAAGAGTAAATGAGTTACTATGTATAAATTAATAATAAGGGACTATAGGTCATATCTCCCTTGAAAATCGAAAGGAAGATATCATCTTGACCAAACCTCGTTTAAGTAAGTTTTATGACATACCATCTACAGAGACTAATTTTACAGAGACTTAGATTATACATCAAGTTAAGGTGTGCATATACATATATGGAATGTTGATAGGGAAATTCCATGGGCATGATGAGTGAAATGGTAATTACATTTCCTTAAGGATCCCTAACAATCACAACATCCGGAATCATCCAAAAAACTTAGGGAGAAATCCTTTGTATAAATTAAAGAGTGATTAAANATATATATATATATATATATATACCGTTAAGAAAAGAATATCTTTCTTTCCACGACAAATAAGAAGTAATTGATCTAATTACTCTCCAGGACAAGGATTATCAAAATACGAAATACTCATATTTTTCCTTAACTATCATTTTGGAAAAAGGAGAATATAATTATGATTTAGAGGCTAAAATTCTAGTGGTAGGTTGCACGCATGGCCTTGAGGTAGTTAATTGACTGGGAGATTTACTCCGAAATTGATGGAGACCTGCCTCGACAAAAATAAATGGCAGAATTACCGCCTTGAGTTGTGGGAATCATGGCACAGGTTACAGAAAGGGCCATTCCTTTTTCAGGTTATTTAATAGGTTGTGAAGGGAATATGAGGGGCAATATCCTTTGGATAGGGGACAGGTTTCAAAAATCCTTTTTTGGAGGGGAGGGAAAAACTTGGTGTTTTCTAGAGAAAAGTTCTGAAGCTCCCTATGATCAACAATCCCTGAGTTCTATTTTCTTTTTCTCTACATTCACTTTTGAAGAGTGAGCTATTCCCTTAGGGAAGGAAGAGAATAGTTGTGTTTCCAGAAGAAATATCTCTACATTTAAAAAAGAATCTTTGAGTTTCTTTAAGAGGTCTCTGTGTTTTGTACTGAGGGGAAATGGTTGGACACATCAAATTATACTGCAAGGAAGGATGGAAATGACTTAACTTGGTTGGGTAAATTGCATGGGGATCTGTTACTTCTTTATTCTATAGGGGAGGATGCCTATGCACAATCCAGTGCACAGCTTGTGGACATCTATTATAGATCATGGCGATCATAACAGTGGAGTATATTAAACCATTAACTACATTCAAGTGCAGAACCCATCAATAAATGATACCTGTGACCATGTTTCAGGTGTTCCCCTATCTTCCTAGTTGGGTGCATAATCCCATTTGCTGGGTATGGGTGCAGATCTGTGAGCTAGTAAGAGGTTTTATCACATAATCTATTATGTGTGTACAAATCATTATGCAGTCCGTAGGGTCTAATTTTTATATGTATAGAATTAATTGCCTACTATTCTAGTGTACCTATTGGATGTATGGAGATTCTGGTGTACCGATTGGATGTATGTGGGTATCTACTCACTATCTAAATTGACAAGATCTAAATTTATACATTCACCTCTTTAGTGCCAGCAGATCCCCTTCCTGTGAATAGATACAAAATATATATACAAGGAATATATCAAAATCTCTATGGGTTTAAAAACTTACCATTTGTTAAAAGGACTAGGAATTCCAGTGCCGCCACTTCAAAGAGATGGGTGTGCAGCCATCAAACGCCAATGAGCTCATAGTGATTGTATATTCGACGGCTATTCATGCTAGGGTTTGGGTTTGTTATGGGGAATTGTACCCTAATTTGCGTGCACAGAGTATACTGTCAAATTTATGACCTAGTGGAATGTCTATGAAAGTGACTTTACCTAGACGACAATTTGTGACGTTGTTCCCATGCTATCGATTTTGACCTGGTATGCATTTTGAAATAGTAATATTATTTCCTTACAATGTTTTGGCTAGGACAAACCCCCTTAAAAGTGTGTTATTCCTTTCCTACCCAATTCGCCTGAATATAATTATATGATGGATATGATTATGAACCAAATTTGCTTTCAGAGGGTAGTCACTTGTTTCTGTTTTATGTACCAATAAACGTAAATTATTTAAGCATGATAAGAAAGGAGAGTAGATTCTTCCCTCAGGAGCTAAAGTGTAAAAGTTGATTGACTATGCACAAAGATTTATTCTTATCAGTAATAGTTATATCTTTTAGGAAATATTACAATAACAATCATGTCAATTATAATGATGCCTATATGAAGCCTCCATATGACTACCTTGATAAAGGTGAAATGTTTTCGCTACATAAGTTAATGTCCCTTTTTCTTTCATAAAACAATGTTCAAATCCCTTGAACTTACTAAAGGTTTTGGTCCATGTATCAATGAAGTTTTAAGGTGAGGCCATGTTTACTCAGATATATTCTAAGGGTATTGTGGTCTCACGTTGATAATGTAAAGGTCATCTCCGATTATAGGAGAAAATATAAGGAATAAAAGAATGAAACATCATGTATGATGTGGGATGTATTTATTGATATGTCCATTTTCTTGAATAAAAGAAGGTAACTAATTTTGGTGGACGTAACCCCAAGGTTGGGGTGAACCACGTATATTGGTCTCGATCTTTTGTGCTCATGATGTATTTCTATCTTGTGCATTCTGATGTTATGATTTCTTATGTGATATTGACGTATTTGATCTTGTGTATTCATGTTGTATTTCTATCTTGTGCATTCCGATGTTATGCTTTCTTATGTGATCATGACAAAATTGATCTTGTGTATTCATGATGTATTTTGATCTTGTGCATTCTGATGTTATGATTTATTATGTGTTCATGACGTACTTGATATTGTGTATTCATGTTGTATTCTATCTTATGCACTTCAATGTATGTAACTTATATTCTGATGATATTTGGTGAAAATTATAGATTGCTTCCATATGAGTGATTCATTCTAAAGTGGGACAATGAGGTAAAGTTTGTTGTTTAAGGTCTCTTATTGCATGTTATTATTTTGTAAAACCTAGATATGAGGAAGGATTTAAAAGGATGAACTTATCACATTGACCTATATTAATTTAGAATAGCAAGTTCCCTATTAATGACCAACACCCTTTCTGGGGATTGATGTACAATATGTTAGTCGCAAGTAAATGTGTGCTGAAATATGGTTAAAAGAAGTGAGTATATATATTCAGAATGATGGTTGGAGTTCTCTATTGAGACCAAACAGGTTTTATATATAATTAATGCATTGTCAATCATAAGTTTATATTATTACTAGGATTTGCATGCGGAGGTGTATATGTCATAAATACAAGGTAAAGCATTCAATTGAAAACTAAAATCCAAGGATCGTTAGAAAGATGATAATGCATAAAAACCTTTCCATAGATCATGGATTTAGATAAATGTATGTGCCATGATTAGTTAACAAAGCGACATGTATATCTTGATAAGCAAATCTGAACTTTAGAGAAATGCTTGAAAATAGGAATTCTTATGTGGTTGTTACAACATTTTTTTTAAATTGTCTTTGATAAAAGATGAAAATTTTTATTGACATTTGGGGCTGTTACAATATCCAAACCATCCAAACATATCAACATGTAAACATGATTCATGTCTATGCTATCCGCACAACCCTCCAAAAAAGGACCATCAGAAAACTTACGAAAATTTCCCGACGAGAGGCTGTTGGATAAGAAAATAAATCCCCTTGATCAAATCGGATCAACTCTCTGAGTTCACCCGATAACGTCGCCGCCAATTAACGATATCTCTCAGTAACCTTTGCAAAGGATTTGATTAAAAATAATGAAAATAAAAGTATTATCTCGTCGAAGATATTGGCTACAAAACTCGAGTTTCGTTGACAAATTGAAAAACTCACAAATGTTTTTCGAGACTCAAAAAAGAATAAGAAACAAATTGTATGAAAATAATGAGTTTTTCAACTTGTTGACTAGACAAGATGAGTTCAGCCAATGTGTCGGGTGAAAAAATCAAGCTTTAACTTTTGACAAAAGGATTTTCCCAACTTGGAAAAAGAAAAACTAAATCAAGGAAAGGATCTTTAGAGAGAAAAAGTAGTCTAAGAAAGTTTAAAAGCTATAAATTCTAAGGAGGGACCCTAAAATGATAAAAACATTGGGGTAGTGGTTGTAGCCGCAACACTTCCCTAAAAAATGAACACCCAGTTCATTTATATTTTTTCCTTATGAAATTATGAGTCACCTAGTGTAGTAGAGGAATGCAATTAAAATAGCATTATGGATTTAAATGTTGAATTATGGACCAAAAAATATGCCCTTTATAGCGTAATGCATCATTCTACTATATATAATTGATGTGCATGTGGATAGGATTCTATTTGGTGGATAATTTTCACTATTTTGACATTAACTAACCATTCTTGGGATAAATTTGATATGCAATTGGGAACTGGTAATAATAAATCAAATAGGGAGCCTTCCTTTTCATACTTCCTAGAGAGGGAACCAACCACCATGTTCTCCTTTTTCTTTTTAAATATGATCTTTTAGTTATATCCTAACATTTTAGTGACTTGTTTTTTTAATTAGGGAGGATTGTCTCTGTTATAATAAATATTTTAAATTGTGATCGTTAATTTTATTTAGAAATGACAAGCCATTTGTTAAGGAAACTACATGGGGAACAACCATCAATTCCTTTTTCATAGGTATAATTATATCACACAATTTCTCACTTATTAAGGATAAAGGGAGTCCCTCTTGCATTAAAACTACCTCAATACCTTTGTCAAAAGTGTCACATTCCAAGTAGAAATGGAGTCACTATGTTTCGCAAAAAAAAATTAGATTTTGTAAAACTGCATTTCTATATTTTATAAAATTGTGATTAAATTATATCCTTGGATTTACCCTCCATTTTTATATGAAATAGCATTATACTCAATAAAATCCAACATTCCCAAGTCAACCTACCCTTTTTTAGAACTTGGACCTTCTAGATTACTAACCACCAATGACATACATTTTTATTCTTTGTAGCCATCATAGCTTGGTAACCCATTCTAGTAGAATAGATCCCGTAGATTTGTTTTCAGACCAAACAATTATATAAATTTCCTTTGTAAGTCTTATATGTCATTTTCTAACTCCAACCAATAATTCATTATTGTGCATTGAAAAAGATTGAAGATAGATATTGTTTTCATTTCACACATTAGACAAGGACTTTCTCTATTCTAATACTTGATATATTCTTTAGGTATTTATTTAGATTAGAACCACCTATGCATGAGATATAATTATAACAATTTTCAACATAATATTATACAATACAACTAAAAATAAATAGTTACTCAATCCCCTCCAATCCCTCAATAATGTCAACTAGAAACCTACTTAGTTTTAGATGTTTAGACGATTCCTTTATATCAACAGGGTTAGGTCTCCTCAAATGTTTTAAAATAGCCTCAATCCATCCTTTCATTAAAAGTTCATATCCATATATATATCCTTTGGGGGGTCCATTATACAAATTGTGATTGTATTATTCATCTTAGACTTTCTATTTCAATGGTTATGAATTGATTTCTATGATAGTTGTAATGTGGAAAAAACAAAATCCTTCAAAATGTTTAGTGATTATATATGAGTGTACCATCTACCTTTTATATGGCCCGACACATTCAAAACTTCCATCCTTTTATGTTAATCATTTTATGATAATTTCAATATAATATGCTTATAAATGCATTGAAAATCAGGCCCCTTACCCAAATATGTGGTAAAAACTCTTACAACCAAGAATCGAAGAATATATCTAAAGAGAAGTCCTAATGTATAAATACCATTGATTCTAATATGTAGAATCACACTATAAATTATATGTTTGTAAATATATCTATAGATCTAAAATGCCTAATTACCTCATACTTATTTGAGAAATAAGATACATTTCTTGTTTCAAAATTGAAAAGTCCAAAAATTATGTAACTCAAATACTAATATAATTTAAATAACCATTCATCATAAAGTATGCATTCCTAGGTGACAAGGGATGTAAACATACAGAAACTAGTTCATAAAACATTAATGTTCCTTTAAGAACCGAACTGTTTTAGGTCTATAAAATATCAATACAAACTTACAATGCTTGTCACAAGATATAAAGAAAAATATATTCACTTCTTCGTGATACACTCCTTTTGTTCTAATTACATAAAACTTACAATGCTTGCCACAAGATAGAAATAAAAATGAATTCTCTTCCTCATTCTACAAATGTGATATAATATTTTTTTTCCAATTACATCGTGTTTGTTCATAATCAAAGTTGATGAGTAATCCTTTTGAAATAGTTGCGAGTAATATTTTCAATGAGAGAAAATATTACCATTGTGCTTGGTCTCTTCCTTACTATAGCTATGCTTGAAGGGCCAGGCAAGGATGAAATAATTGAACCTAACGTAGGAAGAGTAGGTATCATAAATATTTAAACAGACACTATATCCTTCTTGTAGACCCAAAATTCCTTATGCAAAGCCTTATATGATGGCTTGCTGCCCACACATAGCCCATGACTCCTAGAGGAAAAAGTTATGGATGCCTGCTTGATGGTTTGCTCGACCTACCATCCACGGATGTGGGCAAGCTTGTTGATAGTTCCCGTGTGTGTGTGAGCTTTCCTTGATTCCTTCAGAATAATAGGAAGGCTGTTTTTCCATGTGAAAAATATTGCGTAGATAATTTAGGCATGAAATTTAACAAATATGAAATAAAGAAATGATTCTTCTTATCTTTAGAGAGTTATAAAACTAGTACAACTACAAGTAAATTGGTCGTTGAATTCCAATAAGTGCAACCAGCCACTTAGTTTTGTGGCGATGGATATTCATTAAGAAAATTCACATGAATTGTTGCAAATACATTTTAAATGAGGAACCCTAACTAAAATGGGGATGAAGCAACCCTGAAAGGCCCCATCATTATCATATGTAAACACTTATCGAGGTAATTATATGTATAAAGAATGCACTTGATTTTTGAGTAGATGTTGGATAAAAAATATCCTTTAATTATCAAAATAATTTGATTTAACAAAAAAAGTAATATTAAACATAGTTTAATAAATTACCAAAATTCTAGGATATAGCTTTTCATTCAATGTTTTTAGAGTCCAAACAACTCACAATTTTGAAAGTTCTTAGTTTCAGTAACTTGTTTCCTCCATTCTATATTCAAAATACAAAATTATTAAAATAGAAAGGTGATGAATTTTAAAATATAAAAAGCATAAAGTAATAACCCTCATCCTCATGCCTAGGGTTTTAGTGAATGTTTAATGTTTTTTGTAGAATGGTGGATCTTAACTAGAGGATGTCGAAGTGGATTGGGTGTGTTGATGAAGAAAATTTGAGATGGTAGATGAATGGTCGTAATTAAGCGATGAGGTGGATCAGTTATTGGATCCATGGGAGGACAAACTATGGGCCCAGGAGGCTGTTTCTCCAGTCTGATGTAGAATATAGGAAGATATTACAAAGGGCCCATGAGTCTTCAGGAAATCACAACTATCATGTGAAGTTAAAGGAGCATATCAATGTGGATCTAGGTGGGACCTCATATGATAGATATGGTGGGGTTACTTAGTTGTCAAACGAAACCTTTTAATGAGGGGAAATCAAGGTAATATCAAAAATGAAAATTTAGTTGATGTAAGGGAGGACTCCAAGGAGATATGTGGAGGAATCCAACCTCATGTTTATCCATGTAGTGATACGAAAGGAAAAAATTCCAAGGATTCTCACGAAGCCTCACACATTAGTTTTGTGAGAAATTCCCTTGAGTATTCTACTCAAGAATAAGGGAAGACTAGACATGGTAACCAACATCACAGTCTCTGGAAGGCTCAACCTAGGAGGTACAAGATGGTCCTAGGTAGATATGTGGGCTTGGAGGAAGTAGTCAAAATATCCTTAAAAACATTGGTGGGGAAGTTTGAATATCGATCAATAAATAAGGATTTCATAAATGGATGGGTGGAGGATCATTGGAAACCATTATTGGGATACAATCATATGGAATCAATGTTTTTAATAGGTTGGTACTACTTTACATTCAAATTGTAGGTTGATGCATCTAAGATATTATAGGGTTTCTAGATTAGAAGCAATAAAAGTGTTGCATGGAAGAGGTGGAGCCATAATTTTTACCCCATAAGGGAGAGTCTTCAGTTTAGGCACCTATGGGTTCTTTTATCTGGCTTTCCCATCGAGTTATGGAATCATGATGCTTCTATTACTTTCAGGAACAAGCTTTGCCATTTTAGTCATATGGTGATGAAATTTATGGGAAAGATAAATGATTTGGTTGAATTCTGGTCCATATAGACATTTGTCAGGTGTTATTTGAAGAAATTGAGATAGAAATGGAAGGACAAAACATATGTAAAAAATTTGGACTATTGGGGAGCTCCAATAAAATGTTTACTATCAAAAAAGGTGGCTCATTTGCAAAAAAAATGTCATGGAGGTGATCGGGGTTTGAGATAACACCTAGTACTAAGAGCTCTACTAAATAATTTGTGGATAATAAAAAAGTTTAGCAGGAAATTAGCAAGTCGGATTTGAGTGTGGATACTCAACATGCGCTTTTTAAGTCGTCTCATCCTCTAGACTCAAATCATACAATTTTCGGTGAGTTAAAAATAATTTCCACCCTTTGTATATTTTCCTGACTCTGCATTGGAATTGAAGTCCTTTAACAATATAGAAATATGTGAGATTGGAAACACTATATATGGGGTTAATGTTAATATTCAAAGTCTGGATGTAGCTAAGTTTTATGAGTCAAATCTGTCAAATCCTACTTATGCTATAAAAAACCCTTATTATTATGAATACTTGGGTCCTATTGAATCCTCCTTAGAATAAATATATGGTCTGGCACCAAATATACATTATTAGGTTGAGTCGGGTAACCTGCCAATTTCCAAAACTTCAGACTAGTCTTTAAGTGGTGTTGGAATTCCAAACTCTACAGAATATGGCATTCTGGATATTACTCCCATAGTTGAAAATATAGGTTGTGGGAAGGATCCTGATGGGGTAAGGTTTTCAATTTTTTATTTTATTGAACATGATATTTTTTACTCCTCCAATGAGTCATTGAACGTGATATTGTTTACTTCAGTTGTCCCCTCTTATAAATATGTTCTTAAAAAAACTCCACTACATTTTTTGTCGGGAATATATCCAAAAATCAATGTGGATGGGAAGGTTAAAAGTTTAGATGGTGTTAATATCATTCTTAGGATTTTGAACGTTGGTTCTGGAGTGGTGAAAAAATTTAGGGTTATTGAGTATAAAGTAGTGGTGAAAGGGGGACTAGCTACTAAATTCCCTCCAATGAATACTAGAAATTACCTTAGGTGACAAAAGGTGAAATTGTAACAATAGAGAGAGATTCTTAATTACCTTAGGTATGAAAATGTCGTGAGAATTAACATTATCAACTAGGATTAATTCGAGCTCAATGATGGTGTTGACATGCTTTATTTGTTTTAAAATATAGAGAATTCGTTGGAAGAGGAATTCCAAGAGAGAAAGGTATAAGGGTTATGTGGTATATATGGGTTGTTAATGCTTTATGTGACTGCAAGGCCCATTTAAACCAAATAATTAATGTCTTAACTTTGTCCCCGTGAAGTATGAGGAAAAAAATATATATTTTAATTGTGGTCACAATGATATCTCTAATGTCCCATTAAATAATTATGGTTGCATGGAACATGGTTTTTATCCCACAAGATCATTTGGGGTCATTCAAAGTGAACATTAGAGGAAATTTCAACACAAAATGGGCCTTTTAACTCTAACTCAATATCCATGTCATCATGTGTTAGCCAATGAAATTGATTTAAATTTGAAATACTGTATAGGTCTTAAACACGTTTTTAATATAAAATGGGGGATAGGTATCATAAAAAAAGGAATTGTTTTGTGTGTATTTTCAACATATCTCCCAGTGTTTTTACTCAAATTTCTATTGGGAGAGCTCGTTGGCTGCAGAATTAAATTCTGCATCCAACGAGTACCCACTCGACATAATTTTAACAGACCCTGCTAACCCCAAAAATAAGGAATACCTGAAAAACATGATGATGACATCATCATCACGTCTTTTGAGGTATTTCTTGTTTTTGGGGTAGTGGGGTCCATCAAAAGTATGTCGAGTGGGTACTCATTGTGGAATTTAATTCCACATTCAACGATATCTCCCAATCGAAATTTGAGTAAAAACATGGGGAGATATGTCAAAAATATAAACAAAAAATAGTTTTTTTCTTTTCTTCGTTCAAAATTAATAAATATTATTTTATTATTTTAACTATTATTTTATTATTTTTTTTAGTACGCTCGTTTTGAGTTGAAATTTCCTCTAATGAAACAAGGATTTTTTATGCTCCATCTTAAACTTAATTTATCTTTCTTCATGACTTTGCATTAAAATCGCATAAATAAGATGTATGAAATCTCAAGGTCCCATGCTATATAGAAATGAGACAAACCTATAATATGTTACATATATTCAATTGAAATAGAACACACTCTACATCTAATCATAATGGTGATATAGATGAGGATTTAACTTTATTATATTGACCGACAAAACAAAAATCATTTTCCCTACATTGTGCAAATCATGAATGTTAGTTTTCACGAGGGAAAACAATATAATACTCTGAATGCAACATTTAAAGAAAGTGTATGTTTGGATATATATTATTCTCCTTTTTTCATGTTGATGATGTATATTATATACACTCTTACATACAAAATTACAAGTCTATTATGGTGTTCCACCCACAACATTGATCTCAATGGTGAAATCCAGCCAAAAAATTGTCAAAATGTATCTCGACTCTCATATTAATGTATGATATTTAATAATCTATTATATATTTAGATTTATCCTTTGGGGTTAGTAAAAGGTTCAAGGCTTGTTAATATTTTTGTTTTTGAAGGAAATTCTCAATGATAGGGACTAATGGCCAATGTAGATATGTCAAATGTAAATATTTGGATCTTCAATACTTTGAGAGGTTACAATTGCTTCTAAATATTTTGCATGTTTTACACTTTCATGACATCTTTAGTGACAATTGGCACTCTTTTGTTAAAATTCCATATGCTAATATAGATATCATTAGTATTGAATTAAATTTAACAATAATAGCATATGCAGGATCACTGAAAGAAACATAATCAAAAGATAGACACAAATTCATCCTGGAAAACCCTCTAGGGGAAGAAAACCCAACAAAACATCCTCTATATAGATGTATCAAAAGTACATAGAAAAAAACCAAAACAAGTTCTTCTTATCCTAGCAGATATGTTTCTCTCTCTCTCTTTCCTATGTGCTATACATAAGTGAGTGTGTGTGTCCAAATGACAAACACACCTCTTTTATTTATACTTTATCTTCCACTTTAATTTTTCCCTGATAGGTTGAACCCAACAAACTTATGGGGTGGACTTCACCTAGGAAGACATAAAACAAATTAATATTATATTACGGAGGGTTCAATTGAATTGAATTACAATGAAGGTTTTGCCTCATCAATCTATGATGACCAAATACAATAATAGCATCTGTAATAAGGACCAAAACATATCCAATAGATTACAACAATAAAATACATTTAGAATTCTTCAAAGTTACAATATTTCAACACTACCCCTTCATGAGAAGGGTATTCCACTGACAATAACAACATTGTAGGAGTAAGGAGAGAGAGCATATTTCAACAACATCAAGGTGATACATCCATATTTCATTGGAAGTTTTCTTTAACAATCATCAGCAACTAGAATAGTTATTGGAACATCTTCATTACTAGAGCATCATATTCTATAGCACCGAGTCTTCACCTTTGATCTCCATCTTCTACATCACTCGATCACTCTCTCATATACAACAACACTTGATATTTAGATCAAAAACATAAACATTTGTAGAAACACTTGATATTTCAATCAGCAACATCATATGAAACAACATAACCTGCAACAGACATGATCCAATTACAAAATGATCAACCCCTATCAATTTAGGACACAAGTCCAAGGATGATGCAATCCCTGTTAGATTTTTATCATTCAAGCTAGCATTATGATATTAGGATCTTTAACTAAGAGAATAACATGCACAGCAATAAACATAAAACACAAAAGACATAAATAATTTTCCTCGGGGAAACCATAAAGGAGAAAACCCCGCAACTTCCTCAGAGATAGAATCAGCACCAAAAGTAAAACATGAAAACATAAAGATGATCTCCTAACTATAGTAGGTTGTCTCTTTGATCCTAGTGTCTTCTCTCTCACTCATGTGCCCCAATGAGTGAATATGTATATGATAAATAGAGAGGCTCACTCTCTATTTATATTCTTTCGTTTTCTTGAACCCACTCCAACATGTTAGCCTTACTTAACAATTACTTACTAGAGCTGACATCTCTAGGAGTGTCTAATAACCCTAGTTTCCCACAACTTGTGGGGACTTTGCCTCCTCTGACCAACAAGGAGGTTTATCTTTAACACAATGGTGGGGAATATTGCCCTGACTTACAATGACTCACCTAGGGTCGACTTCTCTAGGATAGTATAATAACCCTAGGACCCCACAACTGTGGGGAATTTAACCCTTGACCAATAGGAGGGTTACCCACAATGACTTGACATGACTTTCACATTATAGAAACTTCTCGATCGGAACATCGGGTCGAGACATGACTTGATTACATTATAGAGACATCCCAAAATAAACATTGGGTTACAATACATAAGAAATACAAGTGAATACATTCCAAAGTTACAATTACGTCAACACTCCCTCTTAACTAAGAAGGTATTCTCTTGACACAATTTAATAGCACAAGTATTCTTCTCTGTATCATCTAGGTAATTGTTAAGATCTCGTCATCTTTTCCTTCAAGTCAACTTTCATTATCGTATCTAGATCATCACTTGATATGGATCATCATCAATGGATTTGGATCATCACTCAATCTAAATCATCACTGGACATCATCATTGGATCTAGATCATCAGTGTATATCATCACTATATCTAAATCATCACTCGATCTGGATCATCACTGGATATCATCACTGGATCTGGATCATCACTCGATCTAGATCATCACTGGATATCATCACTGGATCTAGATCATCACTGCTGGATCATCATCACTGGATCTAGATCCTCACTCGATCCGGATCATCGCCACAGGTTCTATCTCATGATTATTCTCATCACAGGAAGTTCTATAGAGCCAGCCCTTTTTCATGTTGGGTGTAGGACTAACCTCCATGCAAGTATTTCTCAGTGCTTATATCTGACCCTAAGTCAGAATGGCCCATCTAGAAATTACATCTGACCTTGACTCATCAGAAAGGCATGCCCAATACTCACATCTGACCATGAGAGGAACTTAATCCCCTCATCATGTCAGAATGGCCCAGCCCTTACATCTTCCCATGGAAGGAACCTCATCCTCTCCCATGTAAAAATGGCCCAGCCCTTACATCTGACCATGGAAGGAACGTCATCCTCTCCCATGTCAAAATGGCCCAGCCCTTACATCTGACCTACTCATCAGAATAGCCCAACACTTATATCTTACCTACTCATCAGAATATCCCAACACTTATATCTAACCTACTCATTAGAATGGCCCAGCACTTATATCTAACCTACTCATTAGAATGGCCCAACGCTTATATCTGACCTACTCATCAGAATGAACCAACACTTATATATGACCTACTTGTCAGAATGGCATGCACTCACATCTGATCTTGTAGGAACCAATCCTACAGTCATATCAGAATGGCCCTTAGTCCCAGACTGAGCTACCTGGTAACTGACCAGGTGCCTCCATTCTCCCAGAGAATGACATCAGCCCTTATATCTGATGAAGTGGGAACCAATCCCTCAATCACATCAGAATGGCCATGCGCTCACATCTGATCATGTAAGACTACATCTTAGAGTCGTTTCAGAAAGGGCCTCGGTCCCAAACCAAGTAATCCTAGTAACTGACCAAGCACCTCCATTCAGTGAATGGAAATTAGTGCTTATATCTGATCATGTGTGAACACATCCCATTGTCGCCTCAAAATGGCTTAGCACTCACATCTTACTTGGAAGGAACCAATCCTCCCACCATGACAGAATGGATTAGTCCTTACATCTGACCATGGAAGGAACTAATCCTCTTACCATGTCAGAATGGCTCTCAGCTCTAGGCTGAGTATTCCTTGTAACTGACTAGGCACGTCCATTCCAAGAATGGCAACAACCCTTATATATGATCATGTAGGAACCAATCCTATAGTCATATCAGAATGGCTCAACACTCATATCTGACATGGAAGGAACCAATCTCTCACCATGATAGAAGCGACTCAGCCCTTACATCTAGACATGGAAAGAACCAATCCTCTCACCATGTCAGAATGGCTCATGGACTCATCACTTCCCCTTTGAAGGAACCTCAATCTGGAGAACACCAAGCTTCTCCTTGAATTACTCAAACTTCACTCTGGACAATGGCTTCGTCAACACAATAGCTATCTGTTCATCCATCACAACATACTGGAGCTTCACTGCTCCTCACTGCACCATATCCCTGATATAGTGATACTTGATCTTGATATGCTTCAACTTGTCATGGAACACCGAGTTCTTTGACAGCTTCACACAACTCTGGTTGTTGAAATGTATACAAGTAGCATCCATCTGGAGATCAAATAAATCAGACAATAGCTTCCTCAGCCATACTTCCTCACAAATAGATGAACAAGCTGTGACATACTCTACTTCAGCTGTACTCAATGCCACATAAGATTGCTTCCTGCTATACCAAGATATCACACCTGATCCCATACTGAAGTAATAACCTAAAGTGATCTTCCTATCGATGGCACTGCCTGCCCAATCTGAATCAACATAACCCTCCAAGTTAATCTTTTTATTTGCCTCATACTTGAGCCCATAATCAACTATGCCCTTCAGGTACCTCACTGCATGCTTTGCAACCATCAAGTGAACACGTCTCAATGTGTTCATAGCAAAGAAAATATCTGGTCTAGTATTCATTAGGTACATCAAGGACCTAATCATCTGATGATACATTGTAGAAACAATCGTCTCTAATGAAGCATTACTCAATAGCTTCATGTTCGATGCCATCAGTGTGGTTATGGGCTTTCAATCCATCATCCCAAACCTCTTGAGGATATCTACGACATACTTCCCTTGTCCGAAGAATATTCTTCCACACCTCCATGCCTAGAAAATGTGCATTGACACATAATAGGAGCATCATTGGTCTTTCGCCTTCAACCTTGAAGCAAAATTTTGGAATCCACTTTACTATCATTAAAGCCTAGAGTCATCAGTAATCTATCCATCCTGTCATCCCATGTCGAACCTTAGGATATTCTGTAATCACTCCCTCTAAAGCAGAGCATCATACTCCCTCTTTCTTCTGTACTCTATGCACTGAAACATTCTGTACCGAAGTGACAAGTAGCTTTCTATGCTACTAATATTATATGTATCCATCTAGTGTATAGACTTTAATCTTCAACCTTCATCATGTATGTGTTCCAACTCCCACTAGTTGCAAATGTCTCTCCTTAGTCTATGCCCTCTTTTCATGAGAATCCTCGTGCTATGAATCTTGCCTTATATCCCACTATGTTTCCATCTATTGCAAGATGAAACTACGAACTTCCCTTCATGTATCGATACTGCATCCTAGACATCATTCTTCTTGAACTGGTCTTCCCTCTCTTCTTGGTTACTTCTTCATGGCTGGAAGGTTCTGCATCAATCATGTTGCTACGTTTGTGATATTATTCTTCATCTTGAACTGTCATCACTTGTTCTTCAGAACAAGTCTCATCCTTTTTTGCTTGTAGGAGATTATGTATGTGATCTTTCCTACAAGTCAAATGCATTTGTATGGTTATAAACATTTCATAAGGAATATTCATACTAGCAAATTCTTATGCATAAATGTATGATCATGCAACTACTTTAGCAAATACAACATTCATCCATATCTCACAAAATGTTTCTAGATGCCTACCATCTCTACCAGAACAACATTGAGATTGTGCACTAATCCAATATGTCGACAAAGAGGTTTAATTCTAGATAAGTAGCAATGGAGAGTTATATAGAACCATGAGCTACTTACCCAGCACATGCATATTAGTAGTATACTGTCATTAGTGAAAACATCCTACCATGCATAATACATCAACAAATGCATAACAAAATAATATCATGAAATGACAATTGAATACTTATCTTTATTTGTTTCGTGGGTAGAATCCTTCTTGAGCCTTCGACTTCATCATCTTCTTCATTCGTCATAGCATTGTTTCTTATCCAAATAATAAGATGGATAAGAGGTTCTTTAAGAGTTGATTTCTTCATATTCCTCATTGCTTGAGGTGTCTTCTTTGGAAGGTGAGAGCTTGATCTTCAATTGCTCCCATCTTCTCTTCTCTTCTTATGAGTTGAGCTTTTTCTTCTTCCCAGAGTCTACTGAAAGTAATCACTTCCTTCTAGCACACATTGCTTGAATGAATGAGTCCCATGATCTTGGAAGGCGATTCAAGGTGGCTATCACCACTTCTGCATTCTTCACTTTTTCTTTTACCGCTTCAAGTTGTTCTTTGATTTGAGAGATCCTTGTAAAGTATGACTACATGGTCTCTGCATTCTGGATCTTCACATTCATCAATTGGTTTCTTAAGGTCATATTCCGATTTATGTTCTTCCCATCAAATATATTGGTCAATAAATAAAATATCTTCGGTGTCTTTAGGGAAGACACTTGTGGTACAAGTTGATCCGTGATTGAATCAACCATGATCTCCTTAACCTTGACCAAGTTCTTCTTGTGTAAGGCTTCTAGCCTCATCTCCCTCTAGAAATGGAACCTCTCTATTGATGTAGGTGTCCAATTCATTTTCTTTAGAGAGATCATATATTTCCATGCTTAAAAGTTGTGAACTTCACCAAGATTATCATCAAGCTGATGTGATAGATCACTTTGAAATAAGAACCTCAAATGAAAATAGAAAAAAATTAGATCTTACCGATTTGAGGTGTCCAACCTGGTTCCGGAGCTGGCTGATCTAGGGTTTGTCAGAGAAACCTTGATTTTAAAAACTTGGAATCTTTCAAATCTGATTGGAAATAAATATATATCTCTTCAATTTGAGCTATCCAATGTACTCCTCTTTTGAAAAAAGTGGAGGGAAGCTACCAGAACAAGAAGCCCTATTTTTCCAATTTCTCCTGCATAAATGCCTGTTACTGTTTCTGCGTTATCTCTGAAATTGATACTCCTCTGTGTTTGAAACTTCACAATGAGGTATCCTTGCATTTCCCTGTTAGAAATCAATAGTTTTAATCAGAATTTGTTTCACCGATTGGGACTTATGATCATTTTCCCAAGATGACCTATTACAGGACTGTCGAGAATAGTGAAGTTGTACGGACTTGCATGTGTCACTGTTTCATCTTATGAGTTTGAAACTTAGGCCATAGAAATTAAATTCTGTTCCCTTTTTGGAACATTTTCATAAATTTGATTTGAACCTCTGTAGCCCATGATATAGCAATTATCCCCAGGTGTCCTGTTTAGGGATGAATTCTTGAATAGGTTGGAACCCTAACTTGGAGGGATCATAACTCCCATAATATAGTGAATTGGAGGTTGAAGTTTGGAAACAGTGTAAATCGAGATTGTATATTCATCCTATACAATTTGTAGCTCCTGAAACTTTTCCAATCCAGAGATATAGCGAATGTACCCAAACCTAGCAGTTTAAGTGTTTTAGGGTTTTTCCAGCTCGGGGTCAAACTAGGGTTTGACTTTCACATAGTTTCACCCAACCAAAAAACTTGATCTAGGTCTCTAAACTTCAATTTTGCATAGGAGATAAATCCTATGGTAGGCTCACTCAAAAATTACTCTTCTGTAAGAAGCCCTAATTTCCTGCACCAAAACTAAAAATGCTCAGAATTGAATTCCGCTTCAACAAAAAGATGTGCCCTTCAATGGAGAGTCCGCCTAGCATATATTTGCTGATGGATTGTCGAGAGAGACTGTCACATACCCTAATTTTCTAAAATAATGTTATTTGTTTTAAATTTATTCCTAAGACATTATGTTAAATTTAATGCTAAGTTGAAACTGATGACTCAACAGAGTCAAAAGATATGTAATGCAATTCTGAATATTTTATTTTTAATAAATAAAAGTGGAGCCAACAGATTGGGAGAGATGTTAATAAGAGTGTTACTGGTGAAACTAGTGGAAGGAACTAGTTGGAGAGCAAAAGGACAAGTGGCAGCATCCTCAAACACTTCCTATGTTGCAGGTGGCAACTTCCCTACATTTGGGGTCATGATACCCCAAGAAAGTGGGATCAGAGCAGGTGGCTCAATTAATGACAACTAACCCAAAAAGACCTAGGCAATCTTTTAAAAGTGCCCAATGTACAGAGCTAAGGCTGCTCAGATATTTTCTAGGAGAAGAATCATTCAGGTGGAATGCACTTCAAGGAATTCATTGGGAAAAATGGAAACTGTAACGAAGGTGTTTGAGGGAAAAACTACAGGAACTTGATCTGATACATCTTTCTAGCTGGGAGATTTGACTGACAAGTTCAGGATTGGTATTGAGTCTCAGGACTAGTACTTGGTTATTTGCTTCACCTAGTTACAGCCAGGGAGACTAGAGCAAGCTCAGGGGTCCTGAGGAGTTGTTGTTTGAGCGCTCTCCAGGAGTTGGTAGGGAGGAACGGCCTCTCATTGCTATTGTCGATGAAGCTTTAAGAACATGTTCTGCTATCTATTAATTTCTGTGTTATTATCTGTGTGTGATTGAATGATGCATTTGTATTTTATGATGTAAAAAATTAGAGGATAGAATATCTTAGTTTGTTTAGTAATGAAATTATTCTTAATGAGAAACAAATCCTACCTGTGTTTTTCCCCATATGGAGTAATCCAGATCGTACTCTAGCATAGGTGGTGTATTTAAATGAAGATAGTATGATGTAAATTTAAAATAAGATGTTAGCATTATGAGAATGTTTTATTTTATTTGTTATTAGAAGAAATAGTATTATGTACATGGAGTAGAGTTAGACCTAGACTGTGAATGTCAAATTATTAGTAAAGGGAAAAGAAGCTATATTATTATATTAACAGTAGTATGTTTTGGTAGATAAACATTTCAGTAATCTTATTATCTATTTTGAAACCAAAAGAAAAGAATATAATAGTTAAAATGTGTAGTGTTAGGTTAAATAAAAATTATTTTCAAATCTACAGTTTATTTCTTCTCTTGTTTAGGTTAAATAACTACTGTATTTATAGCAACCAAACTGTGAGTAAGGATAGATAAACCTAGATTTATTTCTAAAGATAAAACTTATTGGTTTAAGATTTTATTTATGGCTAGTAATGTAAATAATTCTTTCATTTTTTTTATCTAACTGAACTTGAACAAGTTCTACAGCTAATAACTTGTCTCCTTTATAATTTAAAACAAATACTACAATACATTTCATAGGAAATAAAATAGATAGTTTGTTACTCCTTTTATTTTATAAATACTATTATTATAATATAAATAGGGTAACATAGAATACAGAAGGGACTTCTTATAAATTATTTAGTATAGAGACCATAAGAATACAACAATAAAACACTTTCTCATTATACACCTATAAATATACTAAGAATAAAGATAATATATATAACTATAGGAGCAATATTATTTGCAAGTAAAATAACATTCTTATCTCATTAGGATAAATATCAAGTAGATATAAATTTTGTACTTTAAAGATGTAACTATCAGTTACATAAGTACAACTCTAAGAACATGAAATTACTTATTCTTGAAGGATAACAAATATAAAACAATATTTAAAACTTTATTATAAGGGAGTAAATTAAAGCAAGATAATCTAAAAACAATATACAGTTATATTAAATAATTTATAGGGTAAAATTAATATAATAACTTGCAGGAATCAAATTAACAGAACATAGACATGCTCGATTCACCGAGCTTAAATAACCATTTATACAATATAAGTAAAATGAATAATTTACAGTATTATATTGTAAACAAAATATATTTCAAAAAGCGACAGTATATACATCTTTACATCACGGAGTTAGGCTAAAAACCCTATTATATCAAAATTACAACAGAGGTATAAAACCAAAGAGTGTAAGCTCCTTTCTAAATGCCCCTCAGCTTCTAAAAGTCAACAGAGTATGGATTTATCAACCTTCCTTCATTTACATAATTTATACACAAAAAAAGAAAAACTAGAACGAATTCAAAATCTATGGGTCACGGCCTAAGTTGGAAGCCCCGCATAAAGAAAGGGTTAACATCAACAAAAACAATGAACCAAGTTAACCCAAGTAAACCAAAACCATGATGGTTTTGCAGACCATGGTGACAACCATCAAATGTCCCATAAGGGACTAAACAAGGATGAACTACCATGGGGTATCCAAGGCTTACCCGTGAGCAAACGGTTGTCCCAGCCTTGCACCAACCACGCGGAAGGATAAGCCATTACCTGTATAACAAAAAAATTGATATTTTTAGTATCTTGTAGTTATATAAGTAGACTTGTATTGATTTAGAGCTGTAAAGAAATGAAGATGTCAATACCTTACATAAAATTCGTTGAAACATAACCACCCAAACAGTAATGCGGCCACTAGCATAAAGAGAAATGAACCCTTCATCTGCTGCAAGAAAGAAGGAGATTACTAACACAGTATCGACCAATGGTGACCGAGAGATGCAGCAACAGGCCAAGCAAGTAAAAACGCTTGGGATGTCACTATTTTTCCAGCCAAAAGTCCACTCTTCGGTGAAACCCTAAGACCCAACAACTCTTAAAATATACAGCCATGACTCTCACTACCGAGCCAAGGGAAAAGAGACTTTACAGTCTGGTAAGTACCGAGATGGGAAAGCCGTGACGGATAAACCCTGGAGGAAAACCAACAACCCAGTTCAAGCAGCAATCAGTTTGTTACAGGTCGTCTCTATAAGCATTCAGGGTGAGCTCACGAGTTGCAGAAGCAAGCTGGGAGAATACCAGCAACGAGTTGTAGAGCGACAGTACAGTCGAAGAACACAGTAGCAGAGCGGCCAGAGGCCAAAAACAACGGAGGGAATAACAAGTTTAGGGTTCGAGAGAGAATTTTTAACCACACAACACTTGCCTATGATGTTGCCACGTTCACGCACAAATTATATGCATGCAGTGGGTAAATCCCTATAGTCCCGGCGTGTAATCATCGAGAAGATTATTATTCCAATCATTTTGTTGTTTCGGAGGTTCCACCATAATCCTTAGTCCTGAAGTCAACCTAGCATGCATGTTATATGGTCATCAAAAGAAATATTAATATACAAGTTATGCCATAAAACTTCAAGGGCGTGGTCAATGTAACGACCCATCATTTATGCAATATGGTATACATTCATTCAAACGATTATAACCTTGGTAATAGTTAAGCCATGTGATATGTTATAAAAGAAATTCACAACGTTTATTTTTTTGGTGAATACATTTATTACAAGCAAGTATTCGTTCAACCAAACAATTGTAACATAGCAAGGGTATAAACATTATGCGACCTCGCACGTTATGCAAGTAAAGGAGGCATTTAATAAAAGATTATAAAACTTTAAATCAAGGTTAAACCATAGACTCTTCATGGGCGCGGTCTATTTTATGACCCCCTTTGTTTATGCAATCATAGTTTTCATTCATTAAAACAACTATAACTCTATCTAAAGTTATGTTATTTTATGTTTATAAAAGAAATTCATAAGATCAATTTATGGTAAACACCCTTCTTGCTAGTGTTAGTCTCATTGGCCCTTGAATATTTAATTATTAAACTATTAAGGTTTGCAATGGAGCATGTTAAGCCCTAAAGTATTTAAGATGCTTGACATTGGAATTTTAATGATTGATTAACATTATTTGGACAATAGTTTCCAAATAAGTTATGTGAAGAAGAACTTAGTTCATCAACACTATCATAGTCTAATTGAAAGCAGTATGAAATGAGGGTATAATTCCTTAAAACTTCAAAGCTTTGGAAGATGGAATAGTAGTACAGAAATTTATTAACTCTTGTGCATTACTTTCACATCACAAGGAGTAACCAAAATTATCATGATGTAAATGGATTGTGTTCACTTTTTAAGATAGATCCTTAGTGTAATAACCATGCCATCTATATTCTGTGTGTATGGAAATATCAAAGGAATTTACACATGACGACTTTGATAAAAATTGATAAACATCAAAGAGGTTAGTCTACTATAAAATCTATAAATTATAATTAGAGAAAGAAAGAAACTATCACCAATGCTGATAGGACTGAATATCATTCCTTGGCATCTTTAAAAGGAATAACGATTTAATGGTTTTTACCTCATAAAAGCATTTGAAATTGAATAGCATTTATATTATTTTACTGAGCTATTATTATTGCAACGAACATATATCTGAATGCTTTAGGATTATTGACAAGCAGCACGGGATCTTTCTTACCTGTAAATCTGTAAGAGCAGGTAAACTTTCTGCATTAGCTCAAAGCTAAGTAAGCCCCAGAATACCAAGACAGTTCCACCTTGTGGTCGCAAAGAAAAACAAGTCATTAAATTGAAAAATAATTTATCTTTAAGATAAACATAATCAAGTAGATAATTCAGATTATGAAATCATTAACATATAACTAATTAAAACAATTAGTTGACTGCATTATTGAACATTATCTGTATTTTCAAAATTTTAAATTTTTCAGAAATTTTGGGATTTTGACATGTGGTATCAGAGCACAAGGTTCAAACACTAGGCCTTGATGCAGCCCAACTAGCTTTCATAGAATAGTAAATTAAAATAATATGCTAACATATATTTTGTTTTATGTTAAAGATAAGAAAATTTCCTTTTTCTGAAGTTTAATAGGCAAGTATGGAAAAGCTGCGAGAATATGCACAGGAGGAGTCTCTTGATATAGAAAAAAGAAATTTACCCAGAGAACCTATATTAGAAGAGGTGAATGCCAACTCCTCAGAGCTGTTACAGACTGTAAAAGATTTAAAAACTAAAATGGAGTCTTTAAAGAGGGAGAATGAAAGGATCCTAAAGGCTCAGGAAGAATTGAACCAAATTTTAATAGAAAAGTTCCAAACTGAAGGAAGGACTAGAAGATCAGAATCTGAAGATGTGAGCCATCAAATGAAATCCAAAATGATGAAGCTTGCAAAAATGGAAAGTAGTTCATCATTTGAAGGGTTTGGTGAACGACAAAGCTACCATACTACTAGTGACAGTAGTGCAGATAATTTGTATGACAAGAAGAAGAAATACAAACCATATGAGGAAATTTCAGGGGAGTTCAAAAAGATAAAGCCCCCAACTTTTAATGGAGAGACTGAGAAGGGGGAGGAAGTAGAGTCGTGGTTGTGCGGGATGAAGAAGTACTTTCATATATATAATTACTCTAATCAGTTAAAGGCGAGGATGGCTATATATAGCCTGTCAGGAAAGGCTGACATATGGTGGCAAGACTTGAAAAGAGTCAAGGGTATAAGAGAAAAAGAAGTTAATTGTAGTACCTTTAAAAGGTAGTTCAAAAAGAAATTTATATATGAGTAGTATTACAAGGAAAGAGCTAAAGAGTTTTATGAACTGAAGTTAGGTTCAATGACAATGAAGGATCTGAACAACAAATTCTTAAGTTTACTTAGGTATGTACCCTAACTAGTAGACGAGAAACCAAAAGTACAACGATTTCTTAGTTGTCTACCGTATCATATCAAAGATAGAATTGAATATGATAACCCGAAGACTTTGGAGGAAGCTATGAGGAAGGATAACTTTTGTTTTGAGCAAAACTGGAAGAAAGAAGGATTAGCCAATTGGAAGGCTAAGAAAAATAACAATCAGCCTAAATTTAAGAACAAGGAATTTGTACCTTACAAAAATTTCAAGAATAATAAGACCAAAAATTATTCTAACAACAAGAATTTCCACAGAAATGGGAATAATACTTCCAACAATTCGAATAATTTTAAGGGCAAGGAGACTGCAAATAACCATGGAAATTTTACTAAGAGTTTTGAACGTAAAGAGCCTGTTAAGTGCTGGGAATGTAATGGCCTGCACTATGCCTCGATCTGTCCAAACTGGAAAAAGACTGTTAGCAATATTCATACTGTACAAGAGGATATGACCGTTGGGGAACTAGCAAGGAGCATGCCCAGAATTAACGTGGCTTTGGAGAACCACCAAGCTGATTATCAGACTTCCATGGTGGAAGTATAAGGTATGATTAATTAGACCCCTGTAACCATTTTAATCGATCTAGGAGCTAGTCTCAATTATATTGCACCGCAGATAGTGAAAAAATGTAAGTTGTCTGTCGATAAGTTTGAGAATTCTTGGTTAGTTCAATTAGCCACTGGGGCTAAAAGAAAAGTAACTTGTTTTGTGAAAGAATGTGCTTTACTTATGGATGAATTTGAAACTATAGTTAAGATTAATGTTTTGCCACTTGGCTCATGTGATTTGCTGATTGGTATGGACTGGTTAGAACAGCATAAAGTAATTTTAAACTGTTATGATAAAACTTTTACATGCTTAAATAGTGATGAACAACCAGTAAAGGTTAAGGGTATTCCTAGAAAAACTATAGTAAGGCAGATTTCCACTTTACAACTTAAACGAGCTGTTAGAAAAGGATGTAAAGCCTACGCAGTAACTATTACAGATGAGGAAAGTAAAACTAAAACAGATAAGTTAAAAATAGAAAATATTCCTGTTTTAAGAGAATATACTGACGTATTCCCAGAATAAATTCCAGGATTACCTCCAAAGAGGGAATTGGATTTCACCATTGAAATGGTACCAGGTGCGGTACCTAGTTCAAAGGCTCCTTATCGAATGAACATATCGAAACTTGATGAGTTAAAATCACACCTAAAGGAGTTAATTGATAAAACGTACATTCGACCTAGTGTATCTCCTTGGGGGGCATCGATCATATTTGTTAAAAATAAAGGTGGAACTATGCGATTATGCATAGACTACCGTCAGCTAAACACGATGGCTATAAAAAATAGATATCCGTTGCCCTGCATAGATGATCTGTTTGATCAACTACGTGGAGCCACGGTGTTTTTGAAGATAGATTTGAGGTCAGGATATCATCAAGTAAGAATTAAAGACGAAGATATCATCAAGACAGCCTTTAGAACAAGATATGGACACTACAAATTTGTCGTAACGTCATTTGGGCTTACTAACGCCCCAACTATCTTTATGTGCTTAATGAATAATATAATGCATAAGTATTTAGATAAGTTTGTGGTCATGTTTATCGACGACATCTTAATTTACTCAAAAACATAAGAAGAACATAAAGAACACCTAATGTTGATGTATATGTAACTTCGGAATGTATTCTTCTATGTATTTCATATATTGTAACCCGATGTTTATTCCGGGATGTTTCTATTATGCATTTGAGTCATGTTGTCTTACCCCGATGTTTCGATTGGGAGGATTAATAATGTAAACAAGTCATATCAAGTCATTAGATAAGTCCCCACAGTTTCGGGGCACTTGAGTTATTATACACTAATTAAGGTGTAGTCTCGAGTAAGTAATTCTAAGTTGAGCCTACGTGTGAAAGTGCAATTCAAGTGAACGGATGAATATAAATAGAGAGTGTGAGTCTATCTATTTATCACTTGTGACATACATCACTTGCTCTCTCAAGTGTGGCGCACCTTTGGAGAAGGAAATACTTTGGCTTGACATAAGACAGAAGGCTACTGCTATTTTGGGAGATCTCTTCCTGTTTTGGTGTTGATTCTATCTTAGAGGAAGTTGCAGGGTTTTATCCTTTATGGTTTCCCCGAGGAAAACTCTTTGTGTCTCTTGTCACTTGTGATGTGCTCATGTTTTATTGCTGTACTTGTTATTCTCTCAGTGAAAAGATCCTAAGATCATAATGCTAGCTTAATTGTTGAAAAACTAACATGGTATCAGAGCTAACCTGAGAAAAAGACATTGTGCAGCTATAGGAACTAGGGCTTGCTATTTTGTGGATCTTCCTCCACATATTTTCAGAAAAATTATGCTAAGATGACTCCCCATTGAAGGGTGCATCTTTCTGTCGATGCGGAATTCAATCTCAAGCATTTTCAGTTTCGATGTGGAAATTAGGGCTTTCTACAGAAGAGGAATTTTTGAGTGAGACAAGAATAGGTTTATTCTCCTCATCAAAACCGAAGTTTAGAGACCTAGATCAAGAAATTTGGTTGGGTGAAACTCCAGGAAAGTCAAACCCTAGTTTGACCCTGAGCTAGGAGAAACCCTAAATACTAAAACTGCTAAGTTTTGGTACAGTCACTATATTTCAATATTGGTGAAGTATCAGAAGATTAAAATTGCATGGGTGGAAGATAAACTCCTGATGAACACTGTGTCCAAAAATTAGCCTCATATTCGCTATATTCTGGGAGATATGATCTCTCCAAGTTAGGGCTCCATCCTCTTCCAAAAATCATCCATAAACAGGAAACCTGGGGAGATCTGCAATATATTGGGGTACAGAGGTCCAAATGGAATTCCTGAAGATTTTTGAAAAAGGGCACGGACTTTACTTTCTGTGGTCCAAATATCAGACTCAGAAGATGAACCAGTGACATGTGGCAGGCCGTACAACTTCGTTGTTCTGAACAGTCCTGTAACAGGTCACCTTGGGAAAAGGATCATAAATCCCAAATGGTGAAACCAATTCTGATGAAACCTATGGTTTTGGATCAGAGACATGTGAGGTTAAAACACTGCAAAATTTCAGACATAGAGGAGCAGTAATTTCGGATATATCACATAAATAGTAACAGGCATTTCTGTAGAAGAAATCAGAAAATTAGGGCTTCCTGTTCCAGGAGCTTCCCTCCACTGTTTTCAAAAAAGGAGTACATTGGACAGCTCCATTTGAAGAGATCTATCTGTTCATCCAATCAGATCTGAAAGATTCTAAGTTTTGAAAATTAGGTTTTCTGTGACAAACCCTAGATCAACGAACTCCGGGACAAGGACGGACACCTCGAATCGGTAAGATCTAATCCTTTTGCTATTTCCATTTGAGGTTCTCATTTCAATATGATATATCACATCAGCTTGGTGACAAGATTGGGGAATATTGACAACTTCCAAACAAGAGAAGTATTTGATCTCTCTGAAGAAAATGGATTGGACACCTACATGAGTATAGAGGTTACAGTTTCAGAGGGAGACGAGGTGAGAAGACTTTCACAAGAAGGACTTGGTCAAGGCCAAAGAAGACATCATGCTCATCATTAGAGGAATTTTGGGGTCTAAAATGGGCCTCCTAAGGAAAATAATAAAATAATAGTTAAAATAATAAAATAATATTGATTAATTTTGGAGGAAGAAAGAAAAAAACTACTTTTTGTGTTCGTATTTTCGACATATCTCCCTATGTTTTTACTCAAATTTCGATCGGGAGAGCTCGTTGGATGCGGAATTTGATTCCGCATCCAACAAATACCCACATTGCATACTTTTGATGGACCCTGCTACCCCAAAAACAAGAAATACCTGAAAAAACGTGATGATGACATCATCATCACATTTTTTCAGGTATTTCTTGTTTTTGGGGTAGCGGGGTCCGTCAAAAGTATGCAGTGTGGGTACTCGTTGGATGAGGAATCAAATTCCGCATCCAAAGAGCTCTCCCAATCGAAATTTGAGTAAAAACACAATGAGATATGTCGAAAATACGAACAAAAAAAGTAGTTTTTTTTAATGACAAATATGTCAATTCAACCATTATGGTTGAATTATTTTATTGAAATTCTATTGGTTCTTGAATTCCAACTCACAAAAACTTATTTTGGCACGTTTTCTTATAAGGCCCATTTTAGACCCCAAATTTCCTCTAATGGCTACAGAGGATGATGAACCATCCAAAAGAGATCCAGACATGAAAGTAAAGATTCTTCGAGCGAGGATGAATATGTTCTGATATCAGCTCTCACAGGAAACATTATTCATGGAAGTGATGATTGGCTTATAGACAGTGGGGCTTCCAAACATATGACAGGATTCAAGGAATCCTTTGTAAGACTCTTAGAACATGAATCACCTCACAAGGTGAAACTAGGAGATGACTATCAATATCCAATAAAATGTAGTGGGGAATCGTCATACAAGCTAGACTCTGGTAAGTCTCTAAGAATGAAAGAAGTATTGTTTGTTCCAGGATTCAAGAAGAACCTTCTCTCCATTTCAGCATTGATGTAAAAGGAATGTGGATTGCATTCATAGATGGTCAAGTCATCATATGGCTAAAAGGAAAGACTATCGATGATGCGGTAGTGATTAGAGAACAAGAAGAAGGCTTGTACAAATTGAAGGGCTATCCAGAACAAGCCTTGATCCATGATACGGTAGAGCCAAATGAGCTTTGGCATAGAAGGCTTACACATGTGCACTACAGAGCACTACCTATTGCAAGCAAAGCTATTCCATAATTTCAAGCTATTTGAAGGGAAGAACAAAAATCAGAATATGACCTAAAGAAGAAGTGAAGAATGCAGAAGTGGTGATGGCCACCTTGAATGGCCTCCTAGGATCGTGGAATTCATTCATTCAAGGAATGTGTTCCAAAAGGAAGTGATTACTTTCAACAAACTTTGGGAAGAAGAAGAAGCTCTACCCATAAGAAGAGAAGATAAGACAGGAGCATTTGAAGATCCGGCTCTCACCATCCAAAGAAGATCCCTCAAGCAATGAGGAATATGAAGAAATCAAATCTTGAAGAACCTCTTATCCAAATCAGCATTTTGGATAAGAAACGATGCTATTATGAATGAAGAAGACGATGAAGCTGAAGGCTTAAGAAGGAGTCTACCCTCGAAACGAATAAAGATAAGTATTCAATTGTCATTTCATTATATTATTTTGTTATGCATTTGTTTATATTCAGTTATTGTAATATGCATGATAGGATGTTTGCATTAATGACAGAATACTACTAATATGCATGTGATGGGTAAGTAGCTCATGGGACTGTACAAATTCTCCATTGCTACTTATCTAGAATGAAACCTCTTTGCTGACATATTGGATTAGTGCACAATCTCAATGTTGTCCTAATAGAGATGGAAGGCATCTAGAAATTTTCAATGAGATATGGATGAATGTTGTATTGGCTAAAGTAGTTGCATGATCATATATTTATGCATAAGTGTTTGCCAGTATAAATATTCCTTATGAAATGTTTCTAACCATACAATTGCATTTGACTTGTAGGAAATATCGCATACATAATCGCCTACAAGCAAATAAGAATGAAGACTTGTTCCGAAGAACAAGTGATGATAGTTCAAAGACAAAGAATAATATAACGAGTGCAGTGACATCATTGATGCAGAACCTTCCAGCCACCAAGAAGAAAGGGAAGACCAGTTCAAGAAGAATGATGTCAGGGCGTAGTATCGAGACCTGAAGAGAAGTTCATAGTTCCATCATACAGTAGATGGAAACATCGTGGGATAAAAAGCAAGATTCATAGCATGAGGCTTCTCATGAAGAGAAGGCATAGTCTACAAAGAAACATTTACAGATAATAGAAGTGAAGTCACATGACATGCATAATCATGTGTGCAAATGAAAGAAGGCCTTGTATGAGTTCAGAAGACACCCATGGGATAACACATACATGATGAGCTTGATGAATATCTTAACCTTTGCTACAAGGTTGATGGAGGATGACAAGCTCACATATGGATGCAAGATGAACTTTTGAAGAAGTTCAAGATAGAGGATCTTAGTATCCAGTGATCCTAGATGAATACTACTTGTTACTCCAGTACAGAATGTTTCAGTACGGAAGATAGAGGGAGTATGATGCTCTGCTTCAGAGGGAGTGATTGCAGAAGATCCTGAGGTTCGACATGGTATGACAGGATGGGAAAATTACTGATGATTCTAGGATTTACTGAGAGTAAAGTGGATTCCAACCTTTGATTCAATGTTGAAGGTGGAAGACCCGTAATGCTCCTATTATGTGTCGATGCATTACTTTCTAGGTATGGAGGTGTGGCAGAGTACAGATGGAATCTTCCTTGGACAAGGGAAGTATGCAGTAGAGATCCTGAAGAGGTTTGGGATGATGGACTGCAAGGCTATGTCCACACCTATGGCATCGAACCTGAAGCTATTGAGTGATGCTTCATAAGAGTCGGTTGATGCTATGATGTATCGTCAGATGATTGGGTCATTGATGTAGCTGACGAACACGAGACCAAATATTTACTTTGCTGTGAACACCTTGAGCCAGTACTTGACAGATCCGAGAAGTGTTCACTTGGTTGTTGCAAAGCATATTCTGAGGTACCTGAAGGGTACGGTTGATTATGGGCTCAAGTATGATGCGAATAAGAAGATTAAAGTGGAGGGTTATGTTGATTCAGATTGGGCAGGCAGTGCCATCGACAGGAAGAGTACTTCAGGATGTTGCTTCAGTTTGGGATCAGGTGTGATCTCTTGGTTTAGCAGGAAGCAATCCTGTGTGGCACTGAGTACATCTGAAGCTGAGTATGTCACATCTTGCTCAGCTAGTTGTGAGGCAGTATGGATATGGAAGCAACTGTCTAATATATTTGATCTCCAGTTGGATGCTACTTGTATACACTGTGACAACCAGAGTTGAGTGAAGTTGTCAGAAAATCCAGTGTTCCATGACAGGTCAAAGCATATCGAGATCAAATATCACTATATCAGGGATATGGTGCAAAGAGGAGCAGTGAAGCTCCTGTATGTTGTGACGGAGGAACATATAGCTGATGTATTGATGAAGCCATTGGCTAGGCTGAAGTTCGAGTACTTCAGAGAGAGACTTGGTGTTCTCCAAATCGAGGCTTCCTCCCAGAGATAGTGATGAGACCCATAGCCATTCTGACATGGTGAGAGGATTGGTTCCTTCCATGGTCAGATGTAAGGGCTAAGCCATTTCGTCATGGTGAGAGGATTGGTTCCTTCCATGACTGATATGAGTGCTAAGATCTATAGCCATTCTGACGAGCAGGTCAGATATAAGGGCTTAACCATTC
>LPNX010818431.1:17005-91305 GCA_001517045.1 Pseudotsuga menziesii | reverse complement strand
GGTATGAAAAAGGACCAGCTCTGTGATGCCTCATCTAGTATGAAAAAGGACTAGTTCTGAGATGGTACATCCAGTATGAAAAAGGACTGGCTCTGTAAAGACTTCCGATGACGAGTAGAATCATGAGATAACACCAGTGTTGATCCAAATTGAGTGATGATCCAGATCCAGTAATGATGATCTAGGAGTAAAGATCCAGATCGAGTGATGATCCAGATCCATCCCAGTGATGATGATCCAGATCGAGAGATGATCTAGATCGAGTGATGATCCAGATCGAGAGATGATCTAGATCCAGATGACTTGAAGATGAAGATGACTTAAAGATGAAAATGACTTGAAGATGACTCAAAGACGAAGATGATCCAGTTGATACAGAGAAGAAGACCAGTGCTGAAAATTGTGTCGAAAGAATACCTTCCTAGTTAAGAGGGAGTGTTGATGTATATGTAACTTCGGAATGTATTCTTCTATGTATTTCATATATTGTAACCCGATGTTTATTTCGGGATGTTTCTATTATGCATTTGAGTCATGTTGTCTTACCCCGATGTTCCGATCGGGAGGATTAATAATGTAAACAAGTCATATCAAGTCATTATGTAAGTCCCCATAGTTTCGGGGCACTTGAGTTATTATACACTAATTAAGGTGTAGGCTCGAGTAAGTAATTGTAATTGAGGCTACATGTGAAAGTGCAATTCAAGTGAATGGATGAATATAAATAGAGAGTGTGAGTCTCTCTATTTATTACTTGTGACATACATCACTTGCTCTCTCAAGTGTGGCGCACCTTTGGAGAAGGAAATACTTTGGCTTGATAGAAGACAGAAGGCTACTACTGTTTTGGGAGATCTCTTATTGTTTTGGTGTTGATTCTATCTTAGAGGAAGTTGCAGGGTTTTCTCCTTTATGGTTTCCCCGAGGAAAACTCTTTGTGTCTCTTGTCTCTTGTGATGTGCTCATGTTTTATTGCTGTACTTGTTATTCTCTCAGTGAAAAGATCCTAAGATCATAATTCTAGCTTAATTGTTGAAAAACTAACACCTAAAAATTGTTTTGCAAGAATTGTCAGAATATCAACTCTTTGCAAAGTTGAGTAAGTGTGACTTGTTTGAGGATAAAATTCAGTACTTAGGTCACGTAGTGACTAAGGAAGGAATTTCTGTAGATCCTGAAAAGATACTGGAAATCGAATATTGGCCGGTTCCTAAAGATGTGACGGATGTTAGGTCGTTCATGGGAATTACTAGTTATTACCGGAGGTTCATTGAAGGCTTTTCAGGGATAGCAAATCTAATAACTTCCTTGTAGAAGAAAGGAAAGAAATTTGACTAAAATCTGAAATGTGAAGAAAATTTTAAGAAGTTAAAAACTCTATTAACTAGTGCACCTATTCTAAGAATAACAGATCCTAATAAAGAATTGGTAGTGTGTACTGATGCCTGTAATGATCGCTTAGGCGATGTTCTAACTCAATAAGGGCATGTTATTGCCTATGAGTCTAGAAATTTGAAAATTCACAAAAAGAATTATGCAACTTATGATCTGGAACTAGCAGCTGTAATACACATCTTAAAAATGTGGTGACATCATTTAATTGGCAGAAAATTTATTCTAATGACTGATAATAAAGAACTGAAATATCTTCTAGATCAGTATAATTTAAACGCTAGACAAGCTATATGGTTAGCTTTCTTAAGCGAGTATGAATTTGAAATCCAGCATATAAAGGGTAAGGAAAATAAGGTGGCTGATGCATTAAGCAGAAACACAAAGCTGAATTTTACAACAGCAATCAACACTTATGTTTCACATTTAAATGAACAGGTTAAGGAAGGGGTAAAACAAGATGAAATTTATCAAAAATTGCAAATTACAGCTAAGGAAGAACCTACAGAAAGCTTAATAAAAGGTTCTAGTTTAAATGAAAATGATTTTTTATTTTTTAAAGATAAGCTGTATGTACCTAATGTACCTAAGGTTAAGTTGTTAATTCTGGATGAATTCCATAAAACACCATATTCAGGACACATAGGTTATCAAAAGACTATAACCATGCTAAGAAAAGAATATTTTTGGCCAAATATGAAAAGTGAAGTAGCTGAGTACATTGCAAGGTGTTTAGAATGTCAACAAGTAAAAACCAAACACCAACACCCAACTGGTTTGCTACAAACTTTTCCTATTCCTAGCTGGAAATGGGAAGTGATTAGCTTAGATTTTATTACTGGACTGCCTAGAAATCAGAATCAAAGTGACTCTATTATGGTAGTGGTTGATAAGTTAAGCAAGGAAGCTCATTTTATACCTGTTAAAACTACTTACAAGGCTGCCAATATAGCTGATATCTTTCTAAATCATATTTTTCGATTACATGGAGTACCAAAAGTTATAATCTCAGACAGAGATCCTAAGTTTACAGGAAAATTTTGAAAGTCCTTGTTTAAAGGATTAAACACAACATCGAATTTCAGTACTTCCTTCCATCCTCAAACAGATGGACAAACTAAAAGAGTAAATTAGGTGCTGGAGGATTTATTGAGAATGTATGTGAAAGATCAACCAGGTAAGTGGGAGGACTATTTACATCTAGTAGAGTTTGCAAATAACAATAACTATCAGTCATCAGTTAAATTTAGCCCATTTGAAATTTTATATGGATGAAAATGTAACACTCCTATCTCTTGGAATAATCCAGTAGATAGATTAGTGTTAGGTCCATAATTGTTGAAAGAAATGGATGAAATTGTGAAGCAAGTACAGGGAAATCTGAAGGTGGCACAGGATCGGCAGAAAAGTCAAGCAGGCTTGAAAAAAACTCCAAAGGAGTTCCAGGTAGGTGAACATGTGTTCATCAAGGTAAGGCCGAAGAAAATCTCTTTAAGACTGGGGAGTTGTGCAAAGTTGGCACCACGTTACTGTGGTCCATTTGAAATTTTGTCTAGGATTGGTCAAGTTGCTTATCAACTAGCATTACCACCTAACTTGAAAATAAATAATGTTTTTCACATTTCTGTTTTAAATAAATATGTTCACGATGCTACTCATGTGGTTAATTGGAATGTTGTACACGTGGAACCAGAAGGAGAATTTTTGGTGGAACCGGACTGTATCCTCGAGAGGAGGGAAATTACACTTCAGAACCGCACCATTGGACAGGTGAAGGTGCAATGGAAGCACCTTAGTCCTGAAGAAGCCACTTGAGAACTGGAAAGTAAGATGTGGGAAGCATACCCAAATCTATTCCAAGGGGAGTTTGGAGGATGAATAATAAATAACATCGAGGACGATGTTATATTTTAAGGGAGTGTGTATGTCACATACCCCAATTTTGTAAAATAATGTTATTTGTTTTAAATTGATTCCTAAGACATTATGTTAAATTTAATGCTAAGTTGAAAATGATGACTCAACAGAGTCAAAAGATGTGGAATGTAATTCTAAATATTTTATTTTTAATAAATAAAAGTGGAGACAATAGCTTGGGAGAGCTGTTAATAAGAGTGTTACCGCTCAAACTGGTGGAAGGAACTAGGTGGAGAGAAAAAGGACAAGTGGCAGCATCCTCAAACACTTCCTATGTTGCAGGTGGCAACTTCTCTACATTCGGGGTCATGATCCCCCAAGAAGGTGGGATCAGAGCAGGTGGCTCAATTAATGACAACTAACCCAAAAAGACCTAGGCAATATTTTAAAAGTGCCCAATGTAGAGAGCTAAGGCTGCTCAGATATTTTCCAGGAGAAGAATCATTCAGGTGGAATGCACTTCAAGGAATTCATTGGGAAAAATGGAAACTGTAACGAAGGTGTTTCGGGGAAAAACTACAGGAACTTGATCTGATACAGCTTTCTAGCTGGGAGATTTGACTGACAAGTTCAGTATTGGTATTGAGTCTCAGGACTAGTACTTGGTTATTTGCTTCACCTAGTTCCAGCCAGGGAGACCAGAGCAATATCAGGGGTCCTGAGGAGTCATTGTTTGAGCACTCTCCAGGAGTTGGTAGGGAGGAACGACCTCCCATTGCTGCTATCGACCAAGATTTAAGAACAGGTTCTGCTATCTATTAATTTCTGTGTTATTATCTATGTGTGATTGAATGATGCATTTGCAGTTTATGATGTAAAAACTTAGAGGATAGAATATCTTTTTTTTTAGTAATAAAATTATTCTTAATGAGAAACAAATCCTACCTGTATTTTTCCCCATCTCGAGTAATCCAGATCATACTCTAGCACAGGTCGTGTATTTAAATGAAGATAGTATGATGTAAATTTAAAATAAGATGTCAGCTTGATTATGAGAATGTTTTCTTTTATTTGTTATCAGAAGAAATAGTATTCTATACATGGAGTAGGGTTAGACCTAGACTGTGAATGTCAAATTATTAGTAAAGGGAAAAGAAGCTATATTATTATATTAACAGTAGTATGTATTGGTAGATAAACAGTTCTCTATACAGTACTCATTTCAGTAATCTTATTATCTATTTTGAAACCAAAAGAAAAGAATATAATAGTTAAAATGTATAGTGTTAGGTTAAATAAAAATGATTTTCAAATCTACAGTTTATTTCCTCTCCTGTTTAGGTTAAATAACTACTGTATTTATAGAAACCAAACTATAAGTAAGGATAGATAAACCTAGATTTATTTCTAAAGATAAAACTAATTGGTTTAAGATTTTATTTATGGTTGGTAATGTAAACAATTCTTTCATTTTTTTTATCTAACTGAACTTGAACAAGTTCTACAACTACTAACTTGTCTCCTTTATAATTTAAAACAAACACTACAATACATTTCATAGGAAAGAATATAGATAGTTTGTTACTTCTTTTATTTTATAAATACTATTATTATAACATAAATAGGGTAACATAGAATAAAGAAGGGACTTATAAATAATTTAGTATAGAGAGCATAAGAATACAACCATAAAACACTTTCTCAATATACACCTATAAATAGACTAAGAATAAAGATAATATATATAATTATAGGAGCAATATTACTTGCAGGTAAAATAACATTCTTACCTCATTAGGATAAATATCAAGTAAATATAAATTTTGTACTTTAAAGATGTAACTATCAGTTACATAAGTACAACTCTAAGAACATGAAATTACTTATTCTTGAAGGATAACAAATATAAAACAATATTTAAAACGTTATTAGAACGGAGTAAATTAAAGAAAGATAATCTAAAAGTAATATACAGTTATATTAAATAATGTACAGGGTAAAATTAATATAATAACTTGCAAGAATCAAATTAATAGAACATAGACATGCTCGATTCACTGAGCTTAAATAACCATTTATACAATAAAAGTAAAATGAATAATTTACAGTATTATATTGTAAACAAAAGATATTTCAAAAAGTGACAGTATATACATCTTTACATCACGGAGTTAGGGTAAAAACCCTATTATATTAAAATTACAACAGAGATATAAAACCAAAGAGCTTAAGCTCCTTTCTAAATGCCCCTCGCCTTCTAAAATTCAACAGAGTATGGCTTTATCAACCTTCCTTCATTTACATAATTTATACACAAAAAAAGAAAAACTAGAACGAAGTCAAAATCTACAGGTCACGGCCTAAGCCAGAAGCCCCATATAAAGAAAGGGTTAACATCAACAAAAACAGTGAACCAAGTTATCCCAAGTAAACCAAAACCACGAGGGTTTTGCAGACCATGGTGACCAACCATCAAATGTGCCATAAGGGACTGAACAAGGACGAACTGCCATGGGGTATCCAAGGCTTACCCATGAGCAAACGGTTGTCCCATCCTTACACCAACCACGCGGAAGGATAAGTCGTTACCTGTATAACAAAAAATACAATATTGTTAGTATCTTGTAGTTATATAAGCAGAATTGTATTGATTTAGAGCTATAAAGAAACAAAGATGTCAATAGCTTACATAAACTTTGTTGAATAATAACCACCCAAATAGTAATGCATCCACCAGTGTAAAGAGAAACAAAGCCTTCATCTGTTGCAAGAAAGAAGGAGATTACTAACACAGTATCGACCAACGACGACCAAGAGATGTAGCAACAGACCAGGCAAGTAAAAATGCTTGGATGTCACTATTTTTCTAGCCAAAAGTCCACTCTCTGGTGAAACCCTAATACCCAACAACTCTTAAAATATACAGCCACGACTCTCACTACTGAGCCAAGGGAAAAGATAATTTACAGTCTGGTAAGTACCGAGATGGGCAAGCTGTGACGGATAAACCCTGGAGGAAAACCAACAACCCAGTTCAATCAGCAATCAGTTTGTTACAAATCATCTCTATAAGTGTTCAGGGTGATCTCACGAGTTGCAGAAGCAAGCTGGGAGAATACTAGCAAGGAGTTGCAGAGTGACAGTGCAGTCAAAGCACACAGTAGCAGAGCGGCCGGAGGCCGAAAACAATGGAGGGAATAACAAGTTTAGGGTTCGAGAGAGTCTTTTTAACCACACAACACTTGGATACGATGTTTCCATGTTCACAGACAAATTATTTGCATGCAATGGGTAAATCCCTATAGTCCCAGTGTGTAATCATTAAGAAGATTTTTATTCCAATCATTTTGCTGTTTCGGAGTTTCCACCATAATCCTTAGTCCCAAAGTCAACCTAGCATGCATGTTATATGGTGATCAAAAAAAATATTAATATACAAGTTATGCCATAAAACTTCAAGGGCATGGTCAATGTAATGACCCATCATTTATACAATATGGTATACATTCATTCAAACGATTATAACCTTGGTAATAGTTAAGCCATGTGATATGTTATAAAAGAAATTCGTAACGTTTATTTTTTGGGCGGAATACATTTCTTACAACCAAGTATTCATTCAACCAAACAATTGTAACATAGCAAGGGTATAAACATTATGCGACCTAGCACGTTATGCAAGTAAAGGAGTAATTTAATAAAAGATTATAAAACTTTAAATCAAGGTTAAACCATAAACTCTTCATGGGCGCGGTCTATTCTATGAACCCTTTCGTTTATGCAATCATAGCTTTCATTCATTAAAACAACTATAACTTTATCTAAAGTTATGCTATTTTATGTTTATAAAAGAAATTCATAAAATCAATTTATGGTACACACCCTTATTGCTAGTGTTAGTCTCATTGGCCCTTGAATATTTAATTATTAAACTATTAAGGTTTGCAATGGAGCATGTTAAGCCTTAAAGTTTTTAAGGGGCTTGACATTGGAATTTTAATGATTGATTAACATTATTTGGACAATAGTTTCCAAATAAGTTATGTGAAGAAGAACTTAGTTCATCAACACTATCATAGTCTAATTGAAAGCAGTATGAAATGAGGGTATAATTCCTTAAAACTTCAAAGCTTTGGAAGATGGAATAGTAGTACAGAAATTCATTAACTCTTGCGCATTACTTTCACATCACAAGGAGTAACCAAAATTATCATGACGTAAAGGGATTATGTTCACTTTTTAACATAGATCCTTACTGTAATAACCCTGACATCTTTATTCTGTGTGTATGGAAAGATCAAAGGAATTTACACACGACAACTTTGATAAACATTGATAAACATCAAAGAGGTTAGTCTTCTATAAAAACTATAAATTATAATTAGATAGAGAAAGCAACTATCACCAACGCTAATAGGACTGAATCTCGTTCCTTGGCATCTTTAAAAGGAATAACGATTTAATGGTTTTTACCTCATAAAATCATTTGAAATTGAATAGCATTTATATTCTTTTACTGAGCTATTATTTTTGCAACGAACATATATCTGAATGCTTTAGGATTATTGACAAGAATCACCGGATCTTTCTTACCTGTAAATCTGTAAGAGTAGGTAAACTTTCTGCGTTACCTCAAACCTAAGTAAGCCCCAGAATACCAAGACAGTTCCACCTTGTGGTCGCAAAGAAAAACAAGTCATTAAACTAAAAAAGAATTATTCTTTAAGATAAACATAATCAAGTAGATAATTCAGATTATGAAATCATTAACATATAACTAATTAAAACAATTAGCTAATTGCATTATTGAATATTATATGTATTTTCAAAATTTTAAATTTTTTGAAAATTTTGGGATTTTGACAAAGACCCAAAAAGTAAGAATCCCTAGCTTCTGCAGCTGCATAATGTCTTCTTCTTAGGTTAGCTCTGATACCATGTTATATTTTTATCATTTAAGCTAGCATTATGATCTTAGGATCTTTAACTAAGAGAATAACATTCACAGCAATAAACACAAGAGAAGAGAGACATAAATAATTTTCCTCGAGGAAACCATAAAGGAGAAAACCCCACAACTTCCTCAGAGATATAATCAGCACCAAAAGTAAAACCCGAAAACATAAAGATGATCTCTCGATAGCATTAATCTCTATCATTGATCCTAGTGTCTTCTCTCTCACTTAGGATCCCCAATGAGTGAATGCGTGTATGATAAATAGAGAGGCTCACTCTCTATTTATATTCTTTCGTTCACTTGAAACCCACTCAAAGATGTAAGCCTCACTTAACAATTACTTACTAGAGCCGACATCTCTAGGAGTGTCTAATAACCCTAGTGCCCCACAACTTGTGGGGACTTTTCCTCCTCTGACCAATAAGGAGGTTTATCCTTAACACAATGGTGGGGACTATTTCCCTGACTTAAAATGACTCACCTAGGGTCGACTTCTCTAGGATAGTATAATAACCGTAGGGCCCCACAACTGTGGGCACTTTAACCCTTGACCAATAGGAAGGTTACCCACAATGAGTTGACATGACTTTCAAATTATAGAAACTTCCCAATTAGAACATCGGGGAATGGCATGACTCAATTAGATTATAGACACATTCCAGAAGAAACATCGAGTTATAATACATAAGAAATACAAGTGAATACATTCCAAAGTTACAATTACATCAACAATCCCACCACTTCATGGAGACAAAATTATATGAATCACTTTAGAACATATGTCCAGGGATGATACAATCCCACCATCTGAAAGAGAAAGAAGTCTGTGGAACAATTTAGGACATATGTCCATAGAAGATACAATCCCACCATCTCACGGAGACTAAATTCTATGGATCACTTTAGGACATATGTCTAGTGATGAAACAATCCCACCATCTCATGGAGACAAAATTCTATGGATCACTTTAGGACTAATTTCCAGGGATGATACAATCCTACCACCTATGAGAGACAATAGTCTACAAATCACTTTAGGACATATGTCCAGGGATGATACAATCACACCACCTCTCGGAGACAAAATTGTGCAGATAAATTTAGGACTAATGTCCAGGGATGATACAACCCCACCACCTCTCAAAGACAAAATTATGTGGATCACTTTAGGACTAATGTCCATGGATGATACAACCCACCACCTCTAGGAGAAAAAAATTTGTAGACCACTTTAGGACATATGTCTAGGGATGATACAATCCCACCATCTCATGAATAAAAAAATCTGAGGATCACTTTAGCACATATGTCTAGGGATGATACTATCCCACCACCTCTTGGAGACAATATTCTGCAGATCAGTTTAGGACTAAGGTCCAGGGATGATACAATCCTACCACCTATGAGAGACAAAATTGTGTGCGTCACTTCAGGACTGATGTCCAAGGATGATACAATCCCACCACCAATCAGAGACAAAGTCCTATATTGGATCACTTTAGGAATAATGTCCAGTGTTATATATTTATGCTTTAGCCAATATGTTCTAGGATCTTAACTAAGATAAGAACATGCACAACAATAATCACAAGAGACAAGAGACACAAATAATTTTCCTCAGGTAAACCATAACGGAGAAAACCCCGCAACTTCCTCAGAGATAGAATGAGCACCAATAGAAAAAGTAAAACCCAAAAACACAAATATGATCTCCAAAAGTTTTTCTCTCTCTCACTTGTGCGATCTCCTCTTCTCTCTCTCATGTGATATAGTTGAGTGAGTGTGTGTGTCAAATAGAGAGTCTCACTCTCTATTTATACTTGTTTTCCACTTGAGAATTAATCTATGAGGCCGACCTCACAAGGAGATTCTAATAACCATAATACCCTTCAACTGTGGGGACTATTTCCCCAACTTACAATCAAAGAGTAAAACTCAACTCAATTATGGGGACTATTTCCTTGAATTACAATGGAGGGTTAACCTCAATTAATTTACATGACTTTATTATATTAATGAATCTCTCGATCATAGGAACAAACATATCCATCGAGGTACAATGAAATAAAATCTAAAATATACAAGTGAAGACATTCCAAAGTTGCAAATACATCAACACTCCCTCTTAACTAGGAAGGTATTCTCTTGACACAGTTCATCAGCACAATTCTTCATTACTGGATCATCATCAAATTTGGATCATCATCAGACTTGGATCATCATCAAAGATGGATCATCATCAAATATGTATCATCATCAAAATTGAGTCCTGCTATCTCAAGAAAATGGTTCTATCTCTCAATTCTACTCGGCATAGGAAGTTCTGTAGAGACATCCCATTTTCATGTTGTTTGTAGACCTAGCCTCCATGTAGGTCTTCATATTCTTTAGCACTTATATCTGACCATGGGAGGAACCAATCCTGCCACCATGTCAGAAAGACACAACACTTACATCTGACCCTGGGAGGAACTAATCCTTCCACCATGTCACAAAGGCACAACACTTACATCTGACCACGGGAGGAACCAATCCTTCCACCATGTCACAAAGGAACAACACTTACATCTGACCATGGGATGAACCAATCCTTCCACCATGTCAGAAAGGCACAACACTTACATATGACCATGGGAGGAACCTATCCTTCCACCATGTTACAAAGGAACAACACTTACATCTGACCATGGGAGGAAGCAATCCTACAACCATGTCAGAAAGGCATAGCACTTACATCTGACCATGGGAGGAAGCAATCCTGCCACCATGTCATAAAGTCACAACACTTACATTTGACCATGGGAGGAACCAATCCTGCCACCATGTCAAAAAGGCACAACACTTACATATGACCATGGGAGGAACTAATCCTTCCACCATGTAAGAAAGGAAAAACATCTACATCTAACCATAAGAGGAACCAATCTTGTCACCATGTCAGAAAGGCACAACATTTACATATGACCATGGGAGGAACCAATCCTGCCACCATGTTAGAAAGGCACAACACTTACATTTGACCTTGGGACGAACCAATATTGCCACCATGTCAAAAAGACACAACACTTGCATTTGACCATGGGAAGAACCAATCCTGCCACCATGTCAAAAAGGCTCTCAGACTCATCTTTTCTCCTTGGAAGGAACCTCGATCTGGAGAACACCAAGCTTCTTCCTGAAGTACTCAATCTTCACTCTAGCCACTTCTAGCATAGAATCACATCAAGGCTAATTACATCCAAGGATAACCTGTGAGCGTCGATAGGACTGATTACATCCGAGGACAACCTATAGGACCCTTTGCGTATGAGCAACCTATGAGCTTCTCCAATATTTTATGCTCAGACAACCTATCTCACTGGCTATGCTAGCATTAGAGGAAATTTCAACTCAAAATGGGACTCCTAAAATGAACTAATAAAATAATATTTATTAATTTTGGAGGAAGAAAAGAAAAAAACTACTTAAATTCCGCATCCAACGAGCTCTCCCAATCGAAATTTGAGTAAAAACACGGGGAGATATGTCAAAAATACAAACAAAAAAAGTAGTTTTTTTTATGATACCTATCCCCAAGTTTATATTAAAAAAGTGTTTAAGACCTATACGGTATTTCAAATTTAAAGCAATTTCATTGGCTAACACATGATGACATGGAATTTGAATAAAAGTTAAAAGGCCCATTTTGAGTTGAAATTTCCTCTAATGAACTCCCTCTTTCGAGATATATTGATCTAGATCACAAACTGGAGCTTCACTACTCCTCTCTCCCAAGTAGTGAAGCAAGTGGAAACATATTTTTCCTTGGCTATACTCAGTTCCATGCAGGAATCCTTCTTGCTAAACCAAGAGATCTCACTTGATCCCATACTGAAGCAACACTACGAAGAACGATTCCTATCAATGACACTTCCTGCCCAATATGAATCCATGTAACCGTCCAGGTTAATCTTCTGATTCTCTTCATACTTGAGCCCATAGTCAACTATACCCTCCTGGTACCTCAGAATATTCTTTGCATCAATCAAGTGAACATGTATCGGATCTGTCAAGAACTGGCTCAATGTGTTCATAGCAAAGAAAATTTCTGGTCTTGTATTCATCAGGTAAATCAATGACCTAATCAGCTAATGATACATTGTGGCATATATTGACTCTAATGAAGCATCACTCAATAGCTTCAAGTTTGATGCCATAGTTGTAGCCATGTCCTTGCGCTCCATCATCCCATACCTCTTTAGGATCTCTACTGCATACTTCCCTTGTCCAAGGGAGATTACATTCACACTCTGCCATAACTCCATGTTTAGAAAGTACCATACCCACGTCCTCTATGTTTAGAAAGTACCATACCCACGTCCTTTATCTTGAACTCGAAAGAAAGTATATTTCTTGCAAATTTAATGAGTTCCACTTTTTCTGTTAGGAGCAAGTCATCGACATATAATAGGAGCATCACTGGTCTTCCACCTTCAACCTTGAAGTAAAGGTTGGAATCTGCTTTACTCTCAGTAAATCCTATATTCATCAGTAAGCTGTCCATCCTATCATACCATGTCTAACCTCAGGATATTCTACAGTCACTCCCTCTGAAGTGGAGTATCCTTCTCCCTCTGCCTTAATTCGTACTCTATGTATTGAAACATTTTTTACTTGAGTGACAAGTAGCTTCCTCTATTACTAATATACTATGTATCCATATGGGGTCACTGGATACCAAGATCCTTTATCTTGAACCTTTTCAAAAGTTCTTCTCACACCCAACTATGGGTTTTTCATCCTCTATAGGCTTTCATCTTCAACCTTGTATCAAAGGTTAATATCTTCATCACTCTGGGTTAACTTCAAACTTCTCATGTATGTGTTATCCCATGGGTAACTTCTAAGCTCGTACAACGCCTTCTTTAATTTGCACACATGAGTCTGCATGTCATGTGTCTTAAATTCAAGTGGCTGCAAATGTCTCTTCATAGCCTATGCCTTCTTTCCATGAGAAGCCTCATGCTATGAATATTTCCTTGTATCCCACGATGTTTCCACCTACTGCATCCTAGATCTTGCAGATCCATATCGAATACACTACGGAATTCCCTTCAGGTCTCGATACTACAACCTAGATATCATTCTTGTTGAACTGGTACTATCCCTCCCTTTCTTCTTGGCTACTTATTCATTGTTGGAAGGCTCTACATCAATGATGTCGCTCAACAGTGCCACATAAGTAGAGTGTGTCTAAAGCCTCTTCATGCCTTGTCATACTATTCTTCATTTTGGATTATTTCTTGAACTGTCGTCACTTATTCTTTGGAAAAGGTCTCATCCTTATTTTCTTGTAGATACTTCTACGCGATATTTCCTACAAGTCAAATGAATTAGTTGTATGGTTATAAAAATTTCATAAAGCATACTCATAATGGAAAATTCTTATACATAAATATATAATCATGTAACTATTTTATCCAATACAACATTCATTCATATCTCACGGAAACTTTCTAGATGCCTTCCATCTCTACCATGACATCGTTGAGATTGTGCACTAATCCAATATGTCGATAAAGAGGTTGCATTCTAGATAAGCAACAATGGAGAGTTGTATAGAACCATGGGATACTTACCCATCACATGCGTATTCGTAGCATACTATCATTAATGCAAACATTTTATCATGCATAACACATCAACTAAACAAATGGATAACCAAAGAATATCATGAAAATTACAATTGAATACTTATCTTTATTTTTTAGATGGGTAGACTCCTTCTTGAGCATTTGGCTTCATCATACTCTTCATTCATAACAACATCATTTCTTATCCAAATGATAAGATGGATAAGAGGTTCTTAAAGAATTGAGTCTTTCATATTCCTCATCACTTGAGAGATATTCTTTGAATTGTGAGAGCTTTATCTTCATTTACTCCCAAATTCTCTTCTCTTATTATGATTCGAGCTTCTTCTTGTGTGCACTCTTCCTAGAGTCTGCTGAAGGTAATCACTTCCTTTTGGCACACATTCCTGGAATGAATGAATCCCATGATCCTAGGAGGCCATTCAAGGTGGTTATAAAAATATATTATTCTTCTTTGATTGCTTCATCATAGCATCAAACACTTCCTTTTGGCGTCCTCAAGGATGAAACATGAGGAATGAGATGATATTTAATAGAATCTGCAATGATCCTCTTGGATCTAGCCTTAGCCTAATCTCCCTGTGGCTCTTATAACTTCCTGATTGAAATACTTTTCTAAGTCAATTTATTCTAGGATCATGTAGGTCCTATACTTCCATACTCGAAAGTTGTCAAATTCACCAAGCTTGTCATCAAGCTGATGTGATAGGTCATTTTGAAATGAGAACCTCAAATGTAAATAGCAAAATATTAGATCTTACTGATTTGAGGTCTCCATCGTGGTTCCGGAGCTAGTTGATCTAGGGTTTGTCAGAGAAACCCTAATTTAAAAAACATGGAATATTTCATATCTAATTGGATAGAAATATGTGCCCCCTCAAGGCACGCTAAGCAGCATACTCATTTTCTCAAAACTGTGATCAAAACTCCACAATATTTGATGCCCTATTTTTCTTCAATTTCATCTACAAAATTTCCTGATATTGTTTCTGCGGTATCTCCAAAATTAATGATCTTATATATCTGAAATTTCTCACTGAGGTATCCTTGTATTTCCTCTTTACAAAACTGCAGGTTTGAGCAGAATTGGTTTCGCGAATTGGGACTTATGAGAGTTTTCCCAAGTTGACTTATTTCAGGACCGTTCTGCATAGAGAACTTGTACAAACTTCCACGTGTCACGGTTTTATCTTCGGGGTATCAAACTTTTACCATAGAAAGTACAGTCCATTCCCTATCTAAAATATCTTATTAAATTTCATTTTGACCTTCGTTTCCTGAGATATAGAAATTCTCCATGGGTGTCCTGTTTAGTGTTGAATCCTAGGAGAGGTTGGAACCCTAATTTGGAGGAATCATATCTCCCAAGATATAGCGAATATGAGGATGAAATATTTACACAGTGTTCAGTACGAATTTTTCTTTGGCGTGTAAAATTTTTGACTTTTGAGGCTTCTCCAATGTTAATATATAGTGATTGTACCAGGATCACTAAATTCATACCTCTAGGGTTTTCTAGTCTGGGGTCAAATTAGGGTTTGACTTTCTGAGAGTTTTACCCAACCAAAAATTTTGTTCTTGGTCTCTAAATTTATATTTTGAGTATGAGATAAATCCCATGCTAGGATCACTAAAAAATTCCTGTTCTGTGAAAATCGCTACTTTCTCATAGTAGTGATAGGTCAAACACTGAAAATGCCTGGAATCAAATTCTTCTTGAACAAAAAGATGTGCCTTTTAATGGAGAGTTATCCTAGCCTCCTTTTGCTGATGATCTGTGGAGAGAGACCCAAAAAATAAGAATCCTTATATTCTACAGCTACACAGTGTCTTCTTCTCAGGTTAGATCTGATAGCATGTAATATTTTTATCATTTAGCCAATATGATCTAGGATCTTAACTAAGAGAATAACATGCACCACAATAGTAACAAGATATAAGAGACAGAAAGAATTTTCCTTGGGGAAACCATAAATGAGAAAACCGTGCAAATTCCTCGAAGATAGAGTGAGCACTAATAGAAAAAGTAAAACCCAAAAACCCAAAGATGATCTCCGACAACTATTCTCTCTCTCACTTGTGCAAACTCCTCTTCTCTCACTCATGCTCTATAGTTGAGTGGGTGTGTGTGTCAAATAGAGAGTCTCACTCTCTATTTATAATTTTTTTTCACTTGACAATTACTGTATAGGGTTGACCTCACTAGGAGAGTCTAATAACTCTAATACCCCTAAACTATGGGGACTATTACCCCAGCTTACAATCAGAGGGTAAACTTCAACTCAATTGTGGGGACTATTGCCTCGAATTACAACGAAGGGTTAACCTCAATGAATTTACATGAATTTATTATATTAATGACTCTCCCGATCAGAGGAATAAACAACTCCGTCAGGGTACAATGAAATACAATATAAAATATACAAGTCAATACATCTGAAGTTACAAATACATCAACATCCAGAGATGATACAATCTAGAACTTGGTATAACTAATATTAATTTATAGAAACTATGGTTGGATTTAGCCAATAAAAATTCTATCGCTGAAACCCATCACAAACATTGAAAAATTCAATGTTGAGGTGTAATACTTACTCGATTGGATGATGAAATTTTTGAACACTAGATACCCAATACCACACTTAAATCATCGACATTCACATAATAACATTTGTTTCCTAATCCCTTGGCAGACCACTTCACACCAATCCACGTGGCACTTGGCATTCCAAAGCATCCTACGTGAGGTTTAGGGTCATCATTACCAAGACATGGTAATATACAAGGAGGTGAAAGGAAAGAGAGAGGTGGTTATAAATGTGTAGATATCATTGGGTGAGAACTTATAGCTTTAGGGAGTGAAACAAAATAAATCCAGAGTATCCACCGAATCAGATTCATATATGATTTCTTTATAAGCATTTAAATACAAAACTGCATAATCCGTGATGGTGGAGTGCCAATCTTGAAAATCACTTTACAATCAATTTATGAAATTACATTAGAATCCAATCAAACTATCGACCCAGCCATTTGCCAACAATCGAACTTATCTTAAGATATAGAGGTTGTAATGCTCTCTCCTTCTCCAACACGTCGAAAATAAAGCAACCCTAGAATTTTTAGTTTACTCGCATATAATCAAATACCGGCATACCTTGAAGTTGTCATGTCGATCTAGTGCACAGTGAAGGGGGTCGAGCCATTGTTTACATGCACATAAACCATTGGCGTTAGTATGAAACTTAGTCTTTTGATTTTACAAACTTTCTAGTAAACATAGTTAAGGTTAGGGATCCTCACCCTAGGTCAAAGAAAGACTAAACGTGAGAGGATTTAACCCTATCTCCACCCTAACATGGCCCGTATGCTAAACCTCCATTCACCTACATGTAAGAGTAGTAAAATATATATTAAATCATTATCAAATTGTAAAACATAGTGTAAACCTTAAAACTATGAAAACGTTCACTTGAGGGAAGAATTCAGACATAGAGGCAATGCTAGGCTTATCCCAGGAATTTTAAGTATCCTTTTGGGCACACCCTGGATTTACCTACCAATACATTTGTGGTATTAATACATTTATTTCATAGTGTGAAAATCAATGTCCCCATAAACTAGTGTATAGGCCGAGTATTACACCTTCGCTAAATGCTCAAAGGGGGTTTACTTCTCTTGTCTCCCCTCTCCTCCCTATGTCTGGCACAAACATTTTTTCAAACTGAGTTAGCCATGTTAAATACTATGCACACTTCATTTAAATTATTGAATATATATTTAAAGGCAAAGTGTTTTGTTTTCTACACATCTTATGGCTAAATTCTTTAGGTTTTGGGAAAAAACTCCATTGGAATCATAACTAAGCACACAAAGGTCTTTGAAACAAGGTCGTGGGGTCAATTCTTGTATAAAATTCCATAAACCAAATGGAATTCATGATCCGGATTTATGCAGGAATGCAACAGAATACACAAATAACCATAGAAACAAATATGCAGTGGAAATAACACTTCATTTCATTAATAATAACTGAAACTTGTTTACATACAGAATGGAAATAAACTAGCTAGAGTGTTGGTAGCTTATCTCTGAGAAGAGATGTGGCGGCTACATGCCTTTGAACTCTATGTTATAATGAGGCTCGAAGGCCTATATATTATTGAGAAACAATGCAAACCCTACACATCCAAAAACCTAACCCCAGGAGGTGAAACGCCTTGGTGTGGGCCCCGTTGGGTAACTTGGTACATGAATTTCCCGGGGTCATAACTTTAGTATACTACCTCCATTTGACGTGCATGATACATCGTTAGAAAGATCTATTTAAGGACTAAATCCATAAAAAACAAATATAAAGTTCAGAATGGACTCATATTTGCCCAACCATTCGATTCCAAAAAAACATCGTTTAGGGCCTCAAAATGGCTCTGGAAGTTTAGGACCCAGAAACTGTCAAAAATACTAAATTGTGCTACATTTAAGGAAACTAGAATACTGAAAGAAATTGTGGTGGGGATCTAAGAGGAATAGGTTTGTGGCCACTAATATCCTCCTGGATCATTCCTCTCCCCTTAGGAAGCAATGGTCCCCATTGCATTGAGTTCCTCCATGAGATGAGGAAACTTCTGTTGAACTTGGTCCTCAGCGAGCCACTTTCCCTAGTGAAGGAGTTGGCCTTCTTTGACAACTTGATATAGCTGGATCTTCTGCTGGCGGGTGTTCTTCATCTGTGTGTCCATAATCCAATCAGTTGTGGCTTGTTCCATGCAGTCGAGGTTTAGCTCTGTTGGTATGAGTTGTTCTGCCACGTCTGATGTGTTCAGTAGAGGTGGAAAGTAGGGCCAAAGGTGGTCCACATTGAACACTGGGTGCAGACCAAGGAATGGTGGAATACTGAGCTCAAAGGAATTGTCCCCAACAGCCTTGGTGATGGTGTATGGCCCATATCAGAGCGGTTGAAGTTTACGGTGGGGTCCAGCGAGGAGCTCATTCTAAAAATGTAGCCACACTTTGTCTCCCACCAGGAAGTTGTGTTGCACCCGATGTTGATCATGTCGCTGCTTGTAGTTAGCATTGGATCTATCCAATATGTCATGAACCTGTTGGTGAATGTGTTAAATGCGCTCAATGAAGTTGTTTGCATTGGAAAATTCAGACTGGATATGAGCTGAATTAGCCTAAGTAGCTGCAAATGGCATGGCTACGTCAATGGGACATAGTGGCTAGAATCCCAATCCCACCTGAAAGGGGATATGGTTGGTTGAGCTATGGATGATTGTTTCCTTCCACAAAATGTAATGCTTCCATTGCCGGCAAGCCTGTACAATGGAATACATCTCTTTGTCATAAGTGGGAAATTTTGTGAACTATGTCTGATAGTGTCTCACTGTGATATGCCACTAGATGCCCTTGTTGATTAAGGACTGCCCCAATAGCATAGTCAAAGGAATCTGTCTCGATCTCAAATGGTTGTTGCAAGTATGCTAATGTGAGCATTGGGGCACAATAGAGGCAATGTTTCAATTCTACAAACGTCTTCTACTGAGTTTTTGACCAAAATAATTTTTCTTTTGCTCCTCCCTTGGTGACTTGACTCAAGGGCCAAGTGATATGAGAGAATCCCAACATGAACCTGCGGTAGAAATTAGTGAGGCCCAAAAAGTTGCAAAGCTCTATTAGAGTAGTTGGGGCTGGCCAATCCTTAATAACTTGGATCTTGGTTGGATCCACATGTACCCCATAGTCATCAATAATGTATCCCAGATACTGAACCTGGGTCATGCCAAAAGTGCACTTGTCGAAATTAGCACACAACTTGTGCTGCCGTAATGTTTGGAGGACCTGTCAGATGTGGTGGAGGTGCTCTTCCCAAGTCTAGCTGAAGATCAGGATGTCATCCAAGTAAACTACTGAAAATGAGTTGGTGAATGGCCACAATATGTTGTCCATCAGTCTCATGAAGGTTGCAGGAGCATTCGTTAACCCGAAAGGAATGACCAACCATTCGAAAAGGCCCTCCTTGGATTTGAAGGCAATCTTCCACACATCGATTGACTCGATCAGTACCTGGTGATAGCCAGACTTTAAGTCAATCTTGATAAAATATTTTTCCCCTTTAAGCTGGTCCAGGAGGTCATGAATCTGTGGGATCGGGTACCTATTACGGACAGTGATCTTGTTCAGCGCTCGATAGTCAATACAAAGTCTCCAAGTCCCATCCTTTTTCTGTACCAAGACGATCAGGCTCCCATAGGGCGATGAACTTGGATGGATGTGACCCTTCTGTAGCAGCTCCTGAATTTGCCTCTTGATTTTGTCATTCTCCAGAACAGAGTGGTGATAGATCAATCCGTTGAGCAGTGGCGCACCTGGGGTCAGATCGATGGGGTGCTTAACCTAACAATGGAGAGTCACCCCAGTGGGTGAGGTGAATATTTCCTAGTACTCCTCCACAACCTTGTCCATTTGTTGTTGTCATGTGGAGGGGACCTGTTTGGAGGTTGTGGGCACAATATTCTTCTTTCCCTGAGGGCGAATCATCAAGAAAACAAACTTCCTAGTTTTGGAAATGAGCTTACTACATTGTTTTGCAGTAACCAAAGAGATAGCGGTAGGGGGTGGTACCTCTAGTATCCTGTACAAATTATTTCCCAACGTAATAATAATAGCGCGAGGCCAAGACTCATACAGAGAATGTTGCTTCCATAAGTATGGTTGACCTAATAATACATCACAAACATCAAGAGGAGAAATATCACATAATACCTCATCAATGAAGGGCTTGATGCTATAGGGAAGGAGGAACTGTTGGCTGATGTGAAGATCTCATCCTTGGTGAAGACACCCGATGGTGTACGGATGCGGGTGTGTTGTGGTTGGAAAACCCAACCGCTTCACGACCTTTACTGAAATCAGGTTCTTTTGGCTCCCACTATCAATGATGAACTATAGTGGGGAACCCTTTACCCACATCTGGGAGTGGAAAAGACGCTCCTCCTCCTTTGAATCTTCTTCTTCTTCCTTTTGGATCTTCGTGGTGGTAACGGTGGCGTTGGGCTCTGCATCGCTAATCTTCTTCCCTCTGTCATTCCCCTTCTCGAGTTCAGATTCAGTGTCAGAGTATGCATCTGATTTAGAATCCTTTATCTTAGCCACCAGTGACTGCTTAGACTGACACTCACTTGTGTTGTGATTGGGGCTCTTATGGAACTCACACCACTTTCCCGCTTCCTTCTTTGGCTTTGCAGTGTTTATCTTTGGTAATTTTTCTTGAGTCGCCATACCTTGGCTGTGTCCTTGGTTCTACGGTTTGGGGGCACCTTTCCCTTGCTTCTGATTCGCAGATCCAAAGTCTCGCTTTCTCTGTTTGAATTTTTCTCAATTTTGGCAGCATACAGATATGTCGTACGAAGCGAGGAGATGTCGAGGAGCTCCATTTCCTCTTGAATGTATCTGTGCAAACAAATGCGGTACTTCAGCACAAAATGTTTCTCTGAATCTTTGATACCCAACTTGGTGCGTAGGGTATGGAACAGATTCATCAGCTCATGCACATCTTGATCTCTTTGTTTTCGCAGCATAGTCCATTGGATGTACTTGTCCTAATAGCTCCCCACTGGATATTATTATCCCTTTATGGCATCTTAGAAATAATTCCAAGTGGGTACGGCTGAGATCAGAGAGGGTTCCTCCTCACCCTTTCTCTCACAGTAGGTTTCCCACCAGTCCTTGACATGGGGGGCGGCTTTGAGTAGAGAAAAAGTAATATTTTCCTGGTCAGAAAAGTCATGAACCGAGAAATTTCCTTCTAATAGATTCAACCATTTATCTACGGTGCCTACATATATTCGACCATCAAATATGGGAATGTCGAATTTTACTTGTACATTAAAAGGGGTTGCACCTCCAGAGTGGCTGCTAGATGCAGATGCGCCACCAGTGGGAAGTCGTTGAAGGATTTGGGCAAAGTTATCCATCATCGTGTTCCTTTGTTTTTTAAGGGCCTTGTCAAGCAACATTTTCATAGGATCTTCTGCGCCCTCATCTTTCTTTTTGTCCCCAATGTGTTTCCGTTGGGATTTGTGAGGCTGATCTTGCAAAGGTTCAACCAAATCGAGCCCTAACTATTTATACCTAGCCTTTGTTGGGGACATGCAAAGAAGGATTGAGAAAGAGCAGATTGTTCTGATACCACTGATCCAGATTTATGCAAGAATGCAACAGAATACACAAATAACCATAGAAAGAAATATGCAATGTAAATAACACTTCATTTCATTAATCAATAACTGAAACTTGTTTACATATAGAATGGAAATAAACTAGCTAGAGTGTTGGTAGCTTATCTCTAAGAAGAGATGTGCCAGCTACATGCCTCTGAACTCTGTGTTGCAATGAGGCTCGAAGGCCTATATATTATTGAGAAACAATGGAAACCCTACACATCCAAAAACCTAACCCTAGGAGGTGAAACACCTTAATGTGGGCCCCGTTGGGTAACTTGGTACATCAATTTCCCGTGGTCTTAACTTTAGCACACTACCTCTGTTTGATGCGCAAGATAAATCATTAGAAAGATATTTTTAAGGACTACATCCATAAATGGAAAATATTGCGTATGAAACAAACTCATATTTGCTCGACCATTCGATGCCAAAAAAACATCGCTTAGGGCCTCAAAATGACTCCGAAAGTTTAGGACCCGAAAACTGCCAAAAATAGTAGATTGTGCTACAATTAAGGAAACTGGAAAAATGAAAGAAACAGTGGTGGCGGTCCAACAGGAATAGGTGTGTGGCCACCAATATCCTCCTGGATAAATTCAAGCGGCTACCATCCACCTCCAAATACCAGTAACACCATTAGATATTCATAAGGCACAACACATACCCATGTAAATAATGGCATATACTCTTGAAATATAAAAAAATGTCAATGCATGTACAATCGTGCAATAATGAGTTCCAAGGAAAAAACCTTGAGCAATCACAACTAGAAAACTAGACAAAAAACCTTACGACAATATGAATGCGATGATAAAACCCTACAAAACATCTTCAACGACAAGAATCAGGTCAAGGACAAATGGGGGGTGAGGATCAGTCCTCTCCAAAAAAAGCATGAGATGCATCCTTGTCAATAATTATGTCTGGTTACACTGTGAAATCATAGTCAAGGTTTATGACATGGTTTTAAAACATGCCTTTTAAATGACATTAAACCCTCACATCTGGACTCCCCCTTCTGACTCCTGAGGTTTCAATCCCAATCCATGGCTTAAACTTATATCATGGTCATAACTTCCACATATATATATGATTCCTTCATCGCTTGCAAAGCTACAAGACTTAAATATATATACCAACATATGACAAATTGTATATAGAGTAAGGTTAAGACATAAGCCAAACACATATACTATATGCATAGCAAGTAAAGTTAGGACTAGGTCCAAAAGTACAGGATTAAATCCTATATAAGAAAACCCAATATCTTAATGATTTTAAACATTGACATCACCTTGGCAAGGGTTGTAGCTGAGTTGTCATCACAATTGGGGTCAACATCGAGCAGACAATAAGCCCTGTCATCAAATAATAAAATGGTCTAGTTACTCTTATCCTTGCAATAAAATAAGAATTATGTTACGACTAAGAAATACATTTTCCGACGAGTAAGAATTGTAAATTATAAACATATTTTTTTTATTTTTTTATGAAATTTATGGGTTTGTTACATAGTGTGTGAAAATATATTTCATTATGCATGTCGTTTATTGATAAAATAAGGGTAATAAAAGATCATGGAATAAAAATATAGCAAAGAGAGTGAGGGAAGCACATCCAAAGTAGAGAACATGGGAAGGTTTTTATAATTTTACTATAAAAGTAATATATTTCAATCATTTATATGTTTAAATGATGCGTATTAGTTTATATGTGTCATGCGGAGTAAACAATTAAGGAAAATCTATAATGTTGTTCAGAATCAATGTGAATATGAGCATAAAAGATTTAATAAAATATTGAAAATGGAGGAAATAGGTGGATCCATAGGAAATAAACATGAGTTTGTTTGGTTTCTTACTAATTAGATTCAACAATATTCGTTAACATGTTTCAAACTTTGTATTTCAAATTTTTTAAATGTTGTGCATGGAGAGACAATGATGAAATAGAAAGATGCCTGGAAAAAATAAAACTAAAAAAAGTGTAAATGATGATGAATTGATCATCATATAAACTATAGTGGTGTTGGAGGTTAATGAGAGGTGAAGAGAGTATTTGGTAAAACTTAGAGGATTATAGTGAAATGATAGTATAGACATTATTTTGATTTACAACATAAACATCCATTAAATAACTCTAAGAATCTTGTTATAAATAAACTCCAAAAAACATTTCTACAGTAGTGGGAATTAAGACTCATGAGACATGCCATAAAAAAAACATACAATAAAAAAATCATTTAGAATGTATTAATGCTAAAGATGTTTTCTATAGTGTATATAAAAGAAATATAGTTTAATGAGCTTTTTTTAAATCCCATGTTTTGGGACCTATGCTATGTCATGAAGTGTCTTAAACTATTGTTGTCACAGACTCACACGAGTAGGATGTAGCATGACCACAAAATAACCATTTCGAAAAAATACATTGATAATATTTTTGTTGTCTTTATTTTCATATAAACATTAATCATTTTTTTCATTGTTTTTTTTGTTTCCCTATAAAATTGTTAACATTTTAAAGGAAGAATGATGTGATATTGAAAATATGTTGGTAAGGATGTCAAAAAAGTGTGTTGTTAAGAGGCTAAATAAATGAGCATAACCACATTATAGTGGGATTCATCTCTACAACAATGAGCATCTAACGCATATAAGCGTTATTTCTAATGCCCACATAATTTAACTATCACATAATTTTCAATTGTTTTGTTTTTGCAAAAATATAAAATAAAATGACATACATTAAGCGCATAATATGGGATGGGTTGATGTCAAAGTTTCTGAGTACTTGTGGTTTCCTTTAGATTTCATATTTATTTTCATGTTTACATTTAAATTAGTTTACAATCGTACATGGATGTTTTCTAACAAGTTCCAACATATGAAGATGAATCATCCAATCATTTGATATATAGTGGACTAAGTACGCACTATGAGTATATGTTGGGGAATAGATGGTTAATTGAGTAAATTTATAACTAGCTATGATGTCTTACATCCTTTACTTTATCGTTAGTGGAAAAACAATAAAATTTTATTTATATCTTTTCCTTGTCACAATTCATGAAACTCATAGGAAACAAAGTATGGAGTGGGACCCAACAAAGTATTTATTGATAAATAGCATGAGGAATGGTTCTGAAGAAATGTGCGAAGTTTATGAATCACTCCCACTCATAATATTTTCATTTGTGTAGTCATGTATATTATACTATATAAAAATGTAGATATATTCATTACATTTTATTTTTTATTTTTATAGATGGATAATGAAAATGTAGAACAAAATGAATCCAATCAACACAAAATTTAAAATAACCCAAGTACAATATCCTGTGAAAGTGATGAAGAAATGAGAATGCAAGAAGCTCAAACAACAACAACAATTCAAGCATTAAATTATGATCAATCTAGTTGAATGTTGTTACTACAAGTTGTATATTTTGGTATTTTTCTATGAAAAAAACACATTCTTTTTAATGTGGAAATATTGTGTCAAATCTATGACTACAAGTTATCAATAATTGTAAAATTTCCAAATGATATTTTGGTTATCATGGACATTAATGCTGTCCCATTTTTTGGTTTTTTATTGATATATAAAAAAAATGGATTTCTTCTTTTAGTGCACTCTCTAATGTCATAGAATGCTATGTTATTAATAACATTATCGAGACACTAATTAAAATACAAAAATTAATAACATTATAAAATTTATTTATTTTTCTCATTACTAATTCAAATCCTAAATAAATGAATGATTTACATAGTTACAATTAACATAGGTGTAAATATCTTGTATATAAAAAACAATTAAAAAAATATTTGAATTTCTAATAATAATTTACAATTAAAAAAAAACAAAACAAGAAATTGCAATGTGGAAAAAATCATGGTTGAACCATACACAATCTTTTCTTTCAACTCTTCCATCTTGGAGAGATGGCTGAGCGGACCAAAGCAGCGGATTGCTAATCCGTATTACGGATTATCCGTACCGAGGGTTTGAATCTTTAGACGTTTCCATAAACTACTAACACAATTTTTTACCCACCAGTTACATATTATATGCATCGATTCATTTTTACATAATATATGCATTAGTTTTCTTATAACACAAAATACACATTGGTCCAAGTTCTACATGATATATGCACTAATGCATATATAATACAACATAAATGTAATTGCATTTATGAATAAAATACACACCAAAGACTTCAAAAGACCAAATACACATGAGTTCTCTTTATGCATTAAATTATATCATTTAATCTATAATACAAAATACCCCTTGATGCACATATAATAATAAAAATAAAATCCAATGATGCTCTTTTACATGTTATACACATCAGTGTATATCTCAAACAATTTACACACTAGTGCATCGATAATAAAAAATGCAAACATGTTCGTCGAGAGTACCTAATACACACAAGCCCATATTTTTCTATTATATACGATGGCGCATATAAATTATATATTGTGGAGCACCGAAATAAAACCTTCACTATAGCCTCCTGCCGCCTAGAATTTTTAAGTTATAGTAAATATATGTTATAACCTCAGCTACTAGCAATAGGTTGTTTTGACAGTTTCTTTCAATATTATAACACAAAACACATCCCTACAGCCTTTTCCAAGAGGTGCTTCCCTTGTAGTGATAGGAGGGTCATGCAACAATCCTTCTCAACCATTTAAAACTCAATTGAGTTTACTTAGGTTAAATTGATTTTAAACACATTTAGATGCTCAACTACAAAATCAGCATCACCCATTTTCAAGGTGCATGACTTCTTCCAATAAAAATAATTATTGAGTAGGGTCTACTTTCATAAAAGCCCGCAAATTCTTCCAAAGTTTCTTTGTGTTGGTTTCCTCTAAAAATGTTCCTAGAATCAGCCAAATAAATTATGATGAGGATTTTTGCCTTCTTGCCTATATCTTGTGTGTCTTTGTTTTTCATAGTAAATTATTTTTTTCAAACAATAAACCTTAATTTATGAATAATCCATTGATGTTAAGCCTTTGTATCTTATACTTAGTCTGATTAAAAATTTCTTATTCATGTTAAGCCTTTGTATCTTATACTTAGTCTGATTAAAAATTTCTTTATGCTTTTATTCTTGACATGTTTGTCATTTCCTTGCAACACTTTCATTTTTTATGCTTTATGCAGAGAAATAACAATTAAACAATAAACAAAATTCAAATATTAAAACATATTACAAGAGAGACACCAATAATGTTGTTCACTCAAGATAGACTATGTCTACACATTAATTTTCAGTCATTTATTATTATACCATCCAACAAAATTGAAGGGATACAACCTGCATCACACTTGTTGTCCTTCCTCTTCACTCTCTCATACCCTCACACACAATCATAGAGATCTATTTTCACAATGCTAAAATACAAAACTCAAACCTATTACAATGCCTTCATTTTATAAAGAGAATACCATGGAAAACTACCAATGGCTACCCAAAACCATAGGCTCGTAAATCACCCATTATGACCAAGTCATGGCTCTCAAATTACAACATTTGAGAAGGCATTTTTCTTAAATTTTCACTACAAAGACACTAACCCTCTGGAGCCCCTTGACGACTATGTGGAGGGAAGCCCCCACACCCCCATCAGGCACTAGGATCCAAACTCAATTAAAACAATAACATAATCATAAAAATGAGGCTCCACAACTAACAAAATCCCATTCAAACGAAGATCGGGCATTAAAAAGAAACTAAAATTATCAAGCTCTATTAAAAATTGAAAAGTGGTCAAGCTCTACTGAAAAATGAAATGTAGTACAGCTCTAGAATTTGCTTCAACAATCACATAAAATAATAAACAAATAGTTAAACAACAAACAACAATTTAATTTCTTGAGAAATCCTTTTCGGGAAAACAAGCCCCCATTTCAAAATATGATCTCAATGTATTATTTAACAATAGAATACGTTAAAATTTAGGCTATTTACACTACTATTGGGGTGAATTTACGAACGAAGATAAATCGTGGCTTTGGTTACTAGAATTGCATTTCCAAATTCTACTAAGTGTAGCTCACTCCAAATGGAATTAAAACAATTTTTTATAAATAACATAAATGCATGTTAAAAAAAAGTGTGTTATATATTGTAAATGTATGTATTTATAAATGTATATAAACAATGTAGTTCAGTATGAGGAATATTTAGTTACCTTATGCTAACCGACATAAATAAAAAAATATTAAAAACAAAAAAAAAACAATATAAATTACATATAACTTAAACAAAATAAAATAAAAATTAAACTAACATAGATCCAATTTAAACCCACATTTACGAAGTACCGTGAGAGGGAGAATAAAAATGTACACCTCATGAAATTGGATCTCTCTAGGTGGCTTGATAGATCTGGGTTTAAAATGGATCTATGCTATTTTAGAAAGATTTATTTTACTTGCATTTTTATCTTAGTATTAAAAAAAAGTTTATGAAAATATTAGAAAATATAAAAACATTAAAAATTATAAAATAACTTAGATATCTAAATATTTTATGTTATTATGTAACTTCAAATTAAGATTATAATTATAATAACCCAAAATTTCACAAAAAATTAAAACGTTTCTTGCAACAATTAATGTTTAAAAGCATCAATGGCGGGGGTAACATAACCGCAAACAATCATCATTTTAAAAGGTCTAATCTAGAAATTAAAACAAATTTCTTCTCTAAATTTTTATAACTGCATACTTCACTATCTACATTCATATTTGAGCATTAAATGATTGGTTTAGTAAGTAAAAAGATCTGAAATAGTTTGAGCTAAAAACAACTATTTGTTTACTATATACTAAAGTTTGTCTTAATTTTAATTGAAGGAACTTCATTTTATGTCCGAGTCTTACTTAGCTTTTTAGCTAATGTAGTGAAGTGATGATTCTTGTACAGGTCTGATTACAGGAGAGTTGTTTTGTACCGAGTTTCAAGATCGAGATTTAATTATCTCACTAGCAATATAAATGCTAGAATATTTGTTTAGTTTATGGCTTTGAGAAGAAGAAGGTATTGCCAAACCCATTAATTTACTTCTTATTTATTTATTTATAAGCGTAAGTACTTGGAATCCAAAGACAACATAGAACTAGATGTTTTCTACCTAACTTTGACTATAACTTGCACCTAATACTTTTATCCATCTCTTATTATATTAAGTCTTATATACAACTCTATAGAAGGATCATTTTGCAAACTAAGTCTTGTGATACATTATTACTCATTACCAAGGTAATATATATGTATTTGTCTCAACATACATTCAAATGTTATATAAATAAGTAAAACTTAAGTCAACGCATTGTCATCAAGTATATTAGAAATGACATTTATACATATATGGAACTAACGATTTCATGTAGAATACAAGTTTCTTAACTACCTATTAATTACCAAAAGAAGATTATAAAGACTACATTATAAGGTTATAAATGAAGGAACAAAGCTTTGTTTTCATGGGTGGAAATTTCATTACCTAGAGAATAATGATAAACCCCAAACCCTTTCCATGTGTTAAAAATAGTTATATAATCTTTGTTTGATAGGTAAAGTTCCTATATAAGCAAAATTTAAAACTAATAATACCTCTACCATCTAGACTAAGGAATCTTGTAAATAAAAAGAAATCTAGTGCTTATATGTATTTCAATAAAAATCATAACATACGTTATGTGTGACCCTTTTTCAGGCTTCCCCAAGCTCTCGAAAACTATAGAGCAAAAACCCATATTATCAAAATCAAGTTGAGTCCACGTGGTTGTCGGTTATTGGATGGGGTTTTGACATTTGTAAACCCTACTACAAAGGTCTCAAAACCCTAAATTTTTGCATTATTTCCCTATCCTTCGCTTCTTGTTGAAGGTGTCGCCAGGCTCATGGTGTGATGGCTATTGATGCCATTGTTTTTCCTCTACATGTGTTGGCCTTCGATGCCAAACCTAGCTCCATGAGTGATTTCCTCTGGGTGTTTTCCCAAATGTAAACTCTGTCTTGATAGCAGTGTGGTCTCGATTTCTAGCTCACAGCTCACCTGGTGGTTTTTCGCTGACAGAGTGGAGGAATTGGGTTTCATCGTGGCTTCTGTTTGTTTCCCATGTTCTCGTTGGGGTCCTTAGGGAGTATTTTCTTCTTCATAGCTCTTGTAATGTTGTTTTCTCTTTCGGTTCATTTCCCATACTTCAACATGGTTGTAACTTGGAGGTTTGATAAAGAATTAATCACGGCTGTAGGCACTGAATCTGGAACAGGTAACCTTTTTATTTATTTTTATCTATTTAATTTGGCTCTCAACTACTTTTCCTTTTAACCTTAAACAAAATGTAAGTACTAGGTTATTTATTGTTGTTTAACTCTTGAATGTGCAGAGTTGAAGGGTGTAGGTTTGGACATATGACTTGTAGCTGAGCATGGAGAAACGAGCTAGCAAAAATAGCTGCAAAATGGGGTTGCCAACATGGCTCGGTTTATTGGTAAGCCTCAACTCCACGACATTAGGTTTCTTCTGTGGTAATGTGTAGGGTTTGGATGATGTTGTTTCACCGAGATTCGACTTCCTTGTTGTGGCTACTTTGTACATTGTTTTGTTTGGAAAGGTCATGTGGCCGTGACTTCAATGTTTTGATGAATTTCTTGTAAATCCATTTGGCCATAACTTGATTGAGCTACATTAATTATTTATGCAACTTCGTTCTGAAGTGCTGCAATTTTTAAAATATGCTAGTATTTTATTTCGCAATCTTGCAATTAATGGGTAAAATTGATAGCCGTATGGATCGACCAATTGGTTGTTAAGACCTGTGTTTGTATTTTTTTTAATAAATTTACAGTATTCCCAAAAATTATGGTCTTCGATTCTAAGATGTTAATGTCAATTTTAATTTGTATTTTATTTAAATAATAATACAGGGTCATCTTATTATGAATGAAAGTTAAGAAAAGAAGAAGAAGTGAAATTCTTCTTGGTCGTGAAATTGACCTGTAAACCTCTGAAAGATAAAAGTATTAATTTTAAAATTTTATTCCTTTCGACTTTGTTTATTTTTGAAAGATTTCAACTCTGCTATGTAAAATTGATTAGGATTATTTAATTTATCTTTTCTAGTTTTATTTTAGTATCTAATTAATGAACACTCTAATACTATTTCTATGTAATTTCTATTTAATATAAGGCATTTGTAATATACATATTATAATTGTAAAAATGAAGAATTTGATTTATGAGAATATGGGTAAAACTGTAAAAACCCTATTCTAGAAAAAAGAAAGAAAAAGGAGGTCTTGGTTGATAGTTTCCCTAATTTAGGGTTTGTATTTTTATTTAATTTTAATTTCTGCATTATTGTTTGTTTTACTATTAATTATTTGGAGTTGTTATTGTATAATAGAATGTTAGTGCAACTATGCATTTGTTATTTATAAAACTTAGATTATTTCTACAATTTCATTATATTGTTATAATAATTTATGTTGTTCCTACTTATGTTATTTTCTCTCTCTTTGTAATGGTTAATAATTATAGGTATCTATATTAGTGTTAAACTTTAAACACAATGTGTTTACTGTGCTAACAACAAACATAGTTACACAAACTGTGTAGTGTCTTTTAATCAACATTCTTTTGTAGAGTTTATATTTATAATTTTTACAGATATGTTTTAGGGAATGAAAACTACTGAAAAGTAGAGGAACTTCCTCCTAACATTCCCATAAATATTTGAACAGTTGGAAGTAAATAATTATATTCTTACACTTCCTAATTTGATTTACTCATCATACTTATTTCACATATTGTACTAAAATACTACCTTCTTGAAGGTGTGGAAAAATACAATCAGGTATTTTTATCCATCAGTAAATTTTCACTAACCCTAAATCATTTATTCTAATACATAACAGAAACAGAACTTATAAATCTTACATCAAAAGAAGATTTAACTAACTAACAACTAGTCATACAGATGCATCAAATCCTAAATTTATACATTCCACATTTCTATACTTGCATTGAAAAATTAGAAATAACATGTAGAACCTAGTTCTATAGCAGAGGAGACAACAAATTAAGGATCGTGTTCCTCCCAACCAACTCCTGAAGACAACTCAACTTCAAATATTAGGACCCCCGAGCCTCTCTACTGGTCCACCTAGTTGAAAGCAATAGGTGAGAGAATAGCTTTAGAAACCTCTACAACTCCACATAGTAATCATTGGTAATCTTTATTCCTGTAGCAATATGAACTCAGCTCAAATCAGCTGCACTAGTTTGGTAAATCAACACTTTTCACTCAAACAATTCTCCTTGTCCCCTCCATCGAATTTCTTCTGCACCAATTTCACTCAGAAATTTCACAAGTAAAGAAATGAGCATCCTCAACTCAATTCAATGGGTAGTTTTATCAGCATGCCTAGGTATTTTGGGTCAGCCTTCCTTTAATGACCACTTGCTCTTATTCCACATTCTTAGGGAACATGACCACAAAATTAGGGAAATTTCCTCTTGCAACAACTAGAACTAGCTTGAGGATGTTGCCAAGTGTCAATTTGCACTCAACCTAGTCTATTCCACCAAGTGGCCAGTAAACACTCATTTAATAGCCTCCTTAAGTTGTTATCTCATCTTTCATTTATTTAATTAATAAAATATTCAGCAATTAAATGCAATTATCCTTAACCCCACTTAGCCATTAATTACAAAATTTACAGTAAAATTAAAACATAATGTCTCCTAAAACATAAAATGTTTTTGTAATTTGGGGTATGTGACATACACCCCCCCTTAAATATAACATTGTCCTCAATGTTATTTTATTCATCATCCTCAGAGTTTCCCTGGAACAGAATTGGATATGATGTCCGCATATGACTCTCCAATTCCCAGGTGGCTTCTTCTCGACTAAGGTGCTTCCATTGCACCTTCACCTGCGGAATGGTGCGATTCCAAAGCAATATCTCCCTCCTTTCGAGGATACAATCTGGTTCCACCAGAAAAATCCTTTGGGTTCCACCTTCGCATCATTCCAATTTATAAGATGAGTAGCATCATGTACATATTTTTTTAATGCAGAGATATGAAAAACATTGTGAACCTTTAAATATGGAAGTAAAGCTAGTTGATATGCAACCTATCCCATTCTAGAAAATATTTCAAAAGGCCCACAATATCGGGGTGCCAACTTAGCACAACTTCCTCACCTCAAAGAACTATTTTTAGGCCTTACCTTTATAAAACATGTTCACCCACCTAGAACTCTTTCTGAGTTCATTTAAGATCTGCTTGACTTTTCTGTCTATCTTGCAGAACCTTTAAGTTACCTTGCACCTGTTTTATAATTAAGTCCATGTCCTTTAATAGTTCAGGTCCTAATACTAACCTATGGAGTGGGTTACTCCATGAGATGGGGGTATTGCACTTTATGCCATACAAAATTTCAAATGGGTTGTATCTTATTGAACCTTGGTAGTGATTGTTATAAGCAAACTCCACCAAGTGTAAGTAATATTCCCATTTCCCTGGTTGTTCTCTAACATATATTCTGAGCATATATTCCAACACTTGATTCACCCTTTCAGTCTATCCATCCATCTGGGGATGAAAATATGTACTGAAATTTAAAGTAGTATTCAGACCTTTAAAAAAAGACTTCAATAAATTGCCGGTAAACATAGGTTGTCTGTCTAAAATTATAACTTTCGGTATCCCATGTAAATGAAATATTTGTTTCATGAATATATCAGCAATATTAGTAGCCTTGTAGGTGGTCTTTACAAGTATAAAATGAGCTTATTTATTGAGTTTATCGATGAGTACCATTATTGAATCATTCAGATTCTGAATTCTAGGTAGACCTATAATAAAATCAATACTTATTATTTCCCATTCCCGGCTAGGGATGGGTAATGGCTATTGTAAACTAGTTGGATGCTGGTGTTCAGTCTTAACTTGTTGACATTCAAAGCACCTCACAATGTATTTTTCTAGTTGATTTGTCATTTTTGGCCAAAAATAATCTTTCTGTAACATGGTTATAGTCGTTTGATAACCAATATGTCCTGAGTAAGGAGTCTTATGAATTTCATTTAAAATCAGCAGCCTAATTTTAGGTACATTAGGTATATACAGCCTATTTTTATAGAGTATTAATTCTTTTTAATTTAGGCTATACCCTATACTTAAACTTTTAGTTAAATGTTTTGTTACTTTTACTTGTAATTTCTGATAATTTTCATTCAATTGTACTCCTTCCTATAGCTATTCTTCTAAATCTGTTTTATAAGTGTTGATTGCTGCTACAAAATTCAGTCTTGCATTTCTACTTAGAGCATCAGTGACCTTATTTTCTTTTCCCTTAATGTGTCGGATCTCAAAATCATACTCGCTAATGAAAGCTAGCCACCTAGGTTGCCTTGCGTTTAAATTAGGTTGATCCAACAAATATTTTAATACCTTATTATCTACCATTAACATAAATTTTCTTTCGATTAAGTGATGGCACCACATCTTGAAATCATGTATGATGACAACCAACTCTAAATCGTAAGTAGCATAGTTTTTCTCATGAATTTTAAGCTTCCTAGACTTTCGTATGCAATTACGTGTCCTTCTTAAGTTAAGAACCCACCTAGACCATCGTTTCATGCATCAATGCATATGACAAAGTCCTTATTAAGATCAGCAATTCTTAAGATTGGTGTAGTAGTTAATAATGTTTTTAATTTCTTAAAACTTTCTTCAGAATTTTGATTCCACTTGAATTTCTTCCCTTTCTTTTTTAAAAAAGTTATGGGATTTGCGATTCTTGAGAACCCTTTAATGAATCTTCGATAGTAACCTATAATCCCCATGAATGATTGCATGTTAGTTACATCCTTTGGAACTGACCATTTTTCACTTGCTTTTATCTTTTCTGGATCAACTGAGATCCCCTCTTTAGTTATTACATGGCCCAAATATTGTATTTTATTTTTAAAGAAATCACACTCACTAAATTTAGCATAATGTTGATGTTCTCTTAACTCTTGTAAAACAATTTTTAAGTGCTCCCGTATTCTTCTATAGACTTAAAATAAATTAGAATGTTGTCAATGAATACCACTACGAACTTATCAAGATACTTATGCAATACATTATTCATTAAGCACATGAATACATCTGGGGCATTAGTAAGCCCAAATGGCATGACAACAAACTCATAGTGACCATATATGGTCCTAAAAGATGTCTTAAAAATGACTTCATCTTTTATTCGGACTTGGTGATAACCAGATCATAAATCAATCTTTGAAAATAGAGTTTCTCCATGCAGCTAATCAAACAAATCATCTATGTGGGGCAATGAGTATCTATTTTTAATGGTCATTTTATTAAGTTGACGGTAGTCAATGCATAAGTGTAGAGTACCGTCCTTCTTTTTAACGAAAATAATAGGTGCTCCCAAAGGAGACACCCTTGGTCTTATATACTTTTTTATCAGTAAGTTTCTTTAACTGTGATTTTAATTCATTTAGTTCAAATATATTGATCCCATAAGGAGCTTTTGAGCTGGGAACTGCACCAGGTACCAACTCAATAGTGAATTCCAAATCCCTTTTAGGAGGTAGTCCCATAATTTCTTTCGGAAATACATCCGAATACCCCCTCGGGATTGGAATATCTTTGAGTTTTAATTTTTATTCATTATTACTCTATTCTTCATCAGTTACAGTTATAGCAAAGGCTTTACAACCCTTCTAAACAAATCTGTTTAATTGCAAGGCAGAGATTTGTCTGATAGTTGTTTTCCTAGGAATTCTTGTTACGGTAACTGTTTCTCCTTTATTATTTATGCATGTAAAATTTTTATCAAAACAGTTCAAAACTACTCTATGCTGTTCTAACTAGTCCATACCAATTAACATGTCTTAAAATCCTAAAGGGAGTACATTTAGATTCACAGTTGTTTCAAATTGATTCATAATTACAGTACAATCTTTTACAAAACTAATCACTTTTCTTTTTGCTCCTGTAGCTAGTTGAACTAACCATGACTTTGCAAAATTTTCAACTGATAAATTGCATTTTCCTACTAAATTGAGAGAAACATAACTCAGGCTATCCCCTGGGTCAATTAAGATAGAAATGGGTGTTTGATTCAGCTTACCTTCTACTTCCACCATGGAAGTTTGAAAATCCTCCTACATGTTTTCGATTGCTGCTTTGATCGTGGGAAAACCCCTTTCTAAGTCACCAACAATCATCTTCTCCTGCACCGTATGAATGTTTTTGATAGTATTCTTTCTATTAGGGAACACTTATGCATAATGAGGTCCATTACAATCCCAACACTTTACTGGTTCTTTACATTCATTATTCTTAATGTAGTTGTTGTGATTGTTAGTAGGTTCTTTATTTCTAGGGCCATTAGGGTTTCACTGTGAGTTACCTTTATTTCCTTGGAAATTCTTATTAGGAAAATTTCATGTGTTATTGTTCCTAAAATTACAGTTAGATATGAAACCCTTCTTCTTATGTTCAAAATTATTAGACCTCTTATCCTTCCAGTTTGACATGCTTTCCTTTTTGCGGTTCTGCTCATAGCAAAAATTTGTCTTTCGCATAGCCTCCTTAAGGGTTTTTGGATTATCGTATTCAATTCCGTCTTTAATGTGAAAAGGTAAATAGGTTAGAAACCGTTGCACCATAGGATTCTCATCCACAATGGAAGGCATGTAATGCAATAAACTTAAGAATTTACTGTTTAATTCCTTCATATTCATAGTTCCCAACATTAATTCATAAAATTCTTTAGCTCGTTCTTCATAATATTGTTCCGACATAAGCTTATTTTTAAAGTATTTTTTAAAGATACTCTAGTTAATATTATTTTCCTTAATACCTTTTACTCGTTTTAAATTCTGCCACCAGATATCTGCCTTCCCCGTTAAGTTGTAAATGGTCGTTCTCGTTTTAGCTGGTTGGAGTAATTATATATTTGGAAATACTTCTTCATTTTAGACAGCCATGCTTCAGCTTTCTCTCCTTTCTCAATTTACCGTTGAAATTTGGTGGTCTTATCTTCTTAAATTCTCCCGAAATTTCCTCATATGACTTAAATTTTCTTTTTCTAGAATGATAATTATCCTCACTACTATCACTAAAGTACTGGTGATTCTTCCTATGTGAGTCACCATGAATTTCAGATGGCAAACTACTTTCAATTTTAGACTTCCTGGAATTTTTACTTTTATGTTGGCAGGACGTATTTTCGGATCCTATCTATTTATCTTTTACTTCACTCTGAAATTTTTCCATCAGTATCTAGTTCAGCTCCTCTTGAGCTCTTAGAATTCTTTCATTCTCTTTTTTAACTGTTTCCATTTCAGTTCTTAATTTTTTAACAGTTTGTAATAATTTTGAATAATTGTTAGTTATTTCTTCCTGAACTGGTTCTCTTCTAGAATTACTACGTTCATTAAATAGGGACTCTTCATCTACATATTCCTCGAGTCTTTCCATACCTGTAGTTCTAGCTCAATTTTTTTTTATGGTAATAACATTTAAAAAACAGAATAATAATTAGTATGCATGCACTTTATTTTCTGTTTGTCTACACTGGTTGAGCCACATTCAGGCCTAGTGTATGAACGTGTGCTCTGATACCACATGTAATAACCCAAAATTTCATAAAAATTTAAAACTTTTCTTGCAACAATTAATGTTTAAAAACATCGATGATGGGGATAACGTAAACGCTAATTGTTATCTTTTTAAAAGGTCTAATATAGAAATTAAAACAAATTTCTTATTTACATTTTTATAACTGCATACTTCACTATTTGCATTCGTATTTAAGTATTGAATGATTGGTTTAGTAAGTAAAAAGATCTGAAATAGTTTGAGCTGAAAACAACTGTTTGTTTACAATATACTAAAGTTTGTCTTCTACTTAATGGAAGAAACTTCAATTTATGTCCGAGGCTTACTTATATTTTTAGCTAATGCAGTGAAGCGATGATTTGTGTACACGTCTAACTACAGTTAAGATGTTTTGTATCCCAATTTTAGGATTGAAATTTAATTATCTCACTAGCAAAATAAATGCTAGAATATTTGTTTAGTTTATGGCTTTGAGAAGAAGAAGGTATTGTCAAACCTGTATATTTACTTCTTATTTATTTATTTACAAGGGTAAGTACTTGGAATCCAAACACAACATGGAACTAGATTTTCTCTACCTAGCTTTGACTATAACTTGTACCTCATATTTTTATCCATCTATTGTTATATTAAGTCTTATATACAACTCTAGAGAAGGATAATTTTGTAAACTATGTCTTGTAATACATTATTACTCATTACCAAGGTAATATATATGTATTTGTCTCAACATACATTCGAATATTATATAAACAAGTAAAACCTAAGTCTAGGCATTGTCATAGGGTATATTAGAAATGACATTTATACATATATGGAAATTACGATTTCATGCAGAATACAGTTTTATTAACTGCCTAGTAATTACCAAAAGAAGATGCTAAAGACTACATTATAAGGTTATAAATGAAGTAACAAAGCTTTGTTTTCATGGGTGGAAAGTTCATTACCTAGAGAATAATGATAAACCCCAAAACCTTTGCATGTGTTAACACTAGTTATTTAATCATTATTTTATAGGTAAAGTTCCTATCTAAGAAAAATTTAAAACTAATAATACCTCTACCATATATACTAAGGCATCTTGTAAATAAAAATAAATCTAGTGCTTATATGTATTTCAAATGAGATCATAACAAAGGTTATGTGTGACCCTTTTTATAGGCTTCCCCAAGCTCTCGAAAACTATAGAGAAAAAACCCATATTATCAAAATCAAAGTGGATTCCACGTGGTCGTCGGTTATTGGATGGGGTTTTGACATTTGTAAACCCTACTACAGAATTCTCAAAACCCTAAATTTTCCCATCATTTCCCTATCCTTTGCTGCTTGTTGAAGGTGCCGCAAGGCTCATGGCCTCATGGCCAATGATGCCATTGTTTTTCCTTTGCGTGTGTTGCCATTCAATGCCAAACCTAGATCAATGATTTCTTTCCTCCAGGTGTTTTCCCAACTATAAAATCTGTCTTCATAGCAATCTGGTCTTGGTTTCTCCCTCACATATCACCTGGTACTTTTTCACTGACAGAGTGGAGGAATTGGGTTTCGTCGTGGCTTTTGTTTGTTTCCCCTATTCTCGTTGGTGTCCTTAGGGAGTATATTCTTCTTCATATTTCTTGTAATGTGTAATATCCCAAATTTTGGACCTACCATTTATAGGCATGAGCCGATTGATCATGATGATTATATTGATGTTTTATTTTTATATTGGGTCAGAGACCCCAGTGCATATGAACATGATGATTTGGTTTGTTTATTGGGGGTAATCCAATTGTTGATGATATATGTATATATATGTTGGTTGTGTTTGGTGTGGACCCTGAAGCACATTATTGATGAAATGTTTTGTGTTGGGCATAGACCCCAAAGCACATGATCGATGAAATGTTTTGTGTTGAGTGAGAGGCTCTGGAGCACACGAGTACTTACATTTGTGTTGAGCATAAATCTCTGTAACACATGAAAAAATAATTGGAAATGTTGGGCATAAGCTTTGGAGCATTCCATGTTGATGTTGAGCATAAGCTCTAGAGAATTGGATCCTTGGCCATTGTATCCCTAGGTGTATCGTACAAGTACATCCTAGCATTTAGTGTTGAACGAGAGCTTTGGAATTGCACTATGTTTATAACTCCCTGTTATAAGCATTAAGTATGGGCTATGGTAATCTATAGGGGTTGCTGAAAATATTAAAATCACCTCCTAGTGAAAATGACTCAAGAACAATATTTATCTCATCATACTTATTTTTAAGTAATTAAATGAAATTTCAAATTTTTGTACTCTCATCAAGTACTAAATAAATACCACATTATACGAGGGAAATCCAACATTCAAGGATTTTTAGAGTTTCCTAGCCTAGTAGACTTGAGCCATCTATCTACTTAACCTTCATAAAGAAGTACTATCAAGTCTAGGGATCATGATACATGATGCCCGAAGACAAAGGTTAACAAGTATTTTAATACTATGTATTTTATACATAGTATGTATAAAGAATTAATTATGATTAATTATATAATTGAATAAAGAAAGAAGAGAAGGTCCACCAATTATTATTTATTATCAAAGGATTAATAAATAGCGAAATATCTATGAAAGACTAACTAGGAACTAGTTAAAAGTTTATAGGTTAAGAATTGAAAATTACCCCAGTAATTAAAAAGGGTTAAATCAAGAAATGAGGGATTTCTTGATTTAATTGCCCCTTTGACTGAAAAGTCTGTCTATAAAGACTCAAGCCAAACAAAGGCTTGGATTTTTTTTTTATCTAGGAGAATTATTATTCTACCTGTTTTGCTCTCAAGTTTTTTCTTGGAGAACTTTTTCGGCAAGGAAAAGAGGATTGATTTAGAACTGATTACAAGTTAGGAAACCCTACCTTATGAGCTCTAAGCTACTTGCATGAAGGATTCCAGCTCAGGGGATCCATATTTAAACTAGGAACAATTCCAGGTCATGGTTGGGTTGAACATGGTAGTTCCCAAGTGATTTGGTCATCAAACAGAGGTAAGATTCCCATTGAATTGTTAATATTGGTTATTTAAGTGTGCAGGTGCAGCCATTGACAAGGATTTAAATTTAGGTATGAAACCCTTGAAGGCCTATTCTATTTCTTTCCTAAATATTTATTACTATTTATGTTAAGTCATGGCTGCAATGTAATTTCTAACCCTAATGGTTAAGTGTTATGGTTAACAATCTTCTAGGTTTCGTATTTGTAATTTACTAATCATAGGATGGAGTATTTTTATTATATGTTGATTATGTTCAGGGTTTGTATCTTTCATAAATATTCCTGTATTATCTAGGTTTTGATCTTAGTATTATGTTCATACTTTGTTCTCTGTATTTAATACCCTGCTGACATATTCCATTTGTCAACAGAGGCTTTCCCTAAGTTTTAAATAAACTAGTTCAGTAGTAATTAATTAAAATATTAATTAAGCTAACTAATAACAAATATATATTATAAACTAGATATATTAAGAAAATATTCAAGATAATAAAAAAACTAATCACATTATTAAAGACCTTCCAAGGTCTGTTTCACATAATCATTAAAACCAAATACTTTACATAACTGGAAACAAACATTACAATTAATCAGAAGAATATCATGACCATACATGTGGTCCTTATCAAGACTCTACCATTAAACCCATAGTCTTAACATCTATAATAAAATACCATAAATCACATGCATTATATCTTTAAAGGTCCCATATAATATTCATCATAAACACAGACCTATAATTTTACCAAGTAAATAATTCATATAACTCTATATTAATAAATAGAGGTCGTGGTATCAACCCTTATGGGCTACAAATATAAATCATAAGCAAAATTAAACGCCGCATTAAAAACATATCTATAGTTCTTATTTAAACAAGAAATCATTCCTCTTAAGAATAAAACCCTATCTTATTCCAACACAGGTCGCGGCATCGAATCCCATGGATGTTCGTGACCCAAGGCCAACATAATAATAACCTTAACATAAATCATTACTGTAATCAAAACGCATAACAAAATCCATAGATTAATACATAGTATCCTTTCTATTATTACATATAAAATGTTTTACAATTTGGTATCACCCACGCCTAAATCCTGAAGGTTGTATACCTAGTCACACCAGCCACAACAAATTTTTCCAAATCTTATCACATAGTCGCTACAGTAACCAAAACGATATCGTGGGTTCTCCATAACCATGGCTATTATAGCCATATATTTTTAAGTAACAAATAACATATTAAAATTCCAACTAAGCTATCGTATTCATTGGGAGAGGCACATGCCATTCATGGCATGGCCTGCACCCACACTGAACCATTACAAAAACAAATTACAATACTCTGTATAATACACAATTTCCATAAACGCTAACGCAAAGCTTACAATGGGAAGCCAATGGGATACAACACCATTGCAACAATGGTTCAGCCCATGGCATCAGGCCCCAAGCTCTAAAACTTTTCCCAGACATAACTTACAAACAATATAAACAAAGTGTTGTGCATACTTCCAAAACACAAACTGTTACAATCGTACACAGAGTAAATTATACAGGCTTAAAGCCACATTCGAACCCAGCAAGTCAAACATTTTAAACGCAACATTAGAATAACTACACAGTCCTGAATTTACATAGTTTAATCTATTAAAATGTTGAACGAAATCGTATGCATCTTATACAAAAACACATTACAGTATTCACATAAAATAAAACGCACGGTATATTTACATAGTAAAGCACAGATCCTCTTTACAATAGTCAACATATTAATAATGTTAATGGAAAGCTGTGAGCTATGGCACCATTAAAAGTAATGGTGCAGCCATGGTTTGAAATGTCAAACATCCCAACGAGAGTCAAAACCCAGAGCAAGATACATTACAAACCCTGAAGGAAGAGTCGACAAGTTCCATCTAAAACCCCAACCCTATAAAGAATCCCAACTTAGAAATGCCCAGAATGAGAGGAGCCAAGTAAGATATTGCTAGCAGGCTTACCATGTCCATCAAGTAGCAACCCCAAATCAAAAGCATAGCTCTGTGCAAACCCCATAGTGCGTTCATTTTCACCTTCAATCAAATCAAAGATGGCATGAGAAGCATGACCATGCTATGGAGAAAACAATGAAACAATGCATTTACATAGAGTCTAGTGGTTAGCTTACCTACAAATTGATGGAGGTCACCTCCCTTCTCCAACTGCGTAGAGGCCACATGAAACCCCAATTCCAAAACCACATAATGCACAAACATCGAATGCCCAAATGATTTTCCAAGTGTTTTCACAAACCTCGATGGAAGTAATTGCACTAGCTGGTGGCCATTAACGCATTCATAAACCATCACCATAGTTTATGAACCATCGTTATAATACATATCAACCAAGTCATATGTTTAAACCCTGTTATTTCATGGTGCACACTATACCCTATAGTTTCACCACCTTTTAAGTATGCGGAAACATAATACTAATGACATGGTATTTATACCATAGTGTCCCAATGTTAAAGTATGTGCGGACCTTAACACTATTGTATAGTGTTTACAACGTCATCCCCTTAACATCAAAGTATTATGATATTGCATGCCCTTTGCTAGTTCATATAGGTAGCATTTGTGCATAAGTATTTATTCTAGGTTTTGTAGTATTTAGGAATCATCGCAAAGGTAGTATGCCACAATGGCCTCGCTAGGAAGAACAAGCTTAAGTTTCCAAACTCGTAACCAACGTAGACCTACAAAATATAAACAAGAGAAGTGTAATTAATTAACCAAGAGATAGGTAATTAATAATGGTAAGGATAGTAAGTTAATTCACACCATCTAGTTATTTAACTAAGAAATATAATTAATGAACATAAGGCTTACCTAAGTCGTAAAAGTGCAAGGCGGAACTGGAAGTATAACTAGGAACTAAATTGCTTCAAGTAACCAAAAAATCCTGATGTCGTAAAAGTAACGTGTAAGTCAATAAATAAGGTGCCTTAGTTCAAAAGAACTAAGTAAGCCTGCATAACGAAGAATGACCTTACCTCTTAGATCATGATGGGAGAACAAGTCCCACCACTCCACCACTTTGTTCCCATCAACAAAGTTAAGTTAGTTTTTATTAAATAGACAAAGCATACATGTCCAGTAGTAAAACAATGATCTTTACAATTCATTAATTCACCGAAAGTAATAACTAAGCTGTATAAATAGTTTAAATAACCAAATTAAGACATAAGAAGTAAACAAACTAATAATCACTAAATGGATGAGATATTAACCAGACAGTATGGGTAGTTTCTGAAGAGATCGAAAGTATAAGTAGCACATGTAATTTCAGATGAGTAATAATGATCCCCTTCGGGATAGTTTTCACTAGCCTGTAAATTTTATTTTTTTCAATTTTTGGAGACATTACAAGTGGTATTAGAGCCCATTTTCAATACTGAGAGACTTATGGGCGCACGAGGAATTCACGCAGAGAAAATAAATTATGATAAGTATTTTTTGTTACGAACAAAAATTTTTGTTGCTACTAAAATTTTTTGTGTTTCAGGAAAAATTTTACAGCTTTGTTCAGTTTATGAATACTGAGGAAGAAAACAGTCGGCCGAAAGAAATGACCACCCCCACTCTGGAAGTGAACTTGGTGGTCGAGCTAAACTATGATGTGTTGAAAACTTTGCACTTTCTTCAAGATGAACTGAAAAGTTTCAAAGAATAAATTCTAAATGAAAGAAAGGAACAACAAGCTATAAATGAACCATTATTGCGTAACATGACGGGAGGGAGCCAGCAAGGTAAACCTACCCAGTCAACCAACAGATCCAAAAGAGAACCATACCATGAGTGAGCCAGCAGCCCAAGAGAAGCAAAAAAAGAAGGTACACCTGAAGCAAATAAAGGAGATCATCACAGTCCTGCTAGTGATGACTCATTTTCTCCATGGAGAAAGAGGCAAAGAAATGATGATAGTCTTCAGGGGGAGTTTCAAAAAATAAGAGCCCCGACCTATGAAGGTGAAGTAAATACAGGAGAAAAGGCTAAAGAATGGTTGTTGGGAATGAGTAATTATTTCCAGGTTCATAACTATTCAAGTATGATGCAGGCTAGTCTTGCCATCTACAACCTGAATGGTAAGGCAACAAGATGGTGGTGAGATTTAAAGCACACCAAGAAAGATGAGCTACGATAAATAATCTAGGAAAACTTCCAAAAGATTTCCTAAGAAAAATACATGTTAGAAAGGTTCTTTTACCGTAAGGTAAAAGAGTTCCATGAACTACACATGGGGTCCATGACTATGGAAACATTTATAAATAGATTTCTATATCTGCTGCATTATGTACCATGTATCAAAGAGGAGAAGGTGAAGATCCAGCAATTCCTAGGATTTCTTCCTCCCAGTTTTCGAGACAAGATTGAATTCAACATGTCAAAGAATTTGGATACTTCACTACACAAGGACCGACTCTACTATGAGCATGGGTAGTTACGGCAAGAAAACCAGAACCAAAATAGAGAAAAGTCTAGAAATGTTTCTGATAACCACAAGCTTGGGTCAAACCTGCAACCTTATAGAAAGCAAAATAATAGCTTTCAAGCGAACAAGAAATTAAACAAAAATGATATGAAGCCTTATGTACCAGCTCCTAATGGTAATAAGTAAGTGGTGAGTGGAGCCAATGCTACCCCTTTAGTGATCAAGTGCTGGAAGTGCAATGGGCCGCATTATGCCTGAGAATGCAAGAACAAGAACAATGTATTCTTGCATAACCTGCAAGAAGAAACTACCATTGGGGATATAGTGGGATCCCTGTGAATCTATGTAGCATTAGATGGCCGAAAGGCATACCATCAAACTATAATGGTCAAGATCGAAGGTAAGATCTTGAACACCTCTATTTCAATACTTATTGATCCTGGTGCTTGCCGGAGCTATGTTGCACCTAAGATTGTTGATTTATGCAAGTTAGGAAGAGTAAAGCATGTTAAACCTTGGATGGTACAGTTTTCCATCAGTATGAAATATAATGTTTCAGAAATCATTAAAGAATGTGAAGTAAACCTGAATGGTTTCCTTACTAAGGTAAACCTGAAAATCCTACCTTTAAGATCGTATGATATTCTTATCGACATGGTATGGTTGGAACATCACCATGTCATGCTCAATTGTCTACACAAGTCTACCTTTTGTACTGATATCCAAGGGAACCAAGTGAAGGTTCAATGCATCCCAAATAAAGTTTATGTAAGACAAATCTATACCTTACAAGCGAAGAAGTGTGCTAGGAATGGAAGAAAGTTGTTTGCGGTGAACATCTGAGATGTAGAGTCTATTAGAGAACAACACATAGAAGACTTCCCCATTCTTGAAGAATTCAAGGATGTGTTTCCCGAGGAAATCCCCAGATTACCTTCAAAATGAGACCTAGACTTTTCCATCGAACTAACCGCATGATTAGTTCCATCCTCCAAAACCCCCTGCCGCATGAGTGCAACAGAATTGGTGGAAATCAAACTATAGTTGCAAGAGTTGATAGAGAAAGGGTACATCCAATCGAGTGTGTCTCCTTGGGGAGCACCAATTTTGTTCATAAATAATAAGGACGGTACGATGTCAATGTGCATGCACTACTATCAGTTGAACAAAATGACCATAAAGAACCGTTACCCACCCCCTATGATTGATGATTTGTTCAATCAGGTTGGAGGAGCCAAAATATTTTCGAAGATTGACCTGCGATATGGGTACCATTAAGTACGGATTCGAGATGAAGATATTCCAAAGACCGCCTTTCGTATGAGGTACATGCACTATGAGTTTGTAGTGATGTTGTTCATCTTGACCAATGCACCCGCAAACTTTATGTGTATGATGAACACTATATTAAGTAAATATCTGGATAAGTTTGTACTAGTCTTTATTGACAACATTCTGGTTTATTCCAAGAATAAAGAGGAACACGAAGAACACCTTCGCATAGTACTTTGAGTGTTGAGAGAACACCAGCTCTACGCTAAGTTTAGTAAATGTGATTTTTATAAACCACAAATATAGTACCTAGGTCACGTCATATACGAGGTAGGAATAGCTATGGACCCAGAAAAGACCCGAGCTATAAACGATTAGCTTGCACCGAATAGTGTCACTGACATTAGGTCCTTTTTGGGTATAGCCTAGTATTATCAAAAGTTCATTAAGAACTTCTTGAGAATCACGTGCCCCATGACGGCTTTGCAGAAGAAAGAGAACAAGTTCTTATGGACTGACAAGTGTGAATAAATTTTTCAAAAGCTTAAGCATATTTTGATGACTACACCAGTGTTGTGGATTGTAAATCTCCATGGGGATTTTGTTGTATGCACGGATGCAAGCAAGGAAGGACTTGGAGGAGTCCTCTTGCAAAATGATCATGTGATCTATTATGAATCACGGAAATTAAAAGATCATGAGAAGAATTATCCCATGCACGATCTTGATCTAGTGGCCATTATCCATGCTCTAAAGATGTGGAGGCACTATGTCATCGGAAGGAAGTTTCTTCTAAAAACTGACAATATGAATCTAAGGTATTTATTCGATCAACCCGATCTGAATGTGAGGCAAGCCAGATGGTTGGATTTCCTGAGTGAGTATCACTTTGAACTAAAGCATATAAGGGCAAAGAGAACAAAGTTTCTAATGCTTTGAGTGGACGAACTCATATGATATATGAGGTGACCCTAATTCAAACCGATGCATATTTGCATGAGAATATTAGAACGGCCAACAAGGTTGACCCGTTCTATGTGGAAATACTCAAGAAGGTCCAAGAGGACCAGTTGTTTCAACAACAAAAGGAATACAAGGTGGATGACTCCATAATACTATGGTCCAAGCATAGATTGTATGTTTTAGATAGAGGGGAAATTCGATCTAGCATCCCCACAAAATTTCATAGGGCACCCTACTCGAGGCACCCAGAATATCAAAAGATGATATCTGCCATCAAGAGATACTTTTTTTGGCCTAAGTTAAAGGTCGACATTGCAATGTTTATTGCAAAATGTCAGGAATGTGTTGAGGCCTGGAAAATTGTAGGTAACAATAGTTAGGGATTCTCCCTAGTAAACGTTACAAACTAGCCCGTAACTATTTGGTATGGGGAATCTGTCTGGTTTACAGTCCGGCTATCTTAGGTCAAGTAACAAAAATAAAGGGTTTTACCGGTTACGGCCCGGTCCACCGTGTGCATATTTAGGTTTTTGTATTTAAGTATGATATACAAGTGCCTATCTAAAAAATGTAGATTGATATAGAATACGAGGAGCAGTCACAATGTGATGCATAGGTTCTTACATCTTGTCTTAACTCTCTCGCATCTAAATCACACATAGCAAGAAACTAAAATTAACTACTTAACCTACCCCTAGGGAGCAAGATTATAATTCATCATGAGTAATGTATTTCTGCTCATGCATTAAGAAAAACCACAAATAGTCATTAATTATTTCAAAACACATAAACATTAATAGATATATGAACAACAAGATAGCTCATTGTTTATGAAAACCTTCATTAATCATAGTGGAAATTTCAGAGAATAAACTAGAGAGCATTCATACAAGAACATAGGGTCAAAGAGTTAGAACGATCTCACAGTTAATGGACAACAACTGAAAACAAAATAGTTCGCATTAAACAAATCCATAGCATAGAATTTGAACATTCCACCAAGCTTTCTCCAACAGGAAACCTTGCAATTATCTATTGCAAAAGGAAATAGTTCTTCTTACAACATGTTCTCACAAATCTATCTGGGAAAAAGTCCTATATTCTCTCTAACTCTCCCATATTTATACAAAACAACAAAACCTTTGGGTCCCCCCCCCTGGTGGCCTTTGGTCTCCCCAACCGTTTAATCTCACAATTTTGTCCTCTTGTAAGTGCTCATGATTCATACAATCCGTTATATTATGAGTACTTCATAAAAAAGAACCAGCACGGTGACTAATAAAACATTTCCTAGCCTGGGATTTTGTTGTTATCAATTATGCTTCATCTTTTATATATGTCTTCTTTGAAGCAGCAATCATCAACTAGGTCTAAAAAATTATCTAGGTCTTCCTACAATTAAAACAAAAACTCATCATTGATTCAGACTGCATTCAAGATCATCTAACTTTCAATAAAACATAAACCATGCTATCAAATAAAAATAAGCATCAAAAGGGAAACCCGGTACTGTGTTTTCATCGTGAAAACATTAACTTGATAAAAAACAAAGAACTTCTGTCACTCGTGAAATATGGTAAAAGCTCACAAAAATGGCAGGAAAACCTTAAAGGAGAGAAAAACTAAGCATCGAGTTGACAAACTCATCATCGAGGGACAGAGGACATGAACATCGGATGGTTATTTCACTAAAATGCCACAATGGTGGAAACTGCATAGACTAATGGTTCCATAGTCAACATAAAACATCGGCAGTTGGAAACTCTAGAGCTAAAGGTTGGAGCTCGGAGCTAGAAAACCGCAACGACGGAGAGCGGAGAGACAATGGGTTCTGCAACCAAAGGCTCAATGTTTCCACCGCATTAGCAACACAAATATTAGTACTCTGATCAATCATCAACACCGTTCTGATGGCAAAACAAAAATGTCACGAAGTAAAAGTTTGATCAATAAAGCCAAGGCATCAGCAAAAAAAACTATCCATCGGCCCATTTTCTATCTGTCCTCCAAAATGACAGTGATATAGAAGACTGATGCTCCGACCACGATAAAATAAAAAACGCCGACAATCCAAAGAAGAAAATGAAATAAATTGCATCAGTGAAAATAATAATTAACCATCGGGACGTTCATTATTTAGCTTCTGCAATGGCGGCTGCGTAGAGAACTAAGGCTCTGATTCACTGCTCAACTAACCTCCGAACAACCAAATAAAAAATGTTAAGTTACAAAAGACTTTCGACGAGGCAATGATAAAAATAGTTTGTTTCACCTTCGAAACAACGACGGCAGAGAGAACTAAATTTCCGACTCAAACATAAATAGAATTCTGATATCAATGAAAGAAATCATTCAGATCAAAGGACAACATTTTCAAATCAGACTTTAACTCCATAGCCCAAAGCATTTGTAGACACAAGCAATTTTTCGAACAACATGAAAATAGTTGACCTCAAAACAATCCAAACTTGTAGCAGATGAACAACAAAGTTCAGCAATCCCAAACAAATCCAGGCAATATAAAATTAAAAGGAGGGTCCACTTTTTTTTTAAAATTTGGGAAATAGTTGCAGCTGCAACAATTGGTGACTACCTCGTGAAGCCAGATCTCTCGAAAACTTCTTCCTTAAGTAACAGACTCTTTGACAATAAAACCAACATGTTGAATTCTTCTAGATTTATGGATTTCCCAAATGGAAAATAGATGTACTTTTAATCATTGATGATAGTCCAATTTAGGAAAATGAAAACCAAGATTTCAAAGTCAAGATAACTCTTTTAAGTCCAGGAATATGAGTTTCATTTTTTACCTCTGTTTTTGGGTAGCTTCCAGCTTGGACACCATAGGATTGTTACATATGGTAAATAGAAATATTCATTTGTTCCTCATTCCCATGCCATTTTTCACTTTTTGTGCTTTTGGAATTTTTTCCTTTCTTTTGAGTCCTCCTGCATGCCTTTCTTTTTGAATTTTTATTCAGGCTCCTCTATCCATAGTGTCCTTTTGTGTGAGAGATGTATTGATTTTCAGCTCACGGACAAAGAGGAACTTTGGCAATTTTGTACTTATATGGTTCAGTACTTTGTTTTGATACATATTTCTTTCATAGGAGTTTTTGACTATTATCTGCCTTTTGGATTTTAATTCTTGGCATCGGATAATTTATATATAATATATTGTTTACCTTGCTTCTTTTCCATGGGTCTTTTGCTGTCACCCCCTAGGACATTTTTTAGTGTGAGATGGATGGAGCCTTGAAATAGTATTCCAGACCTTTTGATCTTTAAGTTAGATTAAGTAGGACTTCAATGTGTGCATAGTCATTTAGGAAAACTGCTAAACTAGAAAAAATTCTTTCAGATAAAACAATAGTACATAGCCTTATAATCAAGGGTTTTAGTTGATCCAGAATTCTAATGCTCTCCATGCAACCAAATGTTTGCTTATTTTATTTAAATCAATCAACATCTAACTAAAACAAATAGAAATGAAATAAATAAAAAATAAACAACCAAATCAATTGATTTATGTACAAAATAAAAACAAAAATCAGGAAAAATAAGGTTTGAGAACTATACCATTTACTGGTAAGTTCTCTTCCCACCCCTATTAATCTTGCAATTTGTAGGTTGAGGGGTTAAGTTTTGCTGCAATCTGAAAAGGTCCTACCCATAACTGTTGAAACTTTGTGTGCCTCCCCTTTTCATCTTGCGGCTGATCCCACTTAAGAACCAGGTCTCCCACTTCAAATTCCATTTTTCCAGCTTTATGTTTATCAAACCACCTTTTCACTACTTCCTGTTGATGCTTAAAATGTTCTTTGGCCCTGGACCTAGAATCTTTCGCCTTTAACAGATTATAGATTCTAATTTGCAGGATCTCGTTATCTGGGCCTCTAGACTCTTAAGCTATTATGGAATATGGTAGCATAATGTTAAGAGGAAGGATAGCTTCTTTTCCATAAACAAGGGTATATGGTGACACACCTAGGGAATTTTTTGGTGTGACCCTATCAGCCCAAAGAGCATTTAGTAATGCTAAATGCCAACTTCTCTGGTTTTCTATCACAGTCTTTTTCAAGATCCTAATCAGATTCTTGTTTGTAGATTCTACCAAACCATTCCCTTGTGGGTAGTAGTTTGCAAAATAATCATAACTTAATTCCTCTTTCATGAGAAAATGCAGTTAATCTAATAGAAGAAAAATAAGTATAATTATCGAAAACCAGGGAAATGGGAACCCCAAACTTGGTCATAATATGATTCTGCAAGAAATCTATGACCGCATCTTCATTTACTTTACGTAACAGAATGGCCTCAACCCATATAGTGAAGTAGTCAGTTGCAGTCAAGATATATTTATGCTGTAAGGAAAAAATTGGTTTTATTTCTCCAATGATATCAATCCCCCATTGCTCAAATGGTTCTGTTATCATCACATGCTTCAGTGGTCCTACTGCTTTGTCTTGTATTCCCCCACACCTCTGGTAGATATCACACTTTCTGGCATGGGCGTACGCATCCTTGGATAGTGTGGACCAATATCTAGTCCTGAGAATCTTGTGGGCTGTCATATCTCCAGAAAAATGACCTCCAGCAGGCCCATCATGTAACTCTGTTATGACATTTTTTGCATCTTCTTTCTCTAAGCATCTGAGAAGGACTCCATCATAATTCTTCCTAAATAAAATTCCATCAATGATTTGATATGCGGCTGATTTAAGGTGCAACGCTCTTCGCTGTTTGGAATTTGAATGTTCTAGAAACAATCCTTCTTGAAGGTAATGAACAAGGTATTCGTACCAGGAATCTGGAGCAGTGAAAAGAGGACATACATCCATCATACGTAACTTCACTTCATTTTCCCAATTGATTTCTTCATTTTTATTACTTTCAAACATTAGATTGCATAGTCCTTTCCCTTTAACTATGGATGTTGGTTTGAATTCGAGGTCGTATTCTTGTAAAGTTGTTACTCAGTTGCCTCTTCTTTCTCCTAATTCTTTTTGTCGGAAAAGAGACCTCACAACTGAATGTGGAACTATTACCTTTGTTCAGTTCTTAAGTATGTATGGCCTGAATTGTTTTACCGCTTTGAAGACTGCATAAGCTTTTTTATCCACAGCTGGGTAATTCAATTCACCCCCCCACACACCAGTGCTCATAAATGATATGGGGTACTCATCTCCCTCGTCTTCCTTCTGAGTAAGCACCGCTGCCAATGAATCATCAGACACGAAAGTGTACAAAATAAAATCTTTTTCGAAATTTGGACTTTTAAGAGATGGTGCATGAGCAATAGATGTCTTTATTTTACTGAATGAATTCTTCTCTAGATCAGTGCACTTGAATTGTATACTTTGTTTCACCATTTTCTGCAAAGGTTTAACAATTTGAGCGAAATCTGGCACAAACCTTCGCACAAAATTTATTGTCCCCATGAATGATTGCATACCTTTTTTGTTATGGGGTAAAGAGATGTTTTTGATGGACTTAATCCTTTTTGGGTCTATGGAGATTCATTTTTTAGAAATGAAGTGACCCAATAACTTTCCTTCTGTAACTGCAAACACACACTTCTTGGGATTCACCGAGATACCATATTTTCAGCAACGCTCGAAAATTTGTTTTAGATGGAATGCACGGTTCCTCTCTCTTCTTTGAAAATATTGTGATATCATCGAGATATACCACAACACTATGGCCAATTAGAACACAAAAATCTATATCCATGGCCCTTTGCAAAGTAGTTCCGGCACTTATGAGTCCAAAGGGCATCCTTCTGTAAGCAAAATTTCCCCACCTTGTTTTGATTGTAGTTTTAAGTGTGTCTTCTTCAACTACTAACACGTGATTGTAGCCAAAGAATCCATCTAATAATGAAAATAACTCAGAACCTGAAACCATCTGCAATATCTGCTCCATGGGTGGGATTGGATAGTTGTCTTTATCCGAAGCACGATTTAGATTTTTGAAATCCACACATAGTCTAATTTCTCCAAATTTTTTCCTTACTGGTACCAAATTTGAAACCCATTCTAAATGTCTGACTTTGAATATAATTTTAGCATCCAACAATTTCTTCACTTCATTCTAAATTAAAGGCTCCAGTTTTGGATCCATTTTTCTCAAAGGCTGTTGATAAGGCTTGACCCCAGACCTTATAGGGATGACATGCTATATAATTTTTGTGTCATATGTTTTAAGTTCTTCATATGTCCATGCAAATACATCTTTGTACTGTTTGAACAAACTAATGAATTTATTTCTTTCACTAGGAGAGCAACACTTTCACAAATTCATATATTTGGGTTCAAATTCAGTTCCTAAATTTATCAGCTCAAATTGTAAAGACGAGCTATGAGTCTTGACATTTGCTGGTATTCTGAATTTGTTGTCAAAATCAAACATCCGCTCTAAGGTTCTAACACCTTTAGGAATAAAGTTGTCGAATTTTAACTTAGCTTGATGTTCTTCATCATCGATAATTGCCCCTTTGAAGGTCTCATCATTTGTCAAACATTCCAAAATTTGTTGATCATCATCAAAAACTCATAAATCAGTGATCATGTCTGGAACCAAAGGCCTGAAAAGGTAATTCAATGGAACATCTATTATTAGAGGGTACAAGACTTGCTGCTGAGGTAGGTAACAAGTCAACTGCTGCATTCTTTAGCCTAGGAATGGATACAATATTAAATGCATAATTTTTTTTTAGCAAATCCCATATTTCATTCTGATAAGCTTCTAAATGAGGTGAAATGCCGCATGTATCTGATTTCAAATATGTTTTACAATTATTTCAAAATCCCCATACAATTTCAGATTTTCTATTTTTAATTCAATTGCTTTTCTTAATCCTTGAACTAATGCTTCATATTCGGCTGTGTTATTGGTAAATTCAAACTCTAATCTACATGAAAGAAAATGTTTATTTTTCTTTGGACCAATCAGGACACAAACGGCTCCCGATCCTTCCAATGTCTTAGATCCATAAAAAAAAGTGTCCAAAAACTATCTACTTCTACTGTACATGAATCAACAACTACATCTGAAACTAAGTCTACTATTTTACAATCAATCTCGTCACCCTGTGAAAACTGAAGGAGATCAGGCTGGGTGTCTGGTGTACTAATGGCTTCTTCTGCTTGGTAGTTTCCCGGTTCTATTTCAATGAAGTAATTCCCCAATACATAATTCAATGGTTCATTCTTATCCTCCAACTGAGTGACATTGTGCTTCATGTGGGGCTCTCTTAATACTTTAATTTGATTGGGACTTCCTTTATAAGGAAACCAAAGATGTGACCAATCTGATGCAAAATATCCATTTAGCTTCACTGACCAATCCCGACTCAAAACAAGTCCATAAGCTTCAGGTATGTCTGCTACCAAAATATCGATGAATTGACATACCTTTTCATTTGAATATAATCGAATCAGAACATCCTCCATTTCGCCAATTACCTTCACATTTGTTCTGTCTAACTGAATAACCTCCTAGGTAGATGTTTTAGGCTGTCCATTTATCCTTTTGCAAACTGAAAGTGCCGTAACATTGACTGATGCCCCTGAGTCAACTAAAAAATTGTGCACATTATGGTTGAAAATTTCAAAGGTTAATAGAAATGGTGGGGTTTTGTGTTTAGACTTACCTCCCACACTTGCTTCACCAATTTCTTCTTCTTCAGGTTGATTGTCAGTGGGAAGCTTTTCTTCAGGTATTTCAAGTGCTTTTAACAATTTTTCTTTCTGCTGAGTTATATTGCACATTTCAAATAATGAAATATTTGATTTATCCCTTTTAATATCTTCCACAACATCATATTGCATCTTATGTTCTTCTAGATTCTTTTTTACGTTATCACTTTTCTCTACAATTAGATTAACAGGCATGTTGATTTGCTTTAGATCTTGAATGGTAATGGTAAACTCAGGAATTTTATTAGCTGTGGTGCTTTTCTGAAATTTCTTTACATTCTTTTGGAGTCTCTTAATTTTCTGGAGTACTGACCGATCTTCTTTTATCAAGACTTGACTTCTAGTTGTCACATTGGTTTCTAATATATTCTCTTGTTTCAAATCACTTTCCACATTGGTATCAAACATCGAGACACAATCCCATAAAACCATGGTATCCTCTTCCTTTCTTTCTGTGCATTTATTACCCTTTTCTTCCTCATCATCAGCATCTGTTAGTTTAGAGTCCAATAGTTGATTCATTACTAATGTCATCGAATTGATCGATTCAGGGCAATTATTTTCAAAATGGGGCTGCTGATGAAAGGTGAAAAATTTATCCATACCTACCTCGGTTAAGTTCATTGATGCAGGACTATGTGGAGGAGGTTTAGATTGATTGTTGTCTTCTCTTCTTTTATAGTAAGGCTTATAAGATTTCTATGCCTCCTTTTCTTTTTCCAAATCTATCATTCTATTAGATAGCTTCTGCATCATTTTCAGCATTCCTTCAAAGTCATGTGACTGTTCCTCCTTAGGTTTAGTAAATAATAATGCTTTTTTACCAAAAGTTTTTTCTCTTGACTACTTAAGATAATATTCTATGCTCTCTCTTTCAACTTCTACTTTCTAAGCTTCTTCATAAGTTTCTGATAATGTAGGTTTGGCTTTTTTCTTGGTGAACATGGCCAAGTCAGGCCCTAAAGCTAAAGTATAGTATTCGATCAAAACCTTATCAGATGGTTTATCAGTTGCAGAAAAATTCTTAAGATAAGCAGCAAGCCTTTGGGTGAAACTATGCACTTTTTCTTTTTTTTTCTTTCTTTAAAGCGCACAATCCTTTCATTAGAGTTGCATGAGTTTTCTAGGATGCATATTTACTTCTGAATATCCTTTCAAATGTGTCCCAGTCTTGGATTGAGTTTGTAGGCAGAGCAAAATACCACGAGGCAGTTTCTCCCTTCAGGGTGTGTGGAAACAATCTGTAGACTACATCTTCATTTTCTCCAGCCCTTAGTCCTTCTATAGCCAAGTAGAAGCTTTGCAAATGATCATCTACTAAAATATTTTCACTTGGGTCAAATTTGGGCAACATTTTCTCAAAAGCCTAAGGTAAGCAATGCAAAGGAGGTGCTAGGTTTAAAGGTGACCTAGCCTCCCAAGCAGGTGGTGGATTTGGTGGGTTGGGTGGCTGATTTGCATTTACATTAGCCATGAGTCTGGATGGAGAGTGAGGTGGTGAATGAATAGGTGTATGAACAGGTGAACAGTAAGGTGTATCTATGCCCACTTGATTCAAGTCATGAACAATTTCCTATAAGGCTGTTTCTACTAGTTCTTCAAAATCTCCAACCAATACTGCATCTTCTAATATAGGACGGTCTTTCTTCTTACATTCTCTTGTGGGTAAGACAGGAATAATTGGTAATCCTCCAATCTTCTTCACATGTGCCCTAGTATGTCTTCTGAGATGATTAACTACTTCGTTATCAATAAAATATAGATGCTCTTTCCCTTTCTCTTCAGGAATTGGATTGGGAAACAAACTGTTTTCAGAACTATCACCCGTGGAATAATCTTGAGAAAACGGGTTTCCTCGGCCAGCCATGCACTGGCATCCCTCCTTCTAGCGCCAAAAAAGATTAAGGCCTAGAAAATCATAAGTAACAACAATTAGGGATTCTCCCCAGTAAACGTTCCAAACTAGCCCGTTACTATTTGGTATGGGGAATCCACCTGGTTTACAGTCCGGCTACCGTAGGTCAAGTAACAAAAATAAAGGGTTTTACCAGTTACAGTCTGATCCACCATGTGCATTTTTAGTTTTTTTTATTTAAGTATGATATGCAAGTGCCTATATAACAAATGCATATTGATAGAGAATACGAGGAGCAGTCACAATGTGATGCGCAGGTTCTTACCTCTCGTCTTAACTCTCTCGCATTTAAATCACACACAACAAGAAACTAAAATTAACTATTTAACCTATCCCTAGGGAGCAAGATTATAATTCATCATGAGTAATGTATTTCTTCTCATGCATTGAGAACAATCACATATAGTTGTTACTTATTTCAAAACACATAAACATTAATAGATAGATGAACAACAAGATAGCTCATTGTTTATGAAAAAATTCATTACTCATAGGGGAAATTTCAAAGAATAAACTAGAGAGCATTCATATAAGAACATAGGTTCAAAGAGTTAGAACGATCTCAGAGTTAGTGGAAAATAGCTGAAAATGAAATAGTTCACATTCAACAAATCCATAGCACAGCATTTGAACATTCCACCAAGCTTTCTCCAATAGGAAAATTTGTAATTATCTATTGCAAAAGGAAATATTTCTTCTTACAACATGTTCTCACAAATCTATCTAGGAAAAAGTCCTATATTCCTTCTAACTCTCCCATATTTATACAAAAAAACAAAACCTTTGTGTTCCCCCCCCCCTGGTGGCCTTTGGGCTCCCCAACTGTTTAATCTCACAATTTTGTCCTCTTGTGAGTGCTCATGATCCATACAATGCGTTATATTTTGAGTACTTCATAAAAAAGAAACAGCTTGGTGACTGATAAAACTTTTCCCAGCCTAGGATTTTGCTGCTATTGATTCTGCTTCATCATTTATATATGTCTTCTTTGAAGCAACAATCATCAACTGGGTCTAAAATATTCTCTAGGTCTACCTATTAAAACAAAAACTCGTCATTGATCCAAACTGCATTCAAGATCATCTAACTTTCAATAAAACATAAACCATGCTATCAAACAAAAATAAGCATCAAAAGGGAAACCCGGTACTGCATTTTCATCATGAAAACCTTAACTTGATAAAAAATAGAGAACTTCCATCCCCCCTGAAATATGGTAAAATCTCACAAAAGGGACGGGAAAAACTAAGCATCGGGTTGACAAACTCCTCATCGGCGGACGAAGCACATGAACATCGGATGGTTAGTTCACTAAAATGCTGCAATGACGAAAACCACATAGACTAATGGTTTTGTAGTCAACATAAAACATCGGTGGTTGGCAACCCTAGAGATAAAGGTCGGAGCTCAGAATTAGAAAGCCACAATGGCAGAGAGCAGAGAGACAATGGGTTCCACAACCAAAGGCTCAATGTTGACACCACGTTGACAACACAAAGATTAGTACTCCAATCAATCATCAACACCATTCTGATGGTGAAACAAAAACGTCGCGAATTAAAAGTTTGATCAATAAAACCAAGGCATCAGCAAAAAAAAACTATCCATCGGCCCATTTTCTATCTGTTCTCTGAAACATAGGTGATATAGAAGACTGATGCTCCAACCACAATAAAATAAAAAACACCAACAATCCAAAGAAACAAATGAAATAAAGTGCATCGGTGAAAATAAGAATTTACCATCGGGACGTTTATTTTTTAGCTTTCGCAACGATGGATGTGTAGAGAACTATGGCCCTGATTCACTGCTCAACTGACCTCCAAACAACCAAATAAAAAATGTTAAGTTCCAAAATACTTTCGGCAGGGCAGCAATAAAAATAGTTTGTTTCACCTCTGAAACAGTGGTGGCAGAGAGAACTAAAGTTCTGACTCAAACATAAATAAACTTCTGATATCAATGAAAGAAATCATTCAAATCAAAGGACAACATTTCCAAATCAGACTTTAACTCCACACCCCAAAGCATTTGCAGACACAAGCAATTTTATGAACAACATGAAAACAGTTGACCTCAAAACAATCCAAACTTGTAGTAGAGGAACAACAAAGTTCAGCAATCCCAAACAAATCCAGGAAATATAAAATTAAAAGGAGGGTCCAATTTTTTTTTAAATTTGGGAAATAGTTGCGACTACAACAGAATGCTAGCTAGGTAAAGCTGAGCACAAGCATCCTTCAAGATTGCTATAGCCATGACCCATTCTAGAATGTAATTGGGAAGTTATCACTATGGATTTTATTACTGGCTTACGAAAAATCAAGAAGTAAAAATATTCCATCTTCGTAGTCATTGACAAGCTATCAAAGGCATCACACTTCATCCCCATAAAATTGGCCTACAAGACCGTGAACATTGCCGATATCTTCCTAAAAGAGATATTTAGATTGCATGGGATACCCAAAGAAATTATCTCAGATGAAGATGTTAAGTTTACATGAAAATTTTGGAAATCCACTGGGGATTCACTTGTTGACCAATATCCTATCACGTTAGTTCATATTGTGGGTTTTAAAATTATACAAAATCAAACCAATATATTGCAGGTACTGGGGAGGTGAGGGTTTTAGGGTGGGGGTGGGTAGGGTAGTTTATAAGGATTGAGGTATAAAAATGGGTGGGGAGGAGGTTTTAAGTATTGGGAGGGGGTTTCAACAAAAAGAGTTTGGGTCAATATCTCTTGAAACTAAGTGTATTCTTTAATATCCACAATCGCACGTGCTACGTAAGAGGTTCACTAAGTGAAGCCCCCATGTGGAGATCTTTATTCTATGGATTAGAGATGCAACTGAACTTTAGCACTTCTTATCACCCACATACGGATGGGAAGACTGATAGAGTAAACCAAAATTTTGAAGACATTCTTCAAATGTATGTCATGAACAACCCCACCAATTGGGAGGATTATCTACACCTTGCAGAGTTTCAATATAACAACGGGTATCAGGATTCCGCCAAGATGAGTCCTTTTGAGGTACTCTATGGATAGAAGTGTAGGACCTCGGTTACTTGGGACAGTCCAGTGAATCGTCTCATGTTAGTTCCTGACCTGTTACTGGACTTGGAACAGTTAGTTACCAGGGTCCAGGGAAACCTTAAAGAGGCACAATATTGTCATAAAAGTTATGCGGACAAGAAAAGAAAAGATAAAGACTATCAAGTGGGTGAGCATGTCTACTTGAAAGTAAAATCAAAATGGAGCTCGTTGATCTTGGGTAGGTGTGGTAAGTTAGCACCTAGATTTTGTGGACCTTTTGAAACTCTAGACAAGAAATGACCAGTGGCTTATGAAATAGCATTACTGGTGCACATAAGAGTTCATAATGTTTTCCATGCATATTTATTAAATAAATATGTTTATGACACTAAGCATGTCATTGATTGGTCATTATTACAGGTGGAACCTGAGGGGGAATTTTCACCTGAGCCTTTGCATATATTGGACAAGAGAGAAGTGTAACTTCGGAAGCGCAGTGTAGTCCAATTGAAAGTGCAGTGGAAGCACTTTGAGGTAGATGAGGCTACCTATGAGAATGAGGCCACCATGAGAAAGGATTACCCCTCCTTGTTTCATGATATCATTCAGAGTCCCTAGAACACCAAGGACGGTGTTGTACTAAGAGGGGAGGGACGTAATATCCTGAATTTTGGGCCTACAATTTATAGGCATGAGCCTATTGATCATGATGATTATATTGATGTTTTATTTTTATATTGGGTCAAATACCCCACTGCATATGAACATGATGATTTGCTTTGTATATTGCGTGTAATCCAATTGTTGATAATATATGTATATATATGTTAGTTGTGTTGGGCGTGGACCCTGAAGCACATGATTGATGAAATGTTTTGTGTTAGGCGTGGACCCTGAAGCACATGATCGATGAGATGTTTTGTGTTGAGCAATGGGCTTTAGATCACATGAGTACTTACATTTTTGTTGAGCATAAATCTCTAGAACACATGAAAATATAATTGAAAATGTTGGGCATAAGATCTGGAGCATTCCATGTTGATGTTGAGAATAATCTCTCGAGCATCGAATCCTTGTCCATTGTACCTTAGGTGTATCGTACAAGTAGATCCTAGCATTTAGTGTTGAGCGAGAGCTTTGGAATTGCACTATGTTTGTAACTCCCTGTTCTAAGCGTCGAGTATGAGCTCTAGTAATCACTAGGGGTTACTAAAAAAATTAAAATCACCTCTGAGTGGAAATGACTCGAGAATAATATTGATCTCATTATACTTATTTTTAAGTGATTAAATGAACTTTCCAATTTCTGTACTCTCATCAAGTACTGAAGAACTACCACATTATACGAGGGAAATCCAACATGCAACGATGTTTAGAGTTTCCTAGCCTAGTAGACCTAAGCCATCTATCTACTTGAACTTCACAAAGAAGTGTCGTTAAGTCTAGGGATCAAGATACATGATGGCAAAAGAAAAATGTTAACGAGTATTTTAATACTATTTATTTTATACATAGTATGTATAAAGAATTAATTATGATTAATTATATAATTGAATAAAGAAAGAAGAGAAGCTCCACCAATTATTATTTATTATTAAAGGATTAATAAATAGTGAAATGTCTATGAAATAATAACTAGAAACTAGTTAAAAGTTCCTAGGTTAAGAATTGAAAATTACCCCAGTAATTAAAAAGGGTTAAATCAAGAAATCAGGGATTTCTTGATTTAACTGGCCCTTTGACTGAAAAGTATGTCTATAAAGTCTCAAGGCAAACAAGGGCTTGGAGTTCTGATTTTTAATCTAGGAGAATTATTATTCTGCCTGTTTTTCTCTCAAGTGTTTTCTTGGAGAACTTTTCCTGTAAGGAAAACACGATTGATTCAGAACTGATTACCAGTTAGGAAACCCTACCTTAGGAGCTCTAAGCTACTTTCATGTTGTAGTCATCTCAAGGGGTTTCGAATTTAAACTATGAAGAGTTATGGGTCATTGTTCGGTGGAACGTGGTAGTTCCCAAGTGATTTGGTCATCAAACAGAGGTCAGATCTGCATTGAATTGTTAATGCCGGTTATTTAAGTGTGCAAGTGCAGCCATTGACAAAGCTTAAAATTCAGGTATGAAACCCTTAAAGGACTATTCTATTTCTTTCCTAAATATTTATTACTGTTTATTTTAAGTAATCGCTGCAATGTAATTTCTAACCCTAATGGTTAAGTTTTATGGTTAACAATCTGCTAGGGTTTGTATTTGTAATTTACTAATCATAGGCTGGAGAATTTTTATTATATGTTGATTATTTTTAGGGTTTGTATCTTTCATAAATGTTCTTGTATTAACTAGGTTTTGATATTAGTATTATGTTTATAGTTTGTTCTCTGTATTTAATACCATGCTTACATATTCCATTTGTTAGCAGAGGCTTGCCCTAAGATTTAAAGAAACTAGTTCAGTAGTAATTAATTAAAATATTAATTATACTAACTAATACCAAATATATATTATAACTATATCTACTAAGAACATATTTCATATAATAAACAAGCTAATCAAATTATTAAATACCTTCCAAGGTCTGTTTCACATAATCGATAAAACAAAATACTTTACATAACTAGAAACAAACATTATAATTAATCAGAGGGATATCAGGACCATCCATGTGGTCCTTATCAAGACTCTACCATAAAACCCACAGTCTTAACATCTATAATAAAATACCATAAATCTCATGCATTATATCTTTAAAGGTCCCAAATGTAATTCATCATAAACACCCACCTATAATGTTACCAAGTAAACAATTCATATAACTCTCTATTAATAAACAGAGGTCATGGTATTGACCCTTATGGGTTACAAATATAATTCATAAGAAAAATTAAGCTCCACATTGGAAAAATATCTATAGTTCTTATTTAAACATGGAATCATTCCTCTTAAGAAGAAAACCCTATGTTATGCCAACACAGGTCGTGACATCCAATCCCATGGATGTCCGTGACCCAAGGCCAACATAATAATAACCTTAACATAAATCATTACTGTAATCAAAATTCATAACAAAATCCATAGCTTAATACATAGTATCCTTTCTATTCTTACATATAAAATTTTTTACAATTTGGTATTGCCCAGGCCAAAATCCTAAAGGTCGTATACCCAGTCACACCGGCCATGGCCAAGTTTTCCATATCTAATCACACAGTCTCTACAGTAACCAAAACGATATTGTGGGTTTACCATAACCCTAGTTGTTGCAACCATACCTTTTAAGTAACAAATTACATATTAAAATGCCAACTAATTTATCACAGTCATTGGGAGAGGCACATGCCATTCATGGCATGGCATGCACCCATGCTGAACCATTACAAAACCAAATTACAACACTCTATATAATACACATTTTCCATTAACACTAACGCAAAGCTTACGGTGGCAATCCAATGGGCTACGGTACCATTGCAATAATGGTGCATCCATGGCATAATTCCCCAAGCTCTAAAAGATTTCCCAAACATAAATTACAAACAATATAAATGGAGTGCTATGCATACTTCCAAAACCCAAACTATTATAATCATACACAGAGTAAATTCTACAGCCTTAACGCCATGATCGAACCCAACAAGTCAAACATTTTAAACATGGCCTTAAAAGAACTACACAATCCTGAATTTAAACAATTTAATCTATTCAAATCTTGAACGAAATCGTATGCATCTTATACCAAAACACATTACAGTCTTCACATAAAAGCCAACGCATAGTATATTTACATAGTAAAGCACGAATCCTCTTTACAACATTTAACGTATTAATAATATTAATGGCAAGTTGTGAGCTATGGCACCATTAAAATTAATGGTACAACCACAGCTCAAAATTCCAAACCTCCCAACGAGAGTCAAAACCCAGAGCAAGCTACATTACAAACCCCAAAGGCAGAGTCGACAAGTGCCATCTAAAACCCCAACCTTGTAAATAATCCCAACTCAGAAATTCCTAGAACGAGAGGAGAAAGTAAGATATTGCTAGTAGGCTTACCATGGCCATGAAGTAGCAACCCCAAATCGAAAGCATAGTTCTGTGCAAACCCCAGGGCGCCTTCATTTTCACTTGCAATCAAATCAACGATGGCATGAGAAGCATGACCATGCCATGGAGAAAACAATGAAATAACGTGTTTACACAGAGTTTGGTGGTTATCTAACCTGCAAATCGATGGAGGTTTCCTCCCTTCTCCAACTACGTAGAGGCCACATGAAACCCCAAATCCAAAACCACATAATGCACAAACAACAAATGCCCAAATCCTTTGCCAAGAATTTTCACAAACATTGATGGCATTAATGGCACCAGCTAGCGGCCATTAACGCATTCATAAACCCTGACCAGACTTTATGAACCATTGTTATAATAGATATCAACCAAGTCATAAGTTTAAACCATGTTATTTCATGGTGCACAATATACCCTATAGCCTCCCAACGTTAAAGTATGCGCAGACCTTAACACTATTGTATAGTGTTTACAATGTCATCCCCTTAGCATCAAAGTATTATGATATTACATGCCCTTTGCTAGTTCATATAGGCAGCGTTTGTGCATAAGTATTTATTCTAGGTTTTAGTATTTAGGAATCATGGCAAACATAGTATGCCATGATGCCCTCGCTAGGAAGAAAAAGCTTAAGTTTCCAAACTCGTAACCAAGGAAGACCTACAAAATAGAAACAAGAGAAGTGTAATTAATTAACCAAGATATAGATAATTAATAATGGTTAGGACAATAAGTTAATTCATAGCATCTAGTTATTTAACTAAGAAAGATAATTAACGAACATAGGGCTTACTTGAGTCGTAAAACGGAACAGTAATAAAAGTGCCAAGTGGAACTGGAAGTATAACTAGGAACTGAATTGCTTCAAGTAACCAAATAATCCTGATGTCGCAAAAGTAACCTCTAAGTCAATAAATAAGGTGCCTTAGTTTGAATGAACTAAGTAAGCCTGCATAATGAAGAATGACCTTATCTGTCAGATCGTCATGGGAGAACGAGTCCCACCACTCCACCACTTTCTTCCCATCAACAAAGTTAAGTTAGTTTTTATTAAATAAACAAAGTACACATGTGCGGGAGTAAAACAGTGATCTATACAATTAGTTAATTCATCGACAGTAGTAACTAAGATGTATAAATAGTTTAAATAACCGAATTAAGGCATAAGAAGTAAAAAAACTAATAATTACTCAATGGATAAGAGATTAACTAGACAGTATGGGCAGTTTCTAAATAGATCAAAAGTATAAGTAGTGCATGTAATTCCGCACGAGTAATAATGATCCCCTTTGGGATAGTTTTCACTAGCCTATAAAAAAAAATCAATTTTTGGGCACATTACATAATGGTGTTTTCTCTGTGGGTTCATTTCCCATCTTTCAGCATGGTTGTAACTTGGAGGTTTTCTATAGAATTAATCACAGTCGTAGGCACTGAATCTGGAACATGTAATCTTTTTCATTTTTTTTTATATATTCAATTACTTTTCCTTTTAACCTTAAACAAAATGTAAGTAATAGGTTATTTATTATTGTTTAATTCTTGAATGTGTAGAGTTGAAGGGTGGAGGTTTATACATGTAAATTCCAGCTGAGCATGGAGAAACGAGCTAGAAGAAATAGCTGCAAACTGGGGTTTCCAACATGGCTTGTTCGATTGGTAAGCCTTGGCTCCACGACCTGAGGTTTATTAAGTGGTAATGTGTAGGGTTTGGATAATGTTGTTTAAGCAAGATTTGACTTCCTTGTTGTGGCTACATTGTACATTATGTTTTTTGGAAAGGTCGTGTGGCCTTCACTTGAATTTTTTGATGAATTTCTAGTAAATCCATTTGGCTGTAACTTGATTGATTTACAATAATTATTTATGGGACACACCATAAGGCCACGACTTCGTTGTGAAGTGCTGCAATTTTTAAAATATGTTACGGTTTTATTTCACAAGCATGTAATTAATGGGTAAAATTGATAACCGTATGGATCGACCAATTGGTTGTTAAGACCCGTGTTTTTATTTATTTATAAATTTACAGTCTTCCTAGAAATTATGGTTAATGTCGATTTTAATTTGTATTTTATTTAAATAATAATATAGGGTCTTCTTATTATGAATGAAAGTGAAGAAAAGAAGAAGAAAAAGAATAGAAAAAGTGCAATTCTTCTTGGTCATGAAATTGACCTTATAACATGTGAAAGATGTAAAGTATTAGTTTTAAAATTTTATTCCTTCTGAATTTGTTTATTTTTGAAATATTTCTACTCTACTCTGTAAAATTGATTAGGATTATTTAATTTATCTTTTCTTGTTTTATTTTGGTATATAATTAAGGAACAGACTAATACTGTTTCTGTGGAAATTTTATTTAATATAAGGAATTTATAATATAGATATTATAATTTTAAAAATGAAGAATTTGACTGATGAGAATATGGGTAAAACTGTAAAAACCCTATTCTGGAAAAGAGGATGAAAAATGAGGTCTTGGTTGATACTTTCCCTAATTTAGGGTTTGTATTTTTATTTAATTTTAATTTCTACATTATTGTTTGTTTTACTATAAATTATTTGCACTTGTTATTTTATAATACAATGTTACAGCAACTATGCATTTGTTATTTATAAAACTTAGATTATTTCTACAATTTCGTTATATTGTTATAATAATCTATGTTGTTCCTATTTATGTTATTTTTATCTCTCTATAATAGTTAATAATTATAGGTATTTATATTAGTGTTAAACTTTAATTACAATGTGTTTATTGTGCTAATAAGAAACACAATTACACAAACTATGTAGTGTCTTTTAATCAACAATGTTTTTGTAGAGTTTATACTTATAATTTTTACAGATATATTTTAGTTAACGAAAACTGATAAAAAATAGAGGAACTTCCTGCTAACATTCCTATAAAGATTTTAACAGTTGGAAGTAAATAATTCTATTCTTACACTTCCTAATTTGATTTATTCATCATACTTATTCACCTACTACACTAGAGTACTACCTCCTTTAAGGTGTGGAAAAATACACTTGGACATTTTTATCCATCAGTAAATTTTCACTAACGCTAAATCATTTATTCTAATACATAACAAAAATAGAAATTATAAATCTTAGATCAAAAGAAGATTTAACTAGCTAACAACTAGTCATACAGATGCATCAAATCCTAAATTTATACATTCAATATTTCTATACTTGCATGGAAAAAATAGAAATAACATGTAGAACCTCATTGTATAGTAGAGGAGACAACAACTCAAGGAATTTGTTCCTCGCAACCAACTCTTGAATACATGTGAACTACATATATTAGGACCCCCGAGGCTGTCTACTGGTTCACCTAGTTGAAAGCACTAAGTGAGAGAATAGGTTTAGAATCCTCTGCAACTCCACAGAGTAATCAGCAGTAATATTTTTGCATTTAGTAGTAAGAGCTCATCTCAAATCAGCTACACTAGTTTGATAAATCAGTACTTTTCACTCAAACACTTCTACTCCCCTCCATCGAATTTCTTGTGCACCAATTTCACTTAGAAATTTCACAAGTAAATAAATGAGTATCCTCAGCTCAATTCAATTGGTAGTTTTATCAACATTCCTAGGTCGGGCCAGTTTTCACTTAATGAGCCACCTGTTCTTGTTCCACTTTCTTGGGGAACATGACCACAAAAATAGGGAAATTGGCTCCTGCAACAACTAGAAGTAGTTTAAGGATGATGCCAAGTGTCAATCTGCTCTGTGTTTGCTCTCAACAACCCAATCTATTCCACCAAGTGGCTAGTAAACACTCATTTAACAACCTCCTTAAGTTGTTGTCTCATCTTTCATTTATTTAATTAATAATATATTCAACAATTAAATGCAATTATCCTTGACACCACTTGGTCATTAATTACAAAGTTTATAATCAAATTAAAACATAATGTCTCCTAAAACATAAAATGTTTTTTCAATTTGGGGTATGTGACAATAATATTCTTTAATTTTTATGAATCAATTAATTTGATTTGCACTACAATTACTAAATTCAATCTACTCAAACTTACTATCTCAAAACTAAAACACATTCAAAGAAAAATAAAAATAAAAATAAAAACCTTATAATAAAAAAATTCATTATTTTAGAGTGTTTCACCATACCTTTATTCTATTAAGTTGCATATATCTCCAAATACATAGTTTAACATTGCAACAACTTACACACATTTCCATATGTAATTTGTCAACCTAAGAGTGAAAGAAACCATGCATGAGAGCTCCAAATACAAAGTTCAACATTGCAATAGTCTACTAACATTTCCATGTGTAATTGCTTAACCTAACAGTAAAAGAAACGATGTACCAAATCTCCAAATACATAGTTTGACATTGCAAGAGTCTACACACATTTCCACGTGTAATTTATTAACCTAAGAGAAAAAGAAACTATGTACTAGATCTCCAAATACATTGTTTAACATTCCAACAATATACACACATTTAGATATGTAATTTCTGAACCTAAGAGAAAAACAAACCATGTACACAGCTCCAAATACATAGTTTAACATTGTAATAGCCTACACACATTTCCATCTGTAATTTATTAACCTAAAAGCAAAATAAACCATATATTAGAGCTACAAATACATTGTTTAACATTGCAATATTCTACACACATTTCCATTTCTAATTTCTTAACCTAAGAGAAAAATAAACCATGCACCATACCTCCAAATACATAGTTTAACATTGCAATAGTCTACATACATTTCCATCTGTAATTTCTTAACCTAAGAGCAAAGAAACCATGTACTAGAGCTTGAAAACCATAGATTAACATTACAATAGTCTACACAGATTTCCATGTGTAATTTCTTAACCTAAGAGCAAAAGAAACCATGTACTAGAGGCCCAAATACATATTTTAACATTGCAACAATCTACACACATTTCCATGTGTAATTTATTAACCTAAGAGAAAAGGAAACCATGTATCAGAGATCCAAATACATAGTTTAACATTGCAACACTCTACCCACATTTCAATGTGTAATTTCTTAACCTAAGAGCAAAACAAACCATGTACAAGAGTTCCAAATACATTGTTTAACAATGCAATAGTCTACACACTTTTCCATGTGTAATTTCTTAACCCAAGAGGAAAAGAAACTATGTACCACAGCTCCAAATACACAGTTTAACATTGCAACAGTCTAAACATGTTTCTATGTTTAATTTATTAACCTAAGAGCAAAAGAAACCATGTACGAGAGGTGCAAATACATAATTTAGCATTACAAGTGTCTACACACATTTTTATGTGTAATTTCTTAATCTACTAGATAAAAAGAAACGATGTACCAAATATAGTATGACAGAGAACTTATCACCTTACTCACGTTATTCTAGCCCACATAAATAAAAAAATTATTAAAAATATATATATATATTACATATAACTTGAATAAAATATATAAAATATTAAACTAGCCTAGATCCATTTTAAACCCAAATTTATCAAGTACCGGGAGAGGGAGGTAAAAATTGTACACCTCAAGAAATTGGATCCCTTTGGTGCTTGATAAATCCTAGTTTAAAATGGATCTAGGGTAGTTTATAAAGATTTATTTTATTTGCATTTTTGTCATAGGATTGAAAAAAAGTTTATGAAGATATTAAAAAATATATAAAAAAAATGAAAAATTATGAAATAATTTAGATATCTAAATATTTTATGTTATTATGTAACTTGGAATTAAGATTATAATATTCTTTAATTTTTAGGAATTAATTAATTTGAATTGTATTACAATTATTAAATATAAGCTACTCAAACTTAGTATGTCAAAATTAAAACACATTCAAAGAAAAATTAAAATTAAAATTAAATCCTTATAATAAAATAATTCATTATTGTAAAGTGATTGAGCATCACTTTATTCTATTAAGTTCCATAGAGCTCCAAATACATAGTTTAACATTGCAACACTTTACACACTTTTCCATGTCCCAAAGCTCCAAATATAGAGTTTATCATTGCAATAGTCTACACACATTTCCGTGTGTAATTTCTTAACCTAAGAGTAAAAGAAACCATGTACGAGAGCTCCAAATACATATTTAACATTGCAAGAGTCTACACACATTCCCATGTGTAACTTCTTAACCTAAGAACAAAAGAAACCATGTACCAAATACACTATGAGGGAGATCATGCCACCTTAGTCACTTTATGCTAGCCCACATAAATAAAAAATTATTAAAAAAACAATATAAATTACATATAACTTAAATAAAATATATAAAATATTAAACTAGCCTAGATCCATTTTAAACCCATATTTTATCAAGTACCGGCAGAGGGAGGTAAAAATTGTACACCTCAACAAATTAGATCCCTCTCTTGCTTGATTAATCCGAGTTTAAAATGGATCTATGGTAGTTTATAACGATTTATTTTATTTTCATTTTTGTCATAGTATTAAAAAAAGGTTTATGAAGATATTAGAACATATAAAAACATTAAAAATTATAAACATATTTAGATATCTAAATTATTTATGTTATTATGTAACTTGGAATTAAGATTATAATATTCTTTAATTTTTATGAATTAATTAATTTGATTTGTATTGAAATTATTAAATTTAAGCTACCCAAACTTAGTATGTCAAAACTAAAACACATTCAAAGAAAAATTAAAATTAAAATTAAAACCTTATAATAAAATAATTCATTATTTTAGAGTGATTCAATATCACTTTATTCTATTAAGTTGCATAGAGCTCTAGATACAATAGTCTAGACACATTTCCATCTGTAATTTCTTAACCTAAGACTAAAAAAACCATGTACCACAACTCCAAACACATAGTTTAACATTAAAACAGTCTACACACATTCCCATGTGTAATTTCTTAACCTGAGAGCAAAATAAACCATGTAGGATATCTCCAAATACATCGTTTAACATTGCAACAATATACACACATTTTGATGTGTAATTTCTTAACCTAAGACCAAAACAAACCATGTACAAATCTCCAAATACATACTTTACCATTGCAATAGTATATACACATTTCCATGTGTAATTTCTTAACCTAAGAACAAAAGAAACCATATACGAGAGCTCTAAATACATAGTTTAACATTGCAATAGTCTACACACATTTCCATGTGTAATTTATTAACCTAAGAACAAAAGAAACCATGTGCCATAGCTCCAAATACATAGTTTAACATAGAAATAATCTACATACATTTCCATGTGTAATTTCTTAACCTAAGAATAAAAAAAAACATGTACAAGAGCTCCAAATACATAGTTTAACATTACAAGAGTCTACGCACATTTCCATATGTAATTTCTTAACCTAAGAACAAAAGAAACCATTTAACATAGCTCCAAATACATAGTTTAACATTGCAATTGTTTATATACATTTCCATGCGTAATTTCTTAACCTAAGAGTAAAAAACCATGTACAAGAGCTCAAAATACATAGTTTAACATTACAATAGTCTTAACACATTTCCATTTGTAATTTCTTAACCTAAGAGCAAAAGAAACCATGTACTAGAGGTCCAAATACATTGTTTCACATTGCAATAGTCTACACAGATTTCCATGTGTAACTTCTTAACCTAAGAGCAAAAGAAACCATGTACGAGAGCTCCAAATACATAGTTTAACATTGCAACACTCTACACACATTTCCATGTGTAATTTATTAACCTAAGAGCCAAAGAAACCATGTACCATAGCCCCAAATACATAGTTTAACATTGCAACACTCTATCGAGCTAAGAGCAAAAGAAATCATGTACAAGAGCTGCAAATACATAGTTTAAGAGTACAACAATCTACACACATTTCCATGTATAATTTCTTAACCTAAGAAATTATGTACAAGAGCTCCAAATACATAGTTTAAGAGTGCAACAATCTACACACATTTCCATGTATAATTTATTAACCTAAGAGAAAAAAAAACCATGTACCAAATCTCCAAATACATATTTTAACATTAAAACAATCTACACATGTTCCCATGTGTAATTTATTAACCTAAGAACAAAATAAATCATGTACGAGAGCTCCAAATACATAGTTTAACATTGCAATAGTATTGACACATTTCCATGTGTAATTTCTTAACCTAAGAGCAAAAGAAACCATGTACCAAATACAGTATGAGGGAGATCCTTAGTCTCGTTATGCTTACCCACATAAATACAAAATTATTAAAAAAATACAATATAAATTACATATAACTTGTAGAAATTCAGGCCTGCAGTAGATTAATTTCACCCACAACAATTAACAATTGATCATGCAAAATTATCAACAATGGAGACTGAATATGGAGCTGTAACAAAAAATTATATTAACTGAGTGTACAATAGCCAACCCTGTAATAACATAGGCTGCTGAATATATATAATACATGAGCAAATCGAATGCATAAGGAAGCATCCAAATCTAGCATAAAGCAGGCTTACCCAAAATAGGCAAATCCCCCATAGGTGTAAAAAGCTGATCCCAAATCTATCAAGGACCCCATGAATTAGCAAGGGCGCATGGGAAAGATAAAGAGTGGTCAAATGGTAGCTCATACATGCTTTTTCATGGAGGAAAGAGTGGAGGAGGAAGAGGCAACAAAGCTGATTCACCTCACCTAGTCTTGCTTTCCTATGTGCCTTAAAACACTGAAAAAGCAGGGAATAAAGCAAAAAAAGTAGATGGGCACCTAGGAGGCCAGGAATAAAGAAGATTTGATTCCTAAGGCTTTCCCAAGTGCTCCATGAGTCAATAATGGCAAGTTTGACCTCTATGGATAGGCAATTATCAACTTGCACATGGTGGGACTCATGGACTAGGCAAATAAGACAAAATAAATGAAATAATGTCTAAGTGGGTAAATACTGTGGGTTGATTATTCTAACACCCCCCCTTAAGCCTGACTTTATGAGTAATAAATCAAAATATAGGGCCTAGCAACAAGGCTTAGTCACCCTTTACATACTGCAAGTCCATATGAACCAAGGACAGAGGCAAAACCAACTTGGGAAAATCCTCCCTTAAACATGGACTGTAAAACAAAATTGTAGAATCTTGTCTCCGCTCATGCTTTGAAAGCATGATCAGCAATCCCCAGCAGTGATTTGAGATTGCTGAAGGTCTTCTCACAAAATGATTTTGTGAAGATGTGAGCTACTTGTTCTGAAGATGAACAGAAGAGTAGGTGAATGGTGCCATCATGCACAAGCTCTCTGATGTAGTGCATGTGAATCTCAATGTGTCTGGTTCTCTGCTTCTGAACTGGATCTTTGCAGATTCGAATGGTACTCTGGTTATCACAGTAGATGGTAGTTGAGTACTCAGGTTCGAAACCACACTCTCCAAGTAAACCCTGCAACCATAAACACTGAGTTGCTGCATTGACAACTCCTCTGTACTCAGCTTCTGTAGATGAGAGTGCAATGGCACTCTGTTTCTTGCTTGACCAGCTGATTGGCCCTTCTGCAAGCATGAACACATAACCTGAAGTGGACTTCCTGTCAGTGCTATCACCTGCCCAATCACTGTCAGTAAAACCAATTAACTCAAGGTCAGAATTGGCCTTATAGAAAATCCCATGAGTCCTTGTTCCCTGAACAAAGCTAATGATCCTCTTTGTTGCTTTCCAATGGATCTCATGAGGCTGATCCATATATTTAGAGGCAACACTTACTGCATAACAAAGATCAGGTCGATTATGTGTCAAATACAATAAACATCCAATCAACTGTCTATACAAAGTGTTGTTTACCATCGGTGGAGAATCATCTTCCTCCAGCTTCACTCCTGAAAGGAAAGGAGTTTTGCTTGCTTTGCAATCTTGCATTTTGAATTTTATCAGCAAATCCAAGGCATATTTGGACTGGTGCACCTTTATTCCAGCTTTGGTTTGAGCAATCTCAAGCCCCAGAAACTGACTTAAGAGCCCCAAATCTGTCATGGAGAAGGCTTGGTTCATAGCTCCCTTTAGGGAAGCAATCTCAGCTTGTGAGCTTCCTGTAATGAGGAGGTCATCAACATATAACACAATGATCAC
>LPNX010818431.1:0-13073 GCA_001517045.1 Pseudotsuga menziesii | reverse complement strand
TTTAACATTGCAACAATATACACACATCATTTCGATGTGTTATGTCTTAACCTAAGAGCAAAACAAACCATGTACACAACTCCAAATACATACTTTAACATTGCAATAGTCTACACACATTTCCATGTGTAATTTCTTAACCTAGGAACAAAAGAAACCATATACCAAAGCTCTAAATACATAGTTTAACATTGCAATAGTTTACACACATTTCCATGTGTAATTTATTAACCTAAGAACAAAAGAAACCATGTGCCATAGCTCTAAATACCTAGTTTAACATTGCAATAGTCTACATATATTTCCATGTGTAATTTCTTAACCTAAGAATAAAAAAACCATATAAGAGAGCTCCAAATACATAGTTTAACATTACAGTAGTCTACAGACGTTTCCATGCGTAATTTCTTAACCTAGGAACAAAAGAAACCATTTACCATAGCTCCAAATAAATAGTTTAACATTGCAATAGTCTACATACATTTCCATGTGTAATTTCTTAACCTAAGAGTAAAAATCCATGTACAAGAGCTCCAAATACATAGTTTAACATTACAATAGTCTTGACACATTTCCATGTGTAATTTCTGAACCTAAGAGAAAAAGAAATCATGTACTAGAGGTCCAAATACATTGTTTTACATTGCAACAGTCTACACACATTTCCATGTGTAATTTATTAACCTAAGAGCAAAAGAAACCATGTACCAAAGCTCCAAATACATAGTTTAACATTGCAACACTCTACACACATTTCCATGTGTAATTTCTTAACCTAAGAGCAAAAGAAACCATGTACCATAGCTCCAAATACATAGTTTAACATTGCAACACTCTACCCAAATTTCCATGTGTAATTTCTTAACCTAAGAGCAAAAGAAATCATGTACTAGAGCTCCCAATACATAGTTTAAATACATAATTTAAGAGTGCAACAGTCTACACACATTTCCATGTATAATTTCTTAACCTAGGAAATTATGTACCAGAGCTCCAAATACATGGTTTAAGAGTGCAATAGTCTACACACTTTACAATAGTATACACATATTTCCATGTGTAATTTCTTAACCTAAAAGCAAAGAAAACAATGTACCAAAGCTCCAAATACAGAGTCTGAAGATAAGATTGCATCAATAAAAGGAAGGATTGAAGAACAAACAAAGAATTGTTAATTGATGTTCGATCGCTGGTAGCTTGGTATCAGAGCCAGCATCAGATTATTCTACTTTATATTATCTTGTAAGTTTCTTGCATGAATACTTTTTTTTGAAATATTTGTTGATTAAGTGCTAGTAAAGTAATGTCCTCGCAGACAAGTGGAAATGACTTGTTGAGTAATCGAAGATAATCCTGAGGGTTTTAAGTGGTCATTGTTAGGGTAACAGCCATTGTGATTAGGCGCCATAAATCACGTTTTAGTTTGACCAAAAGTGAGTCTGAACCTTCATTAAATGGATCCTTCGATGGATATTGCTTCTCACACCTTACTAGACTGTCAACAAGATGATAACAGCACTGTGTCTCTTGCCGAGAGATGATCTTCATTTGCAGAATGTTCTTCTTCTGATAATACTTCATCAATTATACATATTGAAAATACAAATCCTTCTTCTGAATGGCAGCTTCCTGCAATCTTTCCTAAATACGTCTATAAACTATCTTTCTGGGAATATATAGCCTGTACACATATTAAAGTTTCTTCAGTTGATATTTCTTTCACTGACTCGGAAGAGCTAGTTCATATTAACTTGTTAGAAAAAATACAAATAGATTGGGCTAAGAAACAAGGATACAAATATGCACATGTCGGAGCTATCAAGCTCGGCCTTAGTCCTTTAGTACGCCCATATCTTCCAGTTCCCTCTCTGTGTGTAGCCATAGATACATGTCATACTCAGTTTGCAGATGCCATTATTGGCGGATTTACAACACCCCTCCATGATGGTCCAGCCTTTGGTACCATCTTTCCTAAATATAGTGTTAGCCTTGATGATCCACACATCTATGATTTACTTAAGGCTTACATATTACCCCAGGGATTTTCCATGATGACTAGTTCTAAAATCATTCAACTTAAAAGTTTGGTCTTTGTCCGGTTTGGTAAAGATACCATTCCTCCTCTCCATTCTCATGTTCATCAGAGTTCACACTTGATGAGCGTGGTGGAACAAGACAAATCAAAACAAGCCCAGCCGTTACTTTTGACTGGAATGGAATTAAGTATCCTCAGAACTGGGAGATAAGATACAATAAGCTTAGAAATGTAGATGCAGCACAAAGTTCCTTAACCACTAAGCCTCTCATATTCAACAGACAAACTAGTTCTTTTAGATATATTGGACCAGATTCTACACATGCCCCTGCATTCTCTTTACTTCCTCGCTCTCCCTCTTCTTCCTCTGTTCAAACTAATAAGAAAAGAACTATCCAAAGAACTCCTTCTGTTTCTCTTCATGAGACTACCTCTTTCACAGGTTTAAATGATAATGAGCATAGAGGCCAGCACCAAAACTGCTTTGCCTGCCAAAAGACTCTCCAAAAAATACAACATCAACAACAGAGACCCAGTCTAGGAATGTTCTCCCTACCTAGACAAAACAATGCCATAGAAGCAACCATTCAAGGAAGAAATTATTTCCATCCAGGAAGAAATTTGCCCGACATACCTTTCAGGCAATACTCTTCTGATGGGAGTACTAAAAAGGAATTTCTTCCCCACAGATCCTCTGGAGTAGATGAGTTCAAATTGGGGAAATCTGCAGCATAAACTTATAGCCCAAAATCTAGACAACATGGCTTTAGACTTGATGCAAATTAAAAACTCTATCCTTGATGAAAAAGATAAGGTCTCCCTCCTAGAAACAAATATGGATCTGTTAAACCATCTTTTGTCAGACTCAGAGGAAATTAAGAATGTTGTCTCTACAACCACAGTCAAAATAGAAAAAAGATTAGAGAGAATTGAAGAACTCATAGTACAGATGACTAATCTTAAAACCAAAGTTCCAAAGGTAATTCCCATGGCTTTTGCCCTAGCCACTCAAGGTTATGAGAAGAATTCTTCCAAACCACAGCTGGAAAGAAGTTTTTCTTTCAGAATGTTTAGTGCAGATACAGAAGATGAGAAATCAGATTTTGACTTTGGTCAAAATGAAGCGGACTTAGAAGAAGTCGAGGACTGGATAGGATTCTTTAAATCCTGCAAACCTGCCCTTGAGCCCAAATATCTTCAAATGATGTCAGCACATACCATAAAAACTGAAGTACCTGACATCCCTCAGTCCTCAGCCCTGAATGATACCTCTATGCCTTCTGCTTCAACTGCTCTGTAGTTTAACACAAGTTTTGGTATTAATTCAATCAGTAACATTATATCTCAGATGCCAGAACATCCTGTTCTGAACATCCAGTTCCAGTCCAGAGAAGAAATAAAAACTGCAATCACTTTGTTCTTCCATTGTACAATTGCCCAGAGAACAAAGAATTCTTCATTAACTGGACAATATCTAGGGAGCTTAATAGTTGTAGGACTTTCAGGCCTTGCATCTGATTGGTGACATTTTCTCCCTGCTGAGGCCAGAAATGAAATGTTGTTAGCAAATGATGTTGATCAACAAATTTTGAAGGCTCTTGGAAAACAGTTTCATGGTGATGATCAGATAGATGACACAGAACATTTATCATCACTCTTTATGTCAGCTCGGCTGTGTAATCTTTCACAAGTCGAAGCCTACTTTTGCTATATGCAGAAGCTATTGCTACAATCTGGTAAAGCTACTGATCTGGCTTATCTGATACAATACCTGCGTAGATTTCTAGGACATGTTCTTGACGTTGTAGAACAGTATCTGAAAGATAAAAACATTAATTACAAATATATTTATATAGCACAGCTTCATCATCATATTCTTGCAACTTGGTAGGAACATTGTTTGGATAAATGAGTCTCCAAAGATTTCAAAAGGCATCAAAATATGTACACTCCGTCTTTCTGCAAAAATGTTGCGCAGATTCCAGATTGGGGTTGTGGTGAGCACAACCGAGGAAATTTACAATCTTCATGTAAATTCCATCAGAAAAATTCTAAAGGGTTTTATTCCAGCGCTCCTCGTTATCATTTCCCAGATAAACCCTTGCAATTTAACATAAAGCCTAAACATAAATCCAACAAAGCTTTTCCCAAAAAGGCTCCCTGTAAGTTCATCAAACGTCGCCCCTATCAAGCCGATAGCAAAGCTTGTTTTCTCTATGGGAAGCCTGGTCATTGGGCTAATAAATGTCCAAAGAAAAAGAGTAAGCCCAAGTTAGCCGCTTTCTGTGATAATTTGGACCCTAAATGGTGGGATCAGCCTAATTAGGATGAATCCCCATCCAGCGAAGTCCTTTTTCTTCCTTCTGAAGACTCTGATTCTTCCAGCGAATCCGATAATGAGCATCAGCCTGCTTTAAGCAAATTTTCTCCTTCCTCCTCTTCGTCAGATTCTAAGTCAGAACCAAATTTGGGGGAATATGAGGTCCCTGATTTTCATTTTTCTCTTAATATGTTCTCTTTGTCACAGCATCAAGAGATTGAAAAATGAATTGCTGCAATAGATCTACAGCTCTCCGACATTGAGCCTTATAAGTACCAGAAAAGAGCAAATATCAGAGAAGCTAAGAAACAGTTGCTCAGACAGCTTGAGCAGTCAAAAGGAAAGGAGAAAGGAGAATATGTAACCTCTCTCTCTTACAGCCCTACCGAATTATATCATAACTATTCTGTAGGACATTCTGAAAGGTAGAAGTTTCGTCTAGATAGAGAAACTAAGCTAAGATTACAAATATGAGAAAAACAGCAGTAGCTGAAGCAACTTTGTGCTGAGATTGAAGATTTAAAGAATGCAGTAAAAGTAATTTAGACAGAGCGTGATCAATATTCAGATGAATATTTAAGCAAGCATTATGAAAGTGCTTTGAGTACTGAAAGCACCATAGAAGAATTCAGATGAATATTTAAGCAAGCATTATGAAAGTGCTTTGAGTACTGAAAGCACTAGAGAAGAATTCAGATGAATATTTAAGCAAGCATTATGAAAGTGCTGAGTACTGAAAGCACCAGAGAAGAATCCCTTGAACCACCACTGAATCCTAGCCTCTCTATGCTTTCAGGACCTAAAGTGTATATTCCTATACAGTTTCATCCTTGTGAATATAAACCTTATTTTCTTAGTTGCATGATAGATTCAGGGTGCCAGGTAAACTTAGCCAGAGGATCCGCTCTCCCATCCTTTTATTGGGAAAACACCACTGATGGTGGAATAGCAATAAATGGAACCCCAGTTCCTCTTCAAGCTAAATTCGAACTATTTCCTGTAAATTTCAATGGCATACCAGATAAACTAACAGTCTATAGAATAGATGACCTAAGTGAAGATTGTGTTTTAGGAGCAGAATTCCTTCATAGAGTAAACCCCTACTCTGTGAAACATACAAAGATGAAATTCACCTATGTCTTGAATGGACAGACTGTTTCCCTTCCTATCTGTTTTAGGTCTATTCCTAAATGTAAAATAACTGAGGTAAAACCTGTACATACTCCTAAGAGAGCTCAGCTCATGAAAATGGAGCGTAGAAAAACCTTCTCTGATGTCCATGGAGAAAAGACATTAAAAGATATTGCAGAGAAGCTCAAAAAGGATTGCTGCTCAAATAGTCCTAATGCATTCTGGACTAGAGAGAAGTATTTCGTTTCTCTCCTTTATGACCCTCTTCAGCGCATTAAGCCTATGAAAGCCTCTGCGGCACTCATGTCGCCCTCAGAAAGACAGTTCTGTGATACAGAGGTAAAAGAACTGTTAGCAAAAGGATTAATAGAACCTTCAAAAGCCCTTCGGCTTGCAGGGCATTTGTAGTCAATAAACACTCTGAGCAGAAAAGAGGAAAACCTATATTGGTTGTAAATTACAAGCCGCTTAATGTAGCGCTACAGAAAGTAAGGTATCCTCTGCCAGACAAAGCCATCCTGTTGCAAAGAATAACAGGTTGCACGATCTTTAGTAAATTTGATCTCAAATCAAGATTCTATCAGATTGGCATTAAGATCGTTTCAAGACAGCATTTGTGGTACCCCATGGTCAATACCAGTGGAAGGTGCTACCTTTTCGAATTAACAATGCACCCTCTGAATTTCAGAAAAGGATGGAGGATATTTTCCGTGATTTCAGTTGGGCATTAGTCTTCATTGATGACATACTCATCTGTTCTAAGACGCTGCAAGATCATCAGAAACATCTGCAGAAGTTTTATGAGTTAGTCTTCAAACATGGATTGGTTCTGTCCGAGCCAAAGATGGAAATAGGGAAAACAGAAATTGAGTTTCTTGGATTCAAAATTCAAAAGGGTCAAGTTTTTCTCCAAGAACATGTTCTGCGAGGTTTTAAAAGTTTCCCTCATGAAATACTGGAAAAGACCCAATTGCAGAGATTCCTTGGATCTCTAAATTATATCAGACCTTTTTATAAAGGTCAATCAACTGACATTTTTATTTTGCAACAAAGGTTAAAGAAGAATCCGCCGAAATGGTCAGTAGCTATGTCTGAAGCAGTCCAAAAAATCAAGAAGAAAGTTCTAGACCTACCCCCTCTGTCCTTACCTACTAGAATTGGTAGCTTAATAATTGAGATGGATGCTTCATCTAAGACATGGGGCGGAGTTCTACTTGAAGCTATCGAAGGCAGAGAGTTTATTTGTGGCTACGGATCTATATCCTTTAAGGCAGCAGAACTTAATTATCCATCAAGCCACAAGGAGATTCTGGCTGTTAAAAAGATAGTTCAACATTTTCGTCTGTTCCTTAAGCCTGTAAAATTCACCATTCGAACAAAACTTAAGATCATGCGTGGTATTCTGAAAAATGAAAGTTTAATGGCCGAAAACAACAGTAGGATATTAAAATGGTTTTTATGGCTTAGTAATTTTGATTATGAAATTGTTTATAAGCCTGGATATCTTAACTGTTTGGATGACATGTTAACCAGAGAATCATCCCAACATCAACTGCCCGCATTAAACATGTTTTCAGCTGAAGCTTCTAACTCAAGCTCCAGACCAGATAGCAGCAAATCTCCAGCCAACCAGCTAACAAATTCTATTATCCCTACTCCTAAAGGTGGAGTCTATATTTATGCATGGGAAGATGTGTTACCCGAAGATAAAAGAATAAAATTGTTGGAAGAAACTCCAAGAGAAGAAGCCGAGTGGTTTCTTGAACTCTGCACCATCCAGAGAATTCAGTCTTCCCTGTTAAAGTTAGATATTCTAGAACGATGGGAAAGAGCAGCTTTTCTCAGCTTTCATGATGCCAAAGAAAAAATCATTAAAGACAGGGATGTCTGGATTGACTGTAATCTAGAAAAATAAGGAGAGGTCTGGTACGTGGATATTGGTCATGGAAGGCTCTTTTCGTACACTTACAGCCTTATTTTGCAATTTTGCAGAGAACAAGGGAAGGTTGTCATCTATGCTGATCCTTCAAATTTGTGAAATCGGGCCTGGACCGGTTGGACTGAGATACTCCTGGATTGCTTCTGTCCAAAAGTAGACTGGAATAACAGATGTGCTAACTTCATAGCACATATGGAAGCAGACATGCAAATAGCAGATCAGAACCACCAGTGGTTCAAATTCCTGCTAATCCATGAGGGTGGATCTTATAAGCCTCTCGACCATGAAATCTATGTAACTCAAAAATTTATCATGAAGGATGAAAAGGGAAAAGATAAACACTCTAAAATCATAACTCGGCAAACTCCATTAAATTACAGAGTGGAATCTCATTTTAAGCGTGAATACTTATATGAACCAAACCCTTTATTTCATGGCTCTGACATAGAGCGTTGCTTCAGAGATCTGCTCTATAATCCACTTGAATTTGTAGAACAACTGCCTTATATGGAGGATTCCCAATTTTATTATAATTCTGATGAAGACGGAATGCTCGGATGTACTTGTGGTGGAATAGATATTGACGGCTACCGTGACTGCTCCTTTTTCCAAGGACATGATGGTTATGATTAAGTGAAAGCAGAGGTGCGCCACTTTCGAAGGCTGAGTAGGCTAGCTTTGTCCTACAGTGTTTTCGACGCGATCAAACATCAGTTAACAATTCTTTGTTTTTTCTTCAATCCTTCCTTTTATTGATGCAATCTTATCTTCAGACAATTACCAATAGAAATTTACAGACTTTGATATGCAGATCGTCTTCAGGCTGCATCTACATTTCTAAGCTCATTGTATCTTATCTCCCAGTTCTGAGGATACTTAATTCCAGCCTAGTCAAACGTAACTGGTTGGGCTTGTTTTGATTTGTCTTGTTCCACCATGCTTAGCAGGTGTGAACTCTGATGAACATGAGAACGGAGAGGAGGAATGGTATCGTTACCAAACCGAACATAGACCAAACTTTTAAGTTGAATGATTTTGGAACCAGTCATCATGGGAAATCCCTAGGGTAATATGTAAGCCTTAAGTAAATCATAGATGTGTGGATCATCAAGGCTAACACTATATTTAGGAAAGATGGTACCAAAGACTGGACCATCATGGAGGGGTGTTGTAAATCTGCCAATAATGGCATCTGCAAACTGAGTATGACGTGTATCTACGGCTACACACAAAGAGGAAATTGGAAGATATGGGCGTACAACAGACATTTCCATGTGTAATTTCTTAGCATAAGAGTGAAAGAAACCATGTACCAAAAACAATGTAAATCCTTGCACAACAAACGAACTACAATGACTTGCATAAAAATCTAAGCATGTTTCCATGTGTAATTTCTTAGCATAAGAGTGAAAGAAACCATGTACCAAAAACAATGTAAATCCTTGCACAACAAACGAACTACAATGACTTGCATAAAAATCTAAGCATGTGTTTCTTGGGAGGCCAATTCTACGTCGTTGACTTGTAATAATAGGTATTCAGGAAACCACGTAGGGTGTAAAATTTCCAGGCTTCCCGCTTCAGCACGAAACAATGTGTGCATCTCGTCAGCTATGGAGGGAGAAAACATGAGCATGCAGCGTGGAGGATCCATGATCTCCAAGTTTGCTTCCAAGATTCGCCTCACCGTCCCCATAGATGGCCTTAGCGCAGAATTACTCTGAATACACCACAGAGCCGTCTTTATTACTCGATACGCTTCCTCCCAATCCTGCGCCCTTTTTAATTTCTATATACTGTCGATCGGTTCTTGAATTTTTCCTTCCTTCACTTTGCTGAAAGCAATAGAAGGAAAAAACCATTTGTCGGAATCGAGAGAATTATCCATGTTCTTGCGCCCACTAATAATCTCAAGAAGCACCATCTCATAGCTAAAGATGTCACTCTTGGATGTGATTCCCTACTCAAAAATCCACTCGGGCGCCATGTATCCTGTCGTCCCTCTCATTTGCGTCACAACATGGCTTTCCATATCTCTATCCAGACACTTCGCCATTCCAAAATCTGAGACTTTCTCCTTGAAATTCTCATCCAGTAGAATGTTCGGAGGTTTGATGTTGAGATGCAGAATACAAAGTGTGGAATCCTCATGCAGGTAAGCAATTCCCCGCATGGTGTAGAGAGCAATCGAATATGTGGTCTTCCAATCCAACTCTTTGTCTGAACCGAACAGCCATTTATCCAGAGATCCGTTGGCCATGAATTCTAAAATTCGATGTTGCCCTTCTATGTTTTTAAGGAGAGGATGATCATTACATATGACCAGAGAATTATGCTTTAAACTCTCTATTTTTTTTAATGCCTCATACAATATTTTATTAATTTATGTGAAGATATATTGTTATAGAAATTTTTTTATTTTTGAAATTTGAGGTATCTTACAAATGTCTTCAATGTTGTGACATTGGAAGCCCGACTTAAAGTCTCCTAAAACACCAACACTTGTAAGGCCATGATGGTGAACATCTTGGAATAACATGAATTGGATAGATACATAGGCATGTGGTGGAATATCCCACTACTAATGGAGGGCCCACTACCTCCAAAAGAACCAAGCCAAAGAAAAGTTGATCATTTATGATTTAGTGAAAAACAACTTGATGCCGGTGATGACTCCATTGAAGACTCCAAAGAAATGCTTCAATACTTTACCGTGTGTGCAAGAAGATGAGGGACCTATTATATGCAGTCCTACTTTTAGCAACCACTCTCATGGTATGTAAAAATAAAAAGCATTCTCATTATGTAATGGTTGGTTTGGTTAAGCATGAGCCTAACATGTCATATGACACATAGGCTAGGCTAAGCAAAATGTCTACGCATTTTATAGTTACAAAAAATGCACACGTTTTATGGAAGCAAAATGTGGACCGTTTTGAAGAAGAAAAATGTGCACATGTTATGGACAAGCAAAACACACACTCGTTATGGAGAACCATAAAGAATGGGTTTGGTGCATGGCTAGAGAAATGAATAAAAATAATAGTTCGCATTATCAATACATAGGACCTATATTAATATTTTAACATCATCAAGAACAATACCTCAAACAAACATTCCTAACCTCCTAAGAACATAATTTTTCTTTGTGTTGTAATATGGATATCATTGGGAGGGTTTAAGAACCAAGTACGGGTCATAGTCCCTTGACCAAGCTTGGGGGATAAAACTCAAGACTTTTTCCCTAAAGGTATTTTTTTTAGGCTTGAGTTCCATGAACAAGGCATCAAACCTGCACATAGGACCTTCATATGTGATATGTTGCATCTAAGAGAATGTAGTGCATTAGAATCCTTTTAGCACTAGGAACATATCCCTACACATGGTTGAGGGAGGAAACTCCTTCGACCGTAAAGGAAAGCTATAGCCATATAGGTCCAATAACAACAACTTGAACAAACACACATTATCTATGAATAGTATCCTCAACCTTTAAGTTGGGATATGTTCATGATTTGGATTTTTTTACTATTAGAAATGAAGCATAATATGTTAATCATGGTTGGTACATAAATCTTTAATTTTAGGTTGTAAACTAGATTTTAGGGCTCAAGGTCCATGAAAGACACCTTGAATAACCATAGATGACCTCTCAAGTTGATACTTTTCATTTGAATTGGAATATGTGAACCATTATGGGTTTCTAAGTACTGCGTATGTGCCTTGGGACCTTGTACATAATAATAGGAGGAAACCTAGGACTTAGCCCCTAGAATATGCTTCTAGGAATCTAGAGCCAAGAATGATGTGTTGAACAACCTCAAGAGAGCCTTCCATGGTATCATTTACCTTGAAATTGGGATACTAGTTCCGTTAGAAAATTTTTAGCACTAACTACAAATATTAGGTCGTTTAACATGGGTGGGGGAAAACACTTGGTCCTTAGTACTTAAAGGTAGTTGTTAACCATTTATGGACAAAATTAATGCCTCCAACCACCACACATGACGTTGAAAGTAAATCATTTGAATCTTAATGGGGATATGCATGAAATCATCATTTGTGGAGTGGTAGGTATGCATCTGAGGGCCATGGAGATGGTCAAGGGAAGAAACCATGGCCTTAGGACCTAACTAAATCTTCTAGGCATCTATCACTAGAAAGGATTCCTTAAATAATCACACATGGCATCTCATAGGTATATTTGGACTATGAATATGGATGCTAGTGGAATTAGGTGGTTTCAAGTAGTAGGTAAGGGACCTCCGAGGCATGATTAAGGGAATATGCTCATGCCTTAGAACATAAAAGAATATTTTAGGTAGCCATGTTAATGAAAAATTCCGTGAAACACCACACATGACCTACTCAAGGTATGCTTGGTCTCCAAGAAAATATGCACACGCCTTTAAAAGGTTTTGAGTATTATATGTAGGTATTAAGGCCTCAACATGGCCAAGGGAGGAAATCCAAGACTTGATCCCTAAATAATACTTTTGGAATCTATGGATACCCATGCCCCTTACTCATTATTCCTCTATGCCTTACTCACTATCCCTCCCTTCCTTTGTATTTCTATCTCTCTCTATCTCTATGTGTGTGCGTTTATTTCCCCCTCTCTCTCTCACAACGTCCGTCTCTTTCCCTCTATCTCTATGTGTTTGTGTTCCTCCCTCACTCCCCCTCTCTCATAAAATCTCTCCACCTTATTTATACCTCCCTTACTATCCCTCCCTAAATCACTCTTTCTTTATCTCTCCCCCCTCCCCTCTCTCTCGTTGTTTCTCACCCCTCCACCTCTCTCCCACAAAATATATCTCTATGTGTGTGCATCCTTCCCCCCTCTCTCACACAACATATGTATTCTCTCTATATTTTCTTATTTGTCTGTCCCTCCCTCACTCCCCCTCTCTCACAACCTCTCTCCACCTTCTTTATACCTCCCTCACTATCTATCCCTCCATCACTCTCTCTATATCTCACCCATATCCCCTCTCTCTATGTCGCTCACCCCTCCCCCTCTCTCCATGTTTCTCACTCCTCCCCCTCTCTATCCCACAAAATATATCATTGTGTGTGTGTGTGTGTGCGTCCCTCCCCCTTCTCTCTATCTATATCTATGTGTGTGCGTCCCTCCCTCACCCACCCTCTCTCATAACCTCTATCCACCTTCTCTGTACCTCCCTCACTATTCCTAACTCCATCATTCTCTCTATATTGTTCAGCCCTCCCCACTATCTCTATCACTCATCCCTTCCTCTATCTCTCCCATAGAATATCTCTATCTCTCTAAGTGTGCTTGTGTGTCGCTAGTCCCTATGTCTCTATCTTAATGTGTGTGTGTCCCTCCATGTCTCCACCTCTCTCATAACATCTCTCCACCTTCCCTATACATCCTTCACTATCCTTTCCTCCATCATTATCTCTCTTTATTTCTCACCCTTCCCCCTCTCTCTATGTCCCTAACCCCTCCTCCTTTCTCCCACACAATCTATGTCTATGTCGACCTCCCCTCCCTTCACAGATTCCCTTTGTCTCTCCCTCTCTCTCCAGCTTCTATTTACTTCCTTCACTATTCCTCCCGCTATCACTCTCTCCATCCCTTCTCCCTTAATCATTATACCTCAAATCCTTTATCCCTCTACCCT
>LPNX010818429.1:194590-209561 GCA_001517045.1 Pseudotsuga menziesii | reverse complement strand
TTTTAAATCCAGCCTTCTTTTTGCCTTGGAAAACGTGCACGAGTTTTCTCGAAAAACGTGCAAATTTTCCATTTTTTGGGCTTGCTGGTTTTTTTTGTATTTTCCATTAATTCTAAATTTTGGAAATTCATTAAAAAATCAGAAATTTTCCAAAAATTTTCAAGAATTTAAATTTTTTTTAATTTTTTGACTTTTCTCGAAAAGCGTGCCATTTCAAGCTCGCTGTTTTTTGGGCTGATTTTTTACTTTTTCTGTTAATTCTCAATTCTGGAAATGCATTAAAAAATCAGAAAATTTTCAAAATTTCTCAAAATTTTTAATTTTTTTTTAATTTTTTGACTTTTTCTCGAAAAGCGTGCCATTCTGTACTTGCTGTTTTTTACTGATTTTCTGCAATTTTTTGCTATTTTCCAGATTCTAGAAATTAGCCTAAAATGTTACAAAATCTTTAATTTTAAATTTGCAAAAAATCCCAAGTCGTTTCACCAAAAATTGTGCATTTTACATTAAAAACGGTGAGCTTGCCTGATCCTTTCCAAGTTTTGATTTTGGGTCTCATTCCATTGTTTTGATCTTCTGTTTCATCTCATAAGGCACTTGTCTTCTCATCCACTTAATTTTTTCGAATAATAGGTTAAATTTGATTTCCTAACACTCTCACTAGTCCTTGTTTAGAGCTCTTATCCACAGGTGAACCAAAAGCGAAACCAAACAAGAAAGAGCAAGCAGAGCTGGATCCAAAGCCAAAAAAGAAGTCATTCTCCTTTGTACAAACTCATAAGAGTTTTTTTTATTTTTACTTAAGTTACCTCTCAAAGTCCTGACAAGGATTAAGTTCCAAAGGCATTTGTAATTCATTAATAAAACAAGGCTAAGTGGGATAGGGCCTCCCATACTTGATGTTTCTTCCCCATTTGAGAAAGAGTGTTTTTTGTTCTTAGCTTAGATTTATTTCGGGTACTTAGAGTGGTTTCATTTTTTTTTGCAAAGTAGATACTAATTGTTAGATTAGCCCATTTTGTTTCATTAACTAGGTTGATTACTTCATCTTTTAATTTTTGGTATCTTTCATAAGTAATTCAACTGTTTAAAGTAGAAATCTCTTGAATCTCACTTTGTAGATCAAGAGTGCTCTCTATCGGAGAGTCGTCTTTTCATTGTTTAATAAGTTAATCAATTAATCTTGAAAGTCTCTTGAACTTGCCGTAATCCATGTCAAGAGCACTCTCTATCGAAGAGCATTCCCACTGCATATCCTTGCATCAAGCATATAGATTAGCTAAGTCTCTTGAACCACTGTCATAAGACGAGGTCAAGAGCACTCTCTGTCGGAGAGTTTTAATTAATTAACTTAATAAATTCGCAACTCACATCCCTTTAATTAATTAACCCCCTTGCCCCTTTGCCGGAGTATGCTCTTACCGATCTTCGATCGGAATACCCAGAAACGGCATTGGATCTCTAAACCCCACAAGAGGAACTTAACTAAAACTTTTCCCCATAACCAATGCACCGGCGTTGTTCGATAAATACCGAGGCATGTGGGCAAATTCCAAGTGTGGGCGCCGGGCTACCTAATCTGGGCACTGGTAGTTAAGTTATTGAACACTTACCTTTGACCCCAGACAGGTCCGTCATGTCTTCGAACGGAGCCACTGAAGGTATTACCGGTTAGGACATCCAGCCACCATAAGCAAAGATCACAAGCAAAAAACTCTTAAAATCTACCAAGAGCACTTGCAAAACCTAATACTCACTAGCTTAAATTCCTAGACTTTATTTCACGCGCTTATTTGACTCCATAAGGCACTGGTCCTTTGTTATATTTGATTAATTTTCTATCTTGATCAACTGTCTATGGTCCATTTCAATTGATTATATTTGAATGCTTAAGTTATAAGTCTGGAATCTTTGCTTATATGTGTGATCTCTTATTAGCAATGTGGATTGCTTTTGATTTCGTTTCATATTCATAATAAACAAACACTTCAAATCATAATAACTCCTAAACAAACACCCATCCGCATCCGCAACTAATCAAAACACTTTAACAACTTAAGAGCCATAGAAACTCTTTTGTAGGGACTACCCCCCTCGGCTTCGTTAGGAGTTAGCCTAAACGGAGGAGCTAGGAGTAGGTGACAGTACCTAGCTCTGTGCTTGCCCCCAAGGTCACGCCTCTCCCACTTTCCTAAGTGAGGAGACAACTTTCAAAAGATTTCTGTTGTTGGTGTGCAATCGGCGGACAACACTATCTCAGTTAATTGAGTATGCAAGGGCCTACTACATGTTCTGCATTTCTGCCATTGATGCTACTGCTATGTCTAGGTGTCTGTGGGCCCCAAGGTTTGGTAAGGCTTCCATTCTTCTTCCAAATTGTTAGTTAAGAAGCCATTGCTTCCTGAAATTTTGCATCTGTGAGCATCTCAAAGGATTTTGGTTTTGTGTTCACACATTCTGAAGCCAGTGCCTTGTGAAATTATGCATCTGCAAGGATTTCAAGGGTCTTGCGATTATATTCCAAACTATAGCTCTGTAACCTAATGTCTTGCCAAATTTTGCAAAAGTAGGTTTTTGAAAATTGTTTGTATTCTAAATTGTGATTTCAGTATCAAATCTTGGTCAACTTGTGTACTTGTTTGGTTTGAAGGGAGTTAAAGAGTCTAGACTGATTCCAGAAATCATGTCTCTTCATTTCATGCATCTAGAGTTTTTCTTATGATTTCCCAATTATGCCTCAATCTAACATTAGTGAGGTGCATTGCAAATATTTTTGCAGAAGTAGCCAGAAAGTATCCATATTTATCTGTTGGTGTGAATCTTCGGAAAGTCTGTGCGAGTTTAATGAATTCCAGTTCAGTGATCTCTGGCAATTGGCAGATCACATACATTAAAAAACAAGAGGACAAAGAGGTTTCTGGCTCAAATGACCATCCTATCTAGCCTCCTACCGACTATACATCCTTTAGAATTAATTGTAGAGTTGTTATTAACAAAAGTTACATATTCAAGTGCTTTAAAAAAGGAAAAATTATGTTATTTTAAATCACATCCATGCATCTATAAAGTTTATTATTCTTCTATTTTTTTTTCCCATTCTCATCATGGAAATGTTTAAGTGCCATGCAAATGAGCTTTATGTACATAGTCTTTCTGTGTACAATAGATTCTATCCGTATAAAACACATTGTGGAAAATATTCATTGAGATTATACACCCCAAATAGATTTTCACTTCAAGTACAGTGAGAATTCTATGCCATTGTAAAACTCTGACACATTTCAAAAAGCCTTATTCAAAGACCCATTAAAATTTCCATTTCATCTTCAGCTTTAAGAACATTTCCCTATTGCAATAGCTGAGTGTGGACAATTCTCATTAAGTAAAAGCTGGGGCAAGTAGACCAGGGTTCTTTAAATTAGAAGCTGGGGCAAGTAGACCAGGGTTCTTTAAATGAAAGCAAAATACTGCCTTGTATCGAGCACTGCATGTTGGGAGGGTCCACTTATTTGGAACAAAGAGGACATGGAATTGTGAGCAGGGTAGGGTCCACGACACGAGTACAAGTGAATGTGACAAATGCATGTGCTATGTGCATGTGATGCTCTGTTTTTTGCCATGGTCGGGCCATGGGAGACACCTTGGAATACTATTATCAATGCGAGCTTTACATAATAAATCAATTCCTGGTTTATTCCCCCTCTCCTCCTAACCTTCTTTTGTCTTCTAGCCTCCCTATTAAAATAGACACCTCGGGCATTGTATGCACGCGCAATATACCCTCGTCATCAATTACTAGGCAGCAGAGGAGGAGGGTCAGCTTGTTATGGGGACGAGAGTACAGGGAAAACAATAAGTGAGCAGCTCAGGGAACTTAGACTAAGGGCACTTGCCACAGTCTGCACAGACCATTATGATCATAATGTGGGGGCCATCATTTATTTTCCAGGTAATATACTAATTGTATATACCCTTTTATCTTTCTGACAGAGCTGGTATGTATTGTTTTCTGTCACTAGTTTTAAGGGGCATGTGTGCCCAGTCTGGTGTAAATGACCATGCTGCATTGAATGAAGGTTTTCCACTGTGTTCCTTTTTGTGGGTCAATGTCAACCAGTGCAATCTGTAAGTGTTGGATGAAATTGAAGCATTCTAGCTTTCTGTTATATATATATGAGAGAAGAATTCTGGCTTTGTGATTTTTTAATAATGGTATGTCAATCTAAGCAGAAGTTAAGTGTGTGGGGAGTTTTGGCTTTAGATTCTTGTTCATGGCATTGGCATTTATGCATCTTTTTGTTCATGCCATTAAGCATACATGAATCTTTTTCTGATGGATGGATTCAACCAAAGTACTTTGTACATGTACAAGGGTTTTAACATTGTCCAGATTCAGGATCATACATCATGATACGGTGATTGCTTGGTTAGGACTTAGTTTACGCATCGGTAATGTCAGGATGGTTACATTGTGATTGTGATAGGCACTACTTTTGTTGTTTTAATATTTAAGGGCTTAATACATTTTTTACATTTTCAATTTCACAACCAGCACTGTGTGTGTGCATCAAAGGGTTGAGGCAGTCCTCAATTTGTACATAGTTACTTTATGCATCTGCAGTACTAGTTTGGGTAGTTGAATAGGTACTGTCTCAGTTAATTGAGTATGAAAGGGCCTACTACATGTTCTGCATTTCTGCCATTGATGCTAATGCTATGTCTAGGTGTCTGTGGGCCCCAAGGTTTGGGAAGGCTTCCATTCTTCTTCCAAATTGTTGGTTACGAAGCCATTGCTTCCTGAAATTTTGCATCTGTGAGCATCTCAAAGGATTTTGGCTTTGTGTTCACACATTCTGAAGCCAGTGCCTTGTGAAATTATGCATCTGCAAGGATTTCAAGGGTCTTGCGATTATATTCCAAACTATAGCTCTGTAACCTAATGTCTTGCCAAATTTTGCAAAAGTAGGTTTTTGAAAATTGTTTGTATTCTAAATTGTGATTTCAATATCAAATCTTGGTCAACTTGTGTACTTGTTTGGTTTGAAGGGAGTTAAAGAGTCTAGACTGATTCCAGACATCATGTCTCTTCATTTCATGCATCTAGAGTTTTTCTTATGATTTCCCAATTATGCCTCAATCTAACATTAGTGAGGTGCATTGCAGATATTTTTGCAGAAGTAGCCAGAAAGTATGCATATTTATCTGTTGGTGTGAATCTTGGGAAAGTCTGTGTGAGTTTAATGAATTCCAGTTCAGTGATCTCTGGCAATTGGCAGATCACATACATTAAAAAACAAGAGGACAAAGAGGTTTCTGGCTCAGATGACCATCCTATCTAGCCTCCTACTGACTATACATCCTTTAGAATTAATTGTAGAGTTGTTATTAACAAAAGTTACATATTCAAGTGCTTTAAAAAAGGAAAAATTATGTTATTTTAAATCACATCCATGCATCTATAAAGTTTATTATTCTTCTATTTTTTTTCACATTCTCATCATGGAAATGTTTAAGTTCCATGCAAATGAGCTTTATGTACATAGTCTTTCTGTGTACAATAGATTCTATCCGTATAAAACACATTGTGGAAAATATTCACTGAGATTATACACCCCAAATAGATTTTCACTTCAAGTACAGTGAGAATTCCATGCCATTGTAAAACTCTGACACATTTCAAAAAGCCTTATTCAAAGAGCCATTAAAATTTCCATTTCACCTTCAGCTTTAAGAACATTTCCCTATTGCAATAGCTGAGTGTGGACAATTCTCATTAAGTAAAAGCTGGGGCAAGTAGACCAGGGTTCTTTAAATTAGAAGCTGGGGCAAGTAGACCAGGGTTCTTTAAATGAAAGCAAAATACTGCCTTGTATCAAGCACTGCATGTTGGGAGGGTCCACTTCTTTGGAACAAAGAGGACATGGAATTGTGAGCAGGGTAAGGTCCACGACACGAGTACAAGTGGATGTGCCAAATACATGTGCTATGTGCATGTGATGCTCTGGTTTTTGCCATGGTCGGGCCATGGGAGACACCTTGGAATACTATTATCAATGCGAGCTTTACATAATAAATCAATTCCTGGTTTATTCCCCCTCTCCTCCTAACCTTCTTTTGTCTTCTAGCCTCCCTATTAAAATAGACACCTCGGGCATTGTATGCACGCGCAATATACCCTCGTCATCAATTACTAGGCAGCAGAGGAGGAGGGGCAGCTTGTTATGGGGACGAGAGTACAGGGAAAACAATAAGTGAGCAGCTCAGGGAACTTAGACTAAGGGCACTTGCCACAGTCTGCACAGACCATTATGATCATAATGTGGGTGCCATCATTTATTTTCCAGGTAATATACTAATTGTATATACCCTTTTATCTTTCTGACAGTGCTGGTATGTATTGTTTTCTGTCACTAGTTTTAAGGGGATGTGTGCCCAGTCTGGTATAAATGACCATGCTGCATTGAATGAAGGTTTTCCACTGTGTTCCTTTTTGTGGGTCAATGTCAACCAGTGCAATTTGTAAGTGTTTGATGAAATTGAAGCATTCTAGCTTTCTGTTATATATATATGAGAGAAGAATTCTGGCTTTGTGATTTTTTAATAATGGTATGTCAATCTAAGCAGAAGTTAAGTGTGTGGGGAGTTTTGGCTTTAGATTCTTATTCATGGCATTGGCATTTATGCATCCTTTTGTTCATGCCATTAAGCATACATGAATCTTTTTCTGATGGATGGATTCAACCAAAGTACTTTGTACATATACAAGGGTTTTAACATTGTCCAGATTCAGGATCATACATCATGATACGATGATTGCTTGGTTAGGATTTAGTTTATGCATCGGTAATGTCAGGATGGTTACATTGTGATTGTGATAGGCACTACTTTTGTTGTTTGAATATTTAAGGGCTTAATACTTTTTTTATATTTTCAATTTCACAACCAGCACTGTGTGTGTGCATCAAAGGGTTGAGGCAGTGCTCAATTTGTACATAGTTACTTTATGCATCTGTAGTACTAGTTTGGGTAGTTGAATAGGTGCTGTCTCAGTGAATTGAGTATGCAAGGGCCTACTACATGTTCTGCATTTCTGCCATTGATGCTAATGCTATGTCTAGGTGTCTGTGGGCCCCAAGGTTTGGGAAGGCTTCCATTCTTCTTCCAAATTGTTGGTTAAGAAGCCATTGCTTCCTGAAATTTTGCATCTGTGAGCATCTCAAAGGATTTTGGTTTTGTGTTCACACATTCTGAAGCCAGTGCCTTGTGAAATTATGCATCTGCAAGGATTTCAAGGGTCTTGCGATTATATTCCAAACTATAGCTCTGTAACCTAATGTCTTGCTAAATTTTGCAAAAGTAGGTTTTTGAAAATTGTTTGTATTCTAAATTGTGATTTCAATATCAAATCTTGGTCAACTTGTGTACTTGTTTGGTTTGAAGGGAGTTAAAGAGTCTAGACTGATTCCAGACATCATGTATCTTCATTTCATGCATCTAGAGTTTTTCTTATGATTTCCCAATTATGCCTCAATCTAACATTAGTGAGGTGCATTGCAGATATTTTTGCAGAAGTAGCCAGAAAGTATCCATATTTATCTGTTGGTGTCAATCTTGGGAAAGTTTGTGCGAGTTTAATGAATTCTAGTTCAGTGATCTCTGGCAATTGGCAGATCACATACATTAAAAAACAAGAGGACAAAGAGGTTTCTGGCTCAGATGACCATCCTATCTAGCCTCCTACTGACTATACATCCTTTAGAATTAATTGTAGAGTTGTTATTAACAAAAGTTACATATTCAAGTGGTTTAAAAAAGGAAAATTTATGTTATTTTAAATCACATCCATGCATCTATAAAGTTTATTATTCTTCTATTTTTTTTCCCATTCTCATCATGAAAATGTTTAAGTGCCATGCAAATGAGCTTTATCTACATAGTCTTTCTGTGTACAATAGATTCTATCCGTATAAAACACATTGTGGAAAATATTCACTGAGATTATACACCCCAAATAGATTTTCACTTCAAGTACAGTGAGAATTCCATGCCATTGTAAAACTCTGACACATTTCAAAAATCCTTATTCAAAGACCCATTAAAATTTCCATTTCACCTTCAGCTTTAAGAACATTTCCCTATTGCAATAGCTGAGTGTGGACAATTCTCATTAAGTAAAAGCTGGGGCAAGTAGACCAGGGTTCTTTAAATTAGAAGCTGGGGCAAGTAGACCAGGGTTCTTTAAATGAAAGCAAAATACTGCCTTCTTTTGTGTTCTAGCCTCCCTATTGAAATAGACACCTCGGGCATTGTATGCACGCTCAATATACCTTCGTCATCAATTACTAGGCAGCAGAGGAGGAGGGTTAGCTTGTTATGGGGATGAGAGTACAGGGAAAACAATAAGTGAGCAGCTCAGGGAACTTAGACTAAGGGCACTTGCCACAGTCTGCACAGAACATTATGATCATAATGTGGGTGCCATCATTTATTTTCAAGGTAATATACTAATTGTATATACCCTTTTATCTTTCTCACAGTGCTGGTATGTATTGTTTTATGTCACTAGCTTTAAGGGGCGTGTGTGCCCAGTCTGGTGTAAATGACCATGCTGCATTGAATGAAGGTTTTCCACTATGTTCCTTTTTGTGGGTCAATGTCAACCAGTGCAATCTGTAAGTGTTTGATGAAATTGAAGCATTCTAGCTTTCTGTTATATATATATGAGAGAAGAATTCTGGCTTTGTGATTTTTTAATAATGGTATGTCAATCTAAGCAGAAGTTAAGTGTGTGGGGAGTTTTGGCTTTAGATTCTTGTTCATGGAATTGGCATTTATGCATCTTTTTTTTCATGCCATTAAGCATACATGGATCTTTTTCTGATGGATGGATTCAACCAAAGTACTTTGTACATATACAAGGGTTTTAACATTGTCCAGATTCAGGATCATACATCATGATACGGTGATTGCTTGGTTAGGACTTAGTTTACGCATCGGTAATGTCAGGATGGTTACATTGTGATTGTGATAGGCACTACTTTTGTTGTTTGAATATTTAAGGCCTTAATACTTTTTTTACATTTTCAATTTCACAACTAGTACTGTGTGTGTGCATCAAAGGGTTGAGGCAGTCCTCAATTTGTACATAGTTACTTTATGCATCTGCAGTACTAGTTTGGGTAGTTGAATAGGTACTGTCTCAGTTAATTGAGTATGCAAGGGCCTACTACATGTTCTGCATTTCTGCCATTGATGCTAATGCTATGTCTAGGTGTCTGTGGGCCCCAAGGTTTGGGAAGGCTTCCATTCTTCTTCCAAATTGTTGGTTAAGAAGCCATTGCTTCCTGAAATTTTGCATCTGTGAGAATCTCAAAGGATTTTGGTTTTGTGTTCACACATTCTGAAGCCAGTGCCTTGTGAAATTATGCATCTGCAAGGATTTCAAGGGCCTTGCCATTATATTCCAAACTATAGCTCTGTAACCTAATGTCTTGCCAAATTTTGCAAAAGTAGGTTTTTGAAAATTGTTTGTATTCTAAATTGTGATTTCAGTATCAAATCTTGGTCAACTTGTGTACCTGTTTGGTTTGAAGGGAATTAAAGAGTCTAGACTGATTCCAGACATCATGTCTCTTCATTTCATGCATCTAGAGTTTTTCTTATGATTTCCCACTTATGCCTCAATCTAACATTAGTGAGTTGCATTGCAGATATTTTTGCAGAAGTAGCCAAAAAGTATCCATATTTATCTGTTGGTGTGAATCTTGGGAAAGTCTGTGCGAGTTTAATGAATTCCAGTTTAGTGATCTCTGGCAATTGGCAGATCACATACACTAAAAAACAAGAGGACAGAGAGGTTTCTGGCTCAGATGACCATCCTATCTAGCCTCCTACTGACTATACATCCTTTACAATTAATTGTAGATTTGTTGTTAACAAAAGTTACATATTCAAGTGCTTTAAAAAAGGAAAAATTATGTTATTTTAAATCACATCCATGCATCTATAAAGTTTATTATTCTTCTATTTTTTTTTCCCATTCTCATCATGGAAATGTTTAAGTGCCATGCAAATGAGCTTTATGTACATAGTCTTTCTGTGTACAATAGATTCTATCCGTATAAAACACATTGTGGAAAATATTCACTGAGATTATACACCCCAAATACATTTTCACTTCAAGTATAGTGAGAATTCCATGCCATTGTAAAACTCTGACACATTTCAAAAAGCCTTATTCAAAGAGCCATTAAAATTTCCATTTCACCTTCAGCTTTAAGAACATTTCCCTATTGCAATAGTTGAGTGTGGACAATTCTCATTAAGTAAAAGCTGGGGCAAGTAGACCAGGCTTCTTTAAATTAGAAGCTGGGGCAAGTAGACCAGGGTTCTTTAAATGAAAGCAAAATACTGCCTTGTACCTACCACTGCATGTTGAGAGGGTCCACTTCTTTGGAACAAAGAGGACATGGAATTGTGAGCAGGGTAAGGTCCACGACACGAGTACAAGTGGATGTGCCAAATGCATGTGCTATGTGCATGTGATGCTCTGTTTTTTACCATGGTCGGGCCATGGGAGACACCTTGGAATACTATTATCAATGCGAGCTTTACATAATAAATCAATTCCTGGTTTATTCCCCCTCTCCTCCTAACCTTCTTTTGTCTTCTATCCTCCCTATTAAAATAAACACCTCGGGCATTGTATGCACCCGCAATATACCCTCGTCATCAATTACTAGGCAGCAGAGGAGGAGGGTGAGCTTGTTATGGGGACGAGAGTACAGGGAAAACAATAAGTGAGCAGCTCAGGGAACTTAGACTAAGGGCACTTGCCACAGTCTGCACAGACCATTATGATCATAATGTGGGTGCCATCATTTATTTTCCACGTAATATACTAATTGTATATACCCTTTTATCTTTCTGACAGTGCTGGTATGTATTGTTTTCTGTCACTAGTTTTAAGGGGCATGTGTGCCCAGTTTGGTGTAAATGACCATGCTGCATTGAATGAAGGTTTTCCACTGTGTTCCTTTTTGTGGGTCAATGTCAACCAGTGCAATCTGTAAGTGTTTGATGAAATTGAAGCATTCTAGCTTTCTGTTATATATATATGAGAGAAGAATTCTGGCTTTGTGATTTTTTAATAATGGTATGTCAATCTAAGCAGAAGTTAAGTGTGTCGGGAGTTTTGGCTTTAGATTCTTGTTCATGGCATTGGCATTTATGCATATTTTTGTTCATGCCATTAAGCATACATGGATTTTTTTCTGATGGATGGATTCAACCAAAGTACTTTGTACATATACAAGGGTTTTAACATTGTCCAGATTCAGGATCATATATCATGATACGGTGATTGCATGGTTAGGACTTAGTTTACGCATCGGTAATATCAGGATGGTTACATTGTGATTTTGATAGGCACTACTTTTGTTGTTTGAATATTTAAGGTCTTAATACTTTTTTTACATTTTCAATTTCACAACCAGCACTGTGTGTGTGCATCAAAGGGTTGAGGCAGTCCTCAATTTGTACATAGTTACTTTATGCATCTGCAGTACTAGTTTGGGTAGTTGAATAGGTACTGTCTAAGTTAATTGAGTATGCAAGGGCCTACTACATGTTCTGCATTTCTGCCATTGATGCTAATGCTATTTCTAGGTGTCTGTGGGCCCCAAGGTTTGGGAAGGCTTCCATTCTTCTTCCAAATTGTTGGTTAAGAAGCCATTGCTTCCTGAAATTTTGCATCTGTGAGAATCTCAAAGGATTTTGGTTTTGTGTTCACACATTCTGAAGCCAGTGCCTTGTGAAATTATGCATCTGCAAGGATTTCAAGGGTCTTGCCATTATATTCCAAACTATAGCTCTGTAACCTAATGTCTTGCCAAATTTTGCCAAAGTAGGTTTTTGAAAATTGTTTGTACTCTAAATTGTGATTTCAGTATCAAATCTTGGTCAACTTGTGTACCTGTTTGGTTTGAAGGGAGTTAAAGAGTCTAGACTGATTCCAGACATCATGTCTCTTCATTTCATGCATCTATAGTTTTTCTTATGATTTCCCAATTATGCCTCAATCTAACATTAGTGAGGTGCATTGCAGATATTTTTGCAGAAGTAGCCAGAAAGTATCCATATTTATCTGTTGGTGTGAATCTTGGGAAAGTCTGTGCGAGTTTAATGAATTCCAATTTAGTGATCTCTGGCAATTGGCAGATCACATACATTAAAAAACAAGAGGACAGAGAGGTTTCTGGCTCAGATGACCATCCTATCTAGCCTCCTACTGACTATACATCCTTTAGAGTTAATTGTAGAGTTGTTATTAACAAAAGTTACATATTCAAGTGCTTTAAAAAAGGAAAAATTATGTTATTTTAAATCACATCCATGCATCTATAAATTTTATTATTCTTCTATTTTTTTTTCCCATTCTCATCATGGAAATGTTTAAGTGCCATGCAAATGAGCTTTATGTACATAGTCTTTCTGTGTACAATAGATTATATCCGTATAAAACACATTGTGGAAAATATTCACTGAGATTATACACCCCAAATAGATTTTCACTTCAAGTACAGTGAGAATTCCATGCCATTGTAAAACTCTGACACATCTCAAAAAGCCTTATTCAAAGAGCCATTAAAATTTCAATTTCACCTTCAGCTTTAAGAACATTTCCCTATTGCAATAGCTGACTGTGGACAATTCTCATTAAGTAAAAGCTGGGGCAAGTAGACCAGGGTTCTTTAAATTAGAAGCTGGGGCAGGTAGACCGGGGTTCTTTAAATGAAAGCAAAATATTGCCTTGTACCGACCACTGTATGTTGGGAGGGTCCACTTCTTTGGAACAAAGAGGACATGGAATTGTGAGCAGGGTAAGGTCCACGACACGATTACAAGTGGATGTGCCAAATGCATGTGCTATGTGCATGTGATGCTCTGTTTTTTGCCATGGTCGGGCCATGGGAGACACCTTGGAATACTATTATCAATGCGATCTTTACATAATAAATCAATTCCTGGTTTTTTCCCCCTCTCCTCCTAACCTTCTTTTGTCTTCTAGCCTCCCTATTAAAATAGACACCTCGGGCATTGTATGCACGCGCAATATACCCTCGTCATCAATTACTAGGTAGCAGAGGAGGAGGGTCAGCTTGTTATGGGGACGAGAGTACAGGGAAAACAATAAGTGAGTAGCTCAGGGAACTTAGACTAAGGGCACTTGCCACAGTCTGCACAGACCATTATGATCATAATGTGGGTGCCATCATTTATTTTCCAGGTAATATGCTAATTGTATATACCCTTTTATCTTTCTGACAGTGCTGGTATGTATTGTTTTCTGTCACTAGTTTTAAGGGGCATGTGTGCCCAGTCTGGTGTAAATGACCATGCTGCATTGAATGAAGGTTTTCCACTATGTTCCTTTTTGTGGGTCAATGTCAACCAGTGCAATCTGTAAGTGTTTGATGAAATTGAAGCATTCTAGCTTTCTGTTATATATATATATATGAGAGAAGAATTCTGGCTTTGTGATTTTTTAATAATGATATGTCAATCTAAGCAGAAGTTAAGTGTGTGGGGAGTTTTGGCTTTAGATTCTTGTTCATGGCATTGGCATTTATGCATCTTTTTGTTCATGCCATTAAGCATACATGAATCTTTTTCTGATGGATGGATTCAACCAAAGTACTTTGTACATATACAAGGGTTTTAACATTGTCCAGATTTAGGATCATACATCATGATACGGTGATTGCTTTGTTAGGACTTAGTTTATGCATCGGTAATTTCAGGATGGTTACATTGTGATTGTGATAGGCACTACTTTTGTTGTTTGAATATTTAAGGGCTTAATACTTTTTTTACATTTTCAATTTCACAACTAGCACTGTGTGTGTGCATCAAAGGGTTGAGGCAGTCCTCAATTTATACATAGTTACTTTATGCATCTGCAGTACTAGTTTGGGTAGTTGAATAGGTACTGTCTCAGTTAATTGAGTATGCAAGGGACTACTACATGTTCTGCATTTCTGCCATTGATGCTAATGCTATTTCTAGGTGTCTGTGGGCCCCAAGGTTTGGGAAGGCTTCCATTCTTCTTCCAAATTGTTGGTTAAGAAGCCATTGCTTCCTGAAATTTTGCATCTGTGAGCATCTCAAAGGATTTTGGTTTTGTGTTCACACATTCTGAAGCCAGTGCCTTGTGAAATTATGCATCTGCAAGGATTTCAAGGGTCTTGCCATTATATTCCAAACTATAGCTCTGTAACCTAATGTCTTGCCAAATTTTGCAAAAGTAGGTTTTTGAAAATTGTTTGTATTGTAAATTGTGATTTCAGTATCAAATCTTGGTCAACTTGTGTACCTGTTTGGTTTGAAGGGAGTTAAAGAGTCTAGACTAATTCCAGACATCATGTCTCTTCATTTCATGCATCTAGAGTTTTTCTTATGATTTCCCAATTATGGCTCAATCTAAGATTAGTGAGGTGCATTGCAGATATTTTTGCAGAAGTAGCCAGAAAGTATCCATATTTATCTATTGGTGTGAATCTTGGGAAATTCTGTGCGAGTTTAATGAATTCCATTTCAGCGATCTCTGGTAATTGGCAGATCACATACATTAAAAAACAAGAGGACAGAGAGGTTTCTGGCTCAGATGACCATCCTATCTAGCCTCCTATTGACTATTCCTGTTCCACCCAACCTTTGTAACTTATTTCTTCAGCCTTAAGATTTGTTGTTTTCATTTCCATTGGACAGCAAGAGATTACTAGAGGGGAGAAACCATTATACACCATGAATGATTATAGTTCCGAAAGCCCCCTAAGCCTATAGGGACTTGTAATGCATGGAATTATTTTTCCACGGATCAAGTGCCACAGGGTGTTGATACAGAGGCTCATTGGAAGCAATTTGATACCTCTGTCAATGCTGTATCATTTGGTTTTGTCGCCATTTCCAT
>LPNX010818429.1:72958-193119 GCA_001517045.1 Pseudotsuga menziesii | reverse complement strand
GACATGGGTGCTATGGGAAGAATCCCTCCTGCGACAACTTCTTAAAGAGTGCTAGCTCAATGGTACAAGTCTAGAGACATAAACCTTTGGCCCCTGAATATCGTCATTGTCAAGCAATAACAACTTCTTAAAGGGTTCTAGCTCAATGGTAGAGCGCCTGCCTAATTATAGGCAGGAGGTTGGTGGTTCGATTCCTCTGTGCCCTATCATAAATTTGTGACTACAAAAACGACTAAATTCACATATATACGACTATTAGTAGTTAATTTCTCGTATCTTAGTCGTATTTAGCTTAGTCATTAATATGTTAACATCTAGTAGTTTATTTAGTCTTATATTTGGTCATTAATGGTTGCAATCAGTGACTAAATCAACGACTAAATCAATTATTAACTCAGTGACTAAATCAATGACTAAATCTGTGACTAAATCAATGACTAAATCATTAACTATCAATGACTAAAACAATGACTAAATCATTGACTATCAATGACTAAAGCATTGTCTATCAATGACTAAATCATTGTCTATCAATGACCAAATCAATGACCAAATCAATGACTAAATCAGTGACTAAATCAGTGACTACTAAGTCAAGCTATTAATGACTAGTGAAATACGACTAGCTATAAGATAGTGGTAATTTGCTACTATTAGTCACCGACTCAAAAATAGTGATTTATAGCCTGATTTTAGTCATTTTTTTAGTCATTAATTTCTCATTTTCTACTAGTGTTAGGAGTCTTGTTCTTGAGTACTCTATGTGGAGTACGGTTCTGTACATACACCGCTGTTCTAGCAGCTTTCGCCCAAAGATGCATAGGAAGATATTGATCATGAAGCATTGCTTTAACAGCTTCCATGATAGTTCTGTTCTTCCGTTTCGCAATCCCATTCTGTTGTGGATTATAAGGAGTGGACAACTCCCTCTTAATCCCTGATTCTTTACATATATCTTTGAATTCATTTGAAGTGAATTCTACGCCATTATATGATCGAAGGGTCTTGATATTCTTTTTAGTGTGATTCTCGATCAAGGCTTTGAATTCCTTGAATTTTCTGAATACTTCATCTTTATTCTTCATGAAGTAAACCCATGTCTTCCTAGAAAAATCATCAATAAAAGAAACATAATATGCATACCCGCTTAGTGAGTTTGATGACATAGGACCACATACATTGGAGTGGATGATTTCCAAGATTCCTTTTGCTTTTCTTTCACTACTTGGAAATTTCTTCTTTGTGTTTTTTCCTTTTGCACATCCTTTGCAGACCCTGTCATGTTTTGCTTGCATTTCTGGAAGACCTTCAACAGCTTTGCTTGCAAGAGTAGTGCTCTGTAATGCACATGTGCAAGAATTCTATGCCAAAGTTCACTTGGCTCTACTGTGTTATGGACCAAGGCTTGTTCTGGATGGCCCTTCAATTTGTACAAACCTCCTTCTTGTTCACCAATCACTACCACATCATCGATAGTCTTTCCTCTTGGCCACATGATGACTTGACCATCTATGAATGCAACCCTCATTCCTTTTGCATCTAATGATGATATGGAGAGAAGGTTCTTCTTGAGTTATGGCACAAACAATACTTCTTTCATTGTTAGAGATTTACCAGAGTCTAGTTTATAGGAAGTTTCCCCACTACCTTTTATTGGATATTGGTAGTCATCTCCTAGATTCACCTTGTGAGGTGATTCATGTTCTGAGATCTTCACAAAGGATTCCTTAAATCCAGTCATATGTTTGGAGGCCCCACTATCAATAATCCAATCATCACTTCCATGAGTAATGTTTCCCGTGAGAGTGGAGATCAAAACATATTCATCTCCGCTTGAAGAATCTTCACTTTCATATCCGGATCTCTTCTTGGATGGTTCATCATCCTCTGCAGCATGAGCATGATGTCTTATTTTGCTTCCCTTCTTCTTGTGAGGACTACTTTTGTTCTTAGGACAATATCTAGCAAAGTGTCCTTTTTCATCACATGTATAGCAAATGAACTTAGACTTATCTCTAGGCTTTCTAAAGTTATTCCTGTGAGGAGAGTACTTACTTTTGTGATGGTTGGATCTGGATTTCTTGGATTGTACTATGAGAGCTCGATCTTCACTTCCCATATTCTCTTCTCGAGCTGCTATCCAAGCTTCTTCTTGAGAACATTTTTCCCACAGTCTGCCGAACTTGACTAACTTCTTTCTAGAACAGATCCCTTGAATGAAAGAGTCCCATGTCCTAGGGACCATTCAAGGTGGTCATCACAATTTCTGCATTCTCCACTTCTTCATCTACTACTTCCAATTGTTCCTTGATCTGAGAAATATTTTTGAAGTAATACTAGATGCTCTATGCATTCTAAATCTTCACATTCTTCAGTTGATTTCTCAGAGTCATCTTCCAGTTTATGTTCTTCCCTTCAAACAATTTGGTTAGGGCATCAAACATAGCTTTAGGTGTCTTGAGAGAGGATAGCTGTGGGATAAGGTGATCCTTGATAGAATCATCAATGATCCTCTTTTCCATAACCATCTTCTTCTTATGTAAGGTTTTTTCCTCATCTCCCTCTGGAACTGGAACCTCCTCATGGATGTAGGAGTCCAACTCATTTTCTTCCAGAACCAGTGAGATCCTATACTTCTAGGCTCGAAAGTTATCATCTCCCTCAAGCTTTTCATCAATATTGGCATGATGAGACATCTTAATTGAGAAACTCAAATGGAAATACAAAATATTTTAGATCTTACCAGGTTCAAGATGTCGGATCTAAAACTTGAGCTGAAATCTTGCAGTACTGGATTAGGAGCAAATTAGGGTTTTGATTTTCCTTAGTTCTGTCTACCCAAATGCCTTGAAATTTGTCCCTAACTTCAATTTTTGGGAGGAGATCAATCCAGGCTTGGGCTCACTGAAAAATTCCTCTTCTATGAAAAGCCCTAATTTTCGGCAGTAGTGACAGGTCCAAAACTGAAAAACCTTAGAATTGGATTATGCTTCTACAGAAATATGTGCCTTAAGGAGGAAAGTTATTCCACCTTAATTTTGCTGAAAATATGTGGAGGAAGATCCATAAACTAGGAAACCCTAGTTCCCGCAGCTGCACATTATCTTCTTCTTAGGTTAGCTCTGATACCATGTTAGTTTTTCAGAATTAATCTAGCATTATTAGAATATTTAACTGAGAGAATAACAAGCACAACATTTAAACACAAGAGACAATGAACACAGTGTTTTTCATTTGGGAAACCATAACAGAGAAAACCCCGCAACTTCCTCAGAGATAGAATCATCACCAAAATAGAAAATCCCAAAACAGTAAGTGATATCCCGACAGCAGTAATCTTCTTCTTGTCTAGCCCCAGTGTCTTCTCCTTCCTCAAATATGCGCTACACTTGAGTGTGGATTAGTTGTGTGATAAATAGAGACTCCTGTTATCTATTTATACTAATCCCGACATGACTAAAACCCTACTAGGGCCGACCTCTACTAGGAGAGTCTAATAACCCTAGTGCCCCGGAACTGCGGGGACTTTAACCCTTAGACAATCGGAGGGTTACCCACTATGACTTGACATGACTTGTTTACATAATAGATCCTCCCGATCGAAACATTAGGGCATGACAACATGACTCAATTACATAATAGATACATCCTGGAATAAACATCGGGTTACAAGACATAAGAAACATAGATGAATACATTTCGAAGTTACAAATACATCAACAACGGCGAATGTAATAATGGTTGATGCTCTTTAGATAGATCAATGCTAATGTTATAATGAATTTATTTCCTTAGTTAGGGATCGTTTCCAGAAGAATCTATGATGACATCAGCTTTTGGCGATATTATTGGTATATATTTTCTACCCAGATGTTTGTTATCATTCCCAATTCTACCTACTTTTTTGATTGAAATGTATTTGGTCTGAAGAATCTCTTAATATCACTTATGATTTCCAAGTATGCATGGTCCAAGCAATCTGATAAGTTCCCCAATGTGGTTTTCCAGCAACTTGTAGTGGCAGTGTTTCATCCAATCACATGGAGAATTTGTGGGAACAATCTTGGCGTTTGGTTGTAGAAAAAATACAAGCGAAGATATGTAGTAATTCTTGTGAGGCACGCACTCCCAAAACTTCACGATTGAATATATCATCAGTTTTAGCTAGCACTATGTTTGAAGGTGGTATGCGGACTGTGAGTCCTGCTCCAAGTTTGTCTGATGCAAGAGTTATGGGCACGAGGTCAATTGATTTAGCAGCTGTAAAAATTCATTCTTCAAGGATTAGATTGAAAATTTCTCCTAATATGGGGAGGGTTGGGCACATGGACAATCCATCAGCCATTATGAGTTTACCATATCCATTTAGTTCTCCATCTCTTGTATGGAATATTCCAACTCCCATTCATGAGGGAGTTCAATTAGCTAGTGTTGCAAGGAACCTTTACCTAGATTCTCCCCAAATCACTCCATCAAGGCATATTTCTCTAACCCCATAGCTTGGAAAGCATGCAATGGGAAAAGCAACTTATTGGACTTCTTGTAGTCCATCTTTACCCTGGGTAACTCCTTGAGCAAAATCTGAGTCTGAATTGTCATTTTCTCCCTTTGTTGTGTCCAAGCCTATTCATGAAACCCTTGATTATAGGAGTTCAGTACCACTTTTTGTGCCTCATAAAATGACTACAGCTCCAGTTCCTTCTATTTCTTCTACTATTCCTTTTGTTGTTACTAATGATAAGATGGAAGCCCTAAAAGGTGGCATGGGAATTTATAGACAGTTGAGTGTTGAGTAGAGACCTAGAAAGAGGAGGACGAGCCATGTATTTGAGGAGATTGATGAAACTAGTAGGTTGAATCCTGCAAGGTTGACAATGCCTGCCTCCAGTGGCTCTATACATTTTCCTACATCTCAGGTGGTATTATTTCAGGGTTCATTGGTTGTTTCCCAGAATAGTCATGACAGTGGAAAATCAAATTCTTCCCTGACCCCAAGTTCAAGTATGCCATTTGTACCTTCTCCTTCTTATTATCAGACAATACCAAGAGCAGAGGGAAGGCATAGAGTCATTTTTTCTGAGTAAACAACAAGCTGTATAGAGTAGGATAGACTGTATTCTGAAGAGGCTGCTTCTTTAGCAGCAATCGCAGTCAAGCACAGTCAGTTCATTTGGAGCCAGTTAGTTGTTCAAGAAGACTTCGGAGTGAGTTTTGACTATGAAGTAAGAAAGTTGTATCTGCTACTGCTGCAGCATCTGTAGCTACTTCGGTTGCAAAAGCGGCAGTAGCAACATCAAAGGTTGCACATGAAGCTGGTTTTCAAGCAAAACTCATGGCTGCAGAGGCATTGAATAGTGCTAACGCATTGCATGGTATTCAGTCTAGTGCAGCTGAAGGTGGTAATGAAGGGCATCAAAGGAAAGCAATCCATAATATTTCATCAATGAAAAAAGAGAGACAAATTGATGCTACTCCCTGGTTGCTAATGTCAAATGGTGTTTGTTCCGTAGACATCAATTCTGAAGCTGGTTCAGCTGCTACAAAATGTGCATAGAATTTGGATGCAATTGAAAGAGCTTCTAGAATAGCCTCTGAAGCAGTATCACAGAATTTGGATGTAATTGAAAGAGCTGCTAGAATAGCCTCACAAGCAGTATAACAGTATTAAAATAATTATCTCCTGGAATAAGCCATCCTTGAGATGCTCCCTAGGAAACACAAAGTAGCCCTTGTGGAAGTACAAGTTATCAACCAAAGAAAAGAGTTTTGTCATCAAAATTTCAATACTCAAGATAGCAAAAAAACCAATATTATGCAAGACTATCTAAAATGATCAAAATTCTTCACACAAATACAACTACAAATGAAACTTAATTAAAGATTTCCAGAATTGGAGTTTCCATTGAAGGAGGCAAATAGAAACATGGAACTAAATGTTAATAATAAAAAAATCAAAGATGACCCTTCTCAAAGAAATTCCAACACATAAAACTAGTCCATTGGTGCCAACTTCAATATAAAACAGAATGGTGAGAGAATCCCATGGGTCAACTACTCACTCATGTCTGACCTGCTACAATAGGGGAATCTTCATTGAAGAATTGAGACAGGATTTCTGAGCTTGTGCACAAGGAAAAATGCGTAAACAAAGAGATGTACAAGTAACTGAATCATCAATACTGCATCCTTCATTACATCATGTATAATGAAGGCAAGCAGCTTGAGAGAATCTAAGCACAAATATCCTATAGATATTTTCAAGACCAAGAAGACTAGGGAGTTCCATAAAGTCTCAAAGAGGCAAGCAGCCTCCAAACATTTGTATTCTCTCAAGGTCAATGTGGACACCCATTTTATAGATGACAAATTCAATTGTATTGACAAATTAATGGCAAATGACAAATGAAAAATTAATGGCAAGCAAACAATTATCAGGGTGAGTTTAGAGCTTAATCTGTCAAGATTATGTAAGACTGTTTGAAATGATCAAAATTTAAGCGCACAAATGCAACTATAAATGTAACTAGCTAAAGATTTACAAATTTGGAGTATTTGTTGTAGGAGGGGAAAAAACATGGAACTGAATGCTAATATAATAAAAAAAAACAAAGATGGCCCTTCTCAAAGAAATGCCAACACACAAACCTAGCCCACTAGTTTAGACTTCGACATAAAAAAAGAATAAAAATGGTAGTGATATCCAATATACCAATATATTTAAAATCTCTAAATACATATGGTCTGTAACGGTTATTCAGGCTATGACCCTAGACATTCACAAAATTAATTCTAGAATCATATATGGTGAGAGAATCTCGTGGATCAATTACTCAAACATATCTAACTTGCTACAATAGGGGCATATTCATTGAAGAATTGAGACAAGATTTCTCAGCTTGTGCACGAGGCATAATTTCTAAACAAAGAGGTCTACAAGCAACTAACATCATCAACACTACAGCATTCCTCATAGCATGTATAATGAAGGTAATATTATTTGACAGACCCTCTTTGCATGCATTAGCTAAGTGTTAGAATAATCAACCCATAGTTAGCTACCTTAGACATTAATTTCATCATTTTTGCCTTATTTGCCTAGTTCATGTGTCCCACCTTGTGCAAGTTGTCATTTACCTATCCATAGTGGTAAAAATTGCCTTATTTGACTCATGTAGCACTTAGGAAAGCTCAAGGAATCAAATCTTCTTTATTTTTGGCCTCCTAGGCGCCCATCTACTTTTTCTGCTTTATTGCCTGCTTTTTCAGTGTTTTAAGGCAAAAGGAAAAGCTTGACTAGGTGAGGTTGACTAGTTTTTTGTCCTACACATCCTCCTCTCTTTTCTCCTTGGAAAAGCATGTATGAGTTGTCATTCCATCACTCTTTAGCTTTCCTAATCCTTTTTTCCAATTCGTGAGCTCCATGACAGATTTGGGATAAGCTTTTACACCTATGGGGGATTTGCTTATTTTAGTAAGCCTGCTTTTGACTAGATTCGATGTGCCTCCTCATGAAATCAAATATCCTATGTAATTATTTAATGCAATAGCCTGTGTTATTATAGGGTTGGATATTGTACACTTATTGAATACAGTTTAGTGTTTAGCTCATTATTCAGTCTCTTTTGTGAGTGATTTTGCATGATCAATTGATAATTGTTGTGAGTAAAATTAATCTATCATTAGGTTCAATTTCCACATGGTATCAGATCCATTGTAGATCGATTTCTCTTCTTCAATTTTTTTTTGCAGGTTCGACATCAGTGATTGGGAGCCTTCTACTGACAGCCGAGACAGATTTCTAAGCTATGGATCAATCACAGAAAACTATCTTGACTCCCTTCAATTTCTTTGAATGGAAAGCAGAGATGGAGATACTTTTGAGAGCGAAATGCCTCTATAGGGTGACTATGGAAATAGAAGAAGAGCCCAATGCAACTGCAGAGAAGATAAAATGGCACAACAGGAGGGATGAGGCCTATGGTCTCCCGTGTTTGAGTATTTCTAGAGACCTCCTTTTCCATCTTGATGGATTGACATCACCGAATGAAGTATGGGAGAATATTGATGATATTTTTGGAAAGACAGATGAGATGAGGGGATATCAAATCGAAAATGAGCTGATTTCTCTGAGTCCAAATAGCTTTGAATCCCTACAGCTATATTTCTCCAAGTTCAAAGCACTTGTTTTGCAGCTGAAACAGTGTGGGATCAAAAAGAAGGATGATCAACTCGTCTTGGCCATACTCTCGAAGCTTGGCCCTGACTATTTAGTGTTTGTTTCAACCTTCTATGCCACAAAATTGACAGCTCGAACCTAAAAGATGCCTAGCCTTGTAGATTTCATGGAATCTCTCACACAAGAACAAGACAAGCTGGTGATGATGGGCACCATCAAACCATCCAAATACCAAGCTCTGGTTGCTGGAGATTTGAAGGTGGATTCAAAAAGAAAAAAGAAATCTAAAAAGCCACTTGAGCAAGAGAGAGACAAGAACAAGTCTCTGGTGGAGCCACAAGGTTCCAAGAAGAACTACCAGAAGAAGAAAAACAAAGGAGAAATGAGCAAGTGCGCATACTGCAATAAGGGAAATCAAACTGAAAGCTCTTGTATGAAAAATCAGATAGACATGCTAACCCAACTCCTGGAGAAGAATGGCATCTCCCTTCCAGACAACTCAAAGAAGAGGGAAGGAGGATCAAGTTCAGAAGACAGAGAGAGAGTTCATGCTCTAGTCGCTGGCACATCAAGCTCACCTAGTTTCATCATTGATTCTGGAGCTTCAAGACACATGGTTTTGACTATGGAGGCATTCACCTCACTGGATATGTCGAAAGGTCCACCTATAGTACTGGGAGATGACTCTCTCACTGAAATTTTAGGCAAAGGTAGGATAGATCTTGATCATGGTCAGTTCAACAATGTGCTGTATGTGCCTAGTCTCACCTCCAACCTTCTATCAGTGTATCAGATGACTCACACTGGGTCTCCAAAGAAAGTCATATTCTCCCCTGATGAAGTTGAGATCACAGAGATCTCAAGTGGTAGAGTCATTGCAAAAGGAGTTGCAAATCATGCTCAAAAGGTATACATGTTCTCACACTTCCTACCCTACTCAAACCTCTCTGCTCTTCTGATTCATGCTAATGAGGCTAGCAAGCTTTGGCATGAAAGATTTGGCCACCTTAATTACAAGTATCTTTCTGGTCTTAGTGAAAAGGAGATGGTCATAGGGTTTCCCAAGATAAATTTTTCCAAAGGAATCTGCCAAGGTTGTATCCTAGGAAAACACCCAGAGCATAAATTTGAGAGAGCTAGTCACGCGAGAACCTTTGCACCCCTCGAGCTGATCCACAGTGATGTTGCTGGCCCATTCCCTCATATGTCCATGAGTCAGGCCAAATATGCATTGACTTTAATAGATGACTTTTCCAGGTATTGCTGGGTTTACTTCCTGAAACACAAGTCTGAAGTTTTTGGCCTCTTCAAAGTATTTAAGGCTTTGGTTGAAAACCAGTCTGGGAGGAAACTCAAGGTCCTCAAATCTAATAATGGTGGTGAGTATGTCAAGTCTGAGTTTTTTAATTATTGTGCAGATGCAGGTATTCATATGCAACATTCTATCCCCTACACACCACAGCAGAATGGTGTTGCAGAGAGGAAGAACAGATCACTGAAGGAGATGGCAACATGCATGATGGAGGCCAAAACTTTGCCACCAAAGTACTGGGACGAAGCTATAAATTGTGCAGCCTATATTCAGAATAGGGTGCCTCATAAACAGCTTTATGGTATGACTCCCTTTGAAGCATGGAGTGGGCACAAGCCAGATGTGACCCATTTCAGGATTTTTGGCTCAAAGGCTTGGGCTAGAATTCCAACAGAGAAGAGGAAGGATTTGCAGCCCCAAATCCAAGAGTGCCTTTTTTTTGGGTACTCTGAAGACTCAAAAGGGTACAAGATGATTAATTTGAGCACAAACAAATCCTTTGTTGAAATGTGTGTTCAGTTTGAAGAAGAACCCCTTGCAGCAGTGGAAGTTGGAGAAGCCTCTTCTCCACCTGAACCTCAGAAAGTAAGTGAAGAGTTTGTTGAACATGCTGATTCTGATATTTCTAATAGTGATGAGTTTATTGCAAACCCTAACAGTCCTACAAGGCCAAAATGGGCATCCAAGACACTACATGCAGCAGGAGAGCTAGCTGGGGATCCCAATGACCCAAGGAGGACTAGATCTCAATTTGAGAGTGGTCTGTGCATGAAGGATCCTATGTTTACTGAGAAATGCTATTTGATGGTGGAATATGATCCTAAAAATTATGAAGAATAAGCATGAGATCCAATATGGCAAACAGCCATGAAGGAAGAGTTCATCTCACTCCAGAAGAGCAACACATGGGAGCTAGTGGATCTTCCCCCAGTGAGGAAGTTAGTTCAGTGTAAGTGGGTCTACAAGACCAAATTTGATGCTGATGGTTCACCTTTGAAGTACAAGGCTGTATTGGTAGCCAAGGGCTACTCATAGGTTCATGGCATAGATTACAATGAGACCTTTGCACCAGTGGCAAAGATGGACTCCATCAGGCTAGCCTTAGCCATTGCAGCCTCAAAGCAATGGGAGGTACATCACATGGATGTAAAGTGTGCCTTCATGAATGGAGATCTCAATGAAGAGATATATATGCAGTAGCCTCAATTATTTTCTACTAACCCTTCTCTTGTGTGTAGGTTGAGAAAGTCATTGTATGGGCTAAAGCAAGCCCCCATGGCTTGGTATGCCAAGATTGATAGCTTCTTCCTATCACTGAATTTTGTTCGGTGCAAATCAGATCCAAATGTCTATTTGAAGTTAATTAATGGTTCATTAATGATCATTGTGTTATATGTTGATGACCTTCTCATTATAGGAAGCTCAATGGATGAGATTGCTTCCTTGAAGGGTGCAATGAACCAAGCCTTCTCCATGACAGATTTGGGGCTCTTAAGTCAATTTTTGGGGCTTGAAATTGCTCAAAACAAAGCTGGAATCAAGGTGCACCAGTCCAAGTATGCCTTGGATTTGCTGAACAAATTCAAAATGAAGGATTGCAAAGCAAGAAAAACTCCTTTCCTTTCAGGAGTGAAGCTGGAAGAAGCTGATTCTTCACCTATGGTAAACAATACACTATATAGGCAATTGATTGGATGTTTGTTGTATCTTACACATACTAGACCTGAACTTCGTTATGTAGTAAGTGTGGCTTCTAGATTCATGGATCAGCCTCAAGAAATCCATTGGAAAGCAGCCAAAAGGATCCTTAACTTTGTTCAGGGAACAAGGACACATGGGATCTTCTATAAAGCTAAATCTGATCTTGAGTTGATTGGGTTTACTGACAGTGATTGGGCAGGTGATAGTACAGATAGAAAGTCCACATCAAGATATGTGTTCATGCTTGCAGAAGGGCCAATTAGCTGGTCAAGCAAGAAATAGAGTACCATTGCACTCTCATCTACAACAGCAGAGTACAGAGGAGTTGTTAATGCAGCAACTCAATGTTTATGGTTGCAGGGATTACTTGGAGAGTGTGGCTTTGAACCAGAGTACTCAACTACCATCTACTGTGATAATCAGAGTACCATTTGGCACCATTCAGAGAGCTTGTGCACGATGGCACCATTCACCTACTCTTATGTTCATCTTCAGAACAAGTAGCTGATATCTTCACCAAAGAATTTTGTGAGAAGACCTTCAACAATCTCAAATCATTGCAGGGGATTTCTAATCATGCTGTGAAGCATGAGTGAAGACAAGATTTCCAGATTTTGTTTTATAGTCCATGTTTAAGGGAGGATTTTCCCATGTGGTTTTTGCCTCTTTCCTTGGTTGTATGGACATGCAGTATGTAAAAGGGTGACTAAGACTTGTTGCTAGGCCCTATAATTTTCTGATATATTACTCATAAGTTAGGCTTAAGGGGGCGTGTTTGAATAATCAACCCATAGTTAGCTACCTTAGACATTAATTTCATTATTTTTGTCTTATTTGCCTAGTTCATGTGTCCCACCTTGTGCAAGTTGTCATTTACCTATCCATAGTGGTCAAACTTACCTTATTTGACTCATGTAGCACTTGGGAAAGCTCAAGGAATCAAATCTACTTTATTCCTGGCCTCCTAGGTGCCCATCTGCTTTTTCTGCTTTATTGCCTGGTTTTTCAGTGTTTTAAGGCAAAAGGAAAAGCTTGACTAGGTGAGGTTGACTAGTTTTTTGTCTTACAAATCCTCCTCTCTTTTCTCCTTGGAAAAGCATGTACGAGTTTTCATTCCATCACTCTTTAGCTTGCCTAAGCCTTTTTTCCAATTTGTGAGCTCCATGACAGATTTGGGATCAACTTTTACACCTATGGGGGATTTGCTTATTTTAGTAAGCCTGCTTTTGACTAGATTCAATGTGCCTCCTCATGCAATCGAATCTCCTATGTAATTATTTAATACAACAGCCTATGTTATTATAGGGTTGGCTATTGTACACTTATTGAATACAGTTTAGTGTTCAGCTCATTATTCAATCTCTTTTGTGAGTGATTTTGCATGATCAATTGATAATTGTTGTGAGTAAAATTAATCTATCACTGGGTTCAATTTCCACACTAAGTAGACAATATTTGTCCTTTTTTTGCATAACACATCTTGGAATGACCCTACTTGAAGGCTCTCTTTTTCTCTAGACCTTTGAAGGTATGCATGGGAGGACTCATCTGCTAGATCATCACAGGCTTTCAGTATAAACTAAAAATAACTAAAAGCATACACAAGATTTTCCCTCTGTCTTGCATAACACCTCTTGCAAGAAACCCATTATATTAACAGCGAAAAGTATATCATTGTGTAGATAGTATAATGTGTATTCCATAGTGAATCAATCTTGGGACAGTTGCATCCAATCTAATCAACACAATACAACATTCAACAAGACCCCTCAGCCTCAATTGGATAAACTTCCATTAAAACTCAGGAATCTTAGCAACCTTTAGAATATCCATTAAAATCCACACTTACAACATTAAGCAATACGATTTAGAAAAGCCTCATGTACTCAAATGCATAAATTTCCCCAAATCCAACATCTGAACAACTTTGTGTATAAAGGAATGGAAATAAAGAAATACCTATGAGTTGTTCCTTAGAAATTCAAGAGCCCCAACAATAGCCCCAGCACCAACCCCGGCACCAACAATAGCACTAGCACCAACACCAGCTCCGGCTCCCAAATTGGGGAGACCCTATAAAACCAAATTCATTTAAAATTCAATGTCTAAGATTTCAAGATTTCAATAATTGCAAAAAGCTGGAAACAGAATGATAGAACATCTACCTGTGGGAAAATATCTAATGGAGTTGCATTAGGCCCATTTTCTTCATAGGTACCCGTGGGGTGTTCTCCACATGTCCCCAATGTGTGTTTCCCCGCTCTCAGTTTCGGAAACTTGAGGGAACATAGTGTAAAACTACAAAATATGCTTGTCCAAAAATCTAAATGCTATGTTTGAATCGTTACCTATGAGATTGAGAAATAGAAAAGGAAATATAATAAAAGCAGGAACTCCTATCAAAAGGTAGAAGTAGCAATATACCAAAAATAAGACATGCTTGATTTAAACTTCCCTTATTTGTATCCAATATTTCAACATACGGAGTTGAGCTTCTTTCAAAACATGGACTACAAGAACTCCACTAGACTAAACCAAATTACATCAACCACTTTCTTGTAACCAAAATATATCCCTATGTATACAATGTATGCTATGCAAGCTCATAAATGTGTACCAACAATACACAACACACCAAGAAGATGAACAATGACCCCATTGTTAATTGCAAAACCAAATTATATCAACCACTTTCTTGTAACCGAAATATATCCCTATGTGTACAATGTATGCTATGAAGTATGAAGTATAATATAGAGCATAATAAAATTATTCATCTCTTTCATTCACTCTATCACAAAGCATTGTAAAGAACATTGACATAGTAATATCAACGTTATTACATTCCAATTTTCTATATGTGCATCTTATTCATCATTTACCTTCATTCATATCCATGCTTCCACCCCCATAACTAAATTAATGCAAAAAAATTAAATTTTTCTTATAGAGTAAGTTGTCCTCTGATCTACACCCTAATCCGTTCACATTTGATTCAATGCTGCCCCCCTCTCATATGTAGCATAACACAACACTATCATGATATCTCATTCTCACTGCTCATGTGAGAGTCTCCATACTTCTGCAAAAGTACATTTTGGCCAGACTTTATCATGTATGATGGATGAAAGCACAATTTGAAAACTGTTTTTAGTATTAATTCATGGTTAATTCCAAGAATGACTGTATAACCTCGATACAAAAATGTTTTCTTCTCTCCCACTTGAATGAATATCATGCCACAGATTAACCATCCATAAGTTTGGCTATCTATGTTATTAACATCCCCAATTTTCTAAGGGCTTGGAAATCTATGTTATTATAGTGCCTTTGATCCATATTAAAAGTATCAAATTTAATGGGCGGCTAGTAGCACTCTACTAATATTGCCAGCGAACAGAAGTCAAGTTTGTAGTAGCACAACACTTTTTGTAAACAGAAGCAACAAATAATAAATCCAAATATGAAAAATCTTAATAATCCACTAGTGGAGTGAAGCAAAGGTTGACAGCTTAATTTTTCCAATTCTTGTTTCATAGCTTGAGGTAGATTCAGGTGCAAAAAGAAAGTTAGATACTGATAAACAAAGATTGTACAAATGCCTTGCAGTGTGCAGGTGTTGGAACCTTGTGATTTGAAACAATGACCCCATCCAATTATCCACAATATGCTAGGTTGAATAAAGTGCATACAAATTTAAGGTCCAAATTTTCAAATGAATTCAAATTTCTATTTGTACAGAAGTTGTTGCAATTCCGCATGGAATGAATCATAGAGAAGATGCAATTCTTGTGGGATGGAATTTATTTTGGCTTAGATAGCCAACGTTCAAGAGAGAGCTGCTTTAGTGAAGGTTTGTAATGCTTCTTATATGTTCTTAGACAGAGCCATTACCAGCAGAGAGCTATGATTGCTGTGGATATATAACAAGATTTCCACAGTCTGATAGCGGTTCTCTTAAGGAACTTTTGTTGCTGTTGCATCTTGTTCTTCTTGCTGAATGCAAGGATGCATGCAAATTCTCTTGCAATGAATCCTTCTTATCTAATTCCATATCCATATTTAATTTCATTGAAAGAGGACAAGGTAATTCTTTCCTACTTTGAACTCTCTTATTATTTTCTGGCTCATCCACTTTTCCAGAATCTGCAGTAACTGCACTCTCTGTTTTAGAATCTGCATTGGTTAATGATGTTTCCTCATTGTACTCAGATTCTTCCTTGGTATGGAGAGCTTCATTCAAACCATATGGTTTTGCGCTGCCTTCCAAATCATAATCTTTCTGTGAGTTCTCTTGCAAGGAATCCTCTTTGAATCCCATATTAATATCTAAACCCATAGAATGAGAACTAGAAAATATTTTCCTACTTTCAACAATATTATTTGTTTTCGAGTCGTCTTCTATTTCAGAATCTGCAACAACTTCATTCTCTGTTTCGAAATCTGCAATGGTTAACAATGTGTCCTTATTCTAATCAGATTCTTCCTTCATATGGAGAACTTCATTAAAGTCAACTGGTTTTTCTTTGCCTCCCAAATCATCAGTACACTCACCATGATTATCCTAAAAAAAAAATCATTTATAATTCATGAAAATCTTCTGGCACAAGCAGCCATAAGCAGATATAAAAAGTTAAAACTAAAGGAAATAGAAGCATCAAAAGCAGTACCTGATGGGAAGTGGTTGTTCTCTATTTTTTCTTTGTCTTTGGAGCCAAAAACACATGTTCCTCCTCCTCCACTTCTTCCCAGTTCTTTCTGGAGAAAACCCATTTCCCCTTCGTATTTGGCACTTCGCATTATCAAGGTGAGTTTAGAGCTTAATCTGTCAAGATTATGCAAGACTGTCTGAAATGATCAAACTTTAATCACACAAATGCAACTATAAATGTAATTGGCTAAAGATTTACAAATTTGGAGTATTTGTTGTAGGAGGGAAAAAAACATGGAATTGAATGCTAATATAATAAAAAAAAACAAAGATGGCGCTTCTCAAAGAAATTCCAACACACAAACCTAGTCCACTGGTTCAGACTTCGACGTAAAAAAGAATAAAAATGGTAGCGATATCCAGTATACCAATATATTTAAACTCTCTGAATACATATGGTCAGTAATGGTTGTTTAGGTTACGACTCTATACATTCACAAAACTAATTCTAGCATCATATATGGTGAGAGAATCCCGTGGATCAATTACTCACACATATCTGACTTGCTACAATAGGGGCATATTCGTTGAAGAATTGAGACAGGATTTCTCAGCTTGTGCACGACGCATAATTTCTAAACAAAGAGGTCTACAAGCAACTAACATCATGAACACTACAGCCTTCCTCACAGCATGTATAATGAAGGTAATATTATTTGACAGACCCTCTTTGCATACATTAGCTAAGCAGACAAGATTTGTCCTTTTTTTGCATAACACATCTTGGAAGGACCCTACTTGAAGGCTCTCTTCTTCTCTAGACCTTTGAAGGTATGCATGGTAGGACTCATCTTCTAGATCATCACAGGCTTTTAGTATAAACTAAAAATAACTAAAAGCATACATAATATTTTCCCTCTGTCTTGCATAACACCTCTTGCAAGAAACCCATTATATTAAGAGAAAACAGTATATCATTGTGCATATAGTATAATGTGTATTCCATAGTAAGTCAATCTTGGGAGAGTTGCATCAAATCTAATCAACACAATACAACATTCAGCAAGACCCCTCAGCCTCAATTGCATAAACTTCCATTCAAACTCAGGCATCTCAACAACCTTCAACATATCCATTCAAATCAACACTTACAACATTAAGCAATACTATTTAGAAAATCCTCCCGTACTCAAATGCTAAATTTCCCCAAATCCAACATCTGAACAACTTTGTGTACAAAGGAATGGAAATAATGCAATACCTGTGGGTTGTTCCTTAGAAATTCAAGTGCCCCAGCACCAACGTTGACACCAGCACTAGCACTAGCACCAGCACCAACCCCAGCACCAGCACTAGCACTAGCACCAGCACCAATTCCAGCTCCCAAATTGGGGAGACCCTATAAAACCAAATTCATTTAAAATTCAATGTCTAAGATTTCAAAATTTCAATAATTGGAAAAGGATGGAAACAGACTGATAGAACATCTACTTGTGGGAAAAGATCTAATGGAGCTGCATTAGGCCTGTTTTCTTCATAGGTCTCTGTGGGGTGTTCTCCACACATCCCCAATGTGTGTTTGCCCACTCCCGGTCCCAGAAACTTGAGGCAACATTGTGTAAAACTACAAAATATACCTCCTGTCCAAAATTGAAATGCTAAGTTTGAATCATTACCTATGAGATTGAGAAATAGAAAAGGAAAACTATAAAATCAGGAACTCCTATCAAAAGATAGAAGTAGCAATATACCAAAAATAAGACATGCTTGATTTAAACTTCCCCTATTTGTATCCAATATTTCAACCTACAGAGTTGATCTTCTTTCAAAACATGGGCTACAAGAACTCCACTAGACAAAGACCTTCGTTTTTAAAAGAGAAGTTTGGGTTTCTTTTGAAGGCTGGGTATCCACTTGTAGGCATGCAGATGGAAAGATGAATATGCACCATAAATTGCAGGCTTTAATGTAGGGTAGTGTCCTAGCAAGTTCTAGACTTGTGAAGAGGAGAAGAAAAAGATGAGGAAATGGTTGATAGGTTCAAAGAAGCTGAAGTAGAATGGCTACAAAATGAGAACTAAGTACTTTGGGACTTCTATATGTCAGACTTCCAGCATATAAATGTTAAGATTATCACAATGAAGTCTAGCCCAGAAAATCAAATTTTAGTACTCCTTTGAAGTAGGTAAGGGGTGTGTCATGGAAATCACCCTGCCTCCATTAGGAGCTTTCAAGCCCTTTCATCTTGTTCAAGGAAGGTTAGAGACTCGGCATAATTATTAGTCAGCTCTTTGTTTTGATTGTAAAAGGTAATGTAGTTTTCTATAGCCTATGCTCTTGGTGTTTGTTACTTAAATAAGTTGTTTTTCAAGGGTTATTCCCATGTATTGTTTCTACTTCTCCATGTACATATCAAAATAAACAATGCCAAGAAACAGTGCACATATCAGATTTTGTGTGTGTACAGCCATGCACGTGATTTTCTTCCAAAACAGTTATGGCTATCAAATAAAAAAAAAGGTGGTGATTTGGAAAAGCATTAAGTTGCAGCTATGTCACATGTACTGAGGGTGATCAACCTTCTTTCTTATGAAAATCTTAATTGTGCCATACATAAAAAAATAGTACTTCCTGTGGAATAAATCTCCATCTTTCACTGTGAGATCGATTCCATCAGCGTCCAAATAAATAGGGCAAACTTAAAATATTGGTATTTTAAATAGGGCATGTTGGTTCATTGGTGTGGATGACAGAGTGTCAAGTGTCCACTAGGTATCCATTCTCGTAGTGGTATTCCCCACCCTTAGAGAGGAGTATTGAAGGGATGAAGCCAGCCATATGTCTTGGGAATTTTTTTCTAAATAGCTACCCCTCAACCCTGGCACCCACTCTATGTGGTGCAGTTGGTCAAGGTGTGCTTCTGGAAGCACTTTCAAGTTTATGTTGTCATTTAGTTTAGGCCTTTGCGATGTGCATTGGGGTCCAAGCAATTTGACCAAGTGGCCCATGGGACCTTGGTTCATTGATGAGGTTGGTAAAATATTAAGCAATCCAGTAGGGTTTCATTCTTACTGTGAAATGTTCCACCCAAATAGTATTAATTTCAAAGGAATAAGTATTAGGGCCGAGAGCAAGTTCTATACAATTTTGCCATAATAGTTACTTGTTTGACTTCGAACAAAGTCAGTGCCGTGCAGTGCAAATCCTTGAAACGTTTCCAATCAAGATAAGAATAAAAATAAACTGGACATTCCAAATTGATGTTAATGATGAGAATCAGTGCTAAATACTAAACTAAACGATGGAAAACTTGTCTCCCTAGGACGCTGGATACCCAATTCCTCCAAAAAATGGTTACGGTCCACTGATAGCATTGTATTTGACAGTATCAAGTCACAAGTGAAAAAAAACAAATGCTTTTCGATCCGGGGATCTCTGTGTGACAAATTGGAGAATGTAATTGAGTAATTGAGTAAATTATTGTGATATACATTTACTAGATCGACACCAGGCCAGATTTCTTGGGATTAACTGTGGATGCTTTCCCTCCATAACATGCAGCTCCAGATTTGTAAACATGTCGTGAAGAATCCTGCTGCTTTGAATTGACCTTTGAATTCATTCTACGCTCACCACCAATGATAAAATTTGAAGGGGGCGTCTTAATTTCAATTGGAAGGTTATTTATTCAGCTAGGAGCACATGAAAAAATGATATATTTTCAATCAAACGTATTTTGAATACATTAATTTATCATATATATATATATATATATATATATATATCATTAATTTTATAGTTTACTAATATAACAACTATTTTATTGTATTTTTTTTGAGTTGGAGCATACTTCATTATAAAAAAAAATACTTAGACTATGTGATAACTATATTGGGGCATTTGCTAGACCTTATGCATATTATAAGATGTCGTAACTAAATATAGTCTTAAAGAATAACTAGAAATAGGAGAGAATTCCTTACTATTAACTATATACAAAATGAAGTCACTAAGCAAAATGAGGCTATAATATATATATATATATATAATGAAAAACTTAATTTAAACCAGAGAGAGAGAAACAATCAAAACTTGAGAGATGTAAGAATCACGGGGATTGGGCACCTAAGAAAAAATAATACACAACTCATAAAACATTAAAAAAGCAAATCCTAGATACCAAGCAAGTTAGCAACGCTAGCATAACCGGGGTTGGGGTATCAAATTATGTTGTTCAACACTTGTTGTGAAAGCAGACATGTATGGGATGGAGAGGCAATGGAATCAATCCTAAGTCAACTGAAGCCTTGCAACACATTGCATGTCTGAGCCTCAACAATCTGCTTTTTAAATTGAACCAAAATACCAAAAGAAGTTTACTAATGGCTAGATTTAAGAAAGTTCTAGGTGTGAGTATTTAAGGACTCACATCTCTCAAATTTGCTATGTTTTGTACCAGTCCACGATTCAGTGAATCGATAGTCACAAGTAGGAAATTTAAGTTATTTAATGAAAACAATTAATGTGTATACCTCTATGTCAAAACTGTTTTCCATGTTGTTGCAGGACTCTACCCTCCTTTTTGTCTTACCAAAAGGCATGATAATTAGGAAGAAGACCTATAATTATAGACTTCACCTTCAAAGAATTCATTGCAATCACATTCGTAAGGAGTGATAAGAATATCACAACAATACAATGTGTCAAATCTCAGTTGATAGTGTAAATTAAATTCTTATATGGTAAATTTAATATAATACTTATAGTTGTCTCTTACTCTTTGCATCTTGACACATTTGATATTTTATGGTAGTCTTTGTGCCTTGACCTAATTGATATTATAATGTGAGGATGTGCATGCATAATAATCCTTAGTTATGACTACGAGATGAGGATTATAGAGAAGAGGATGTAAACATAGGTAATTTTAATATGTATTTTGGTGGTGACCGTTGAGGACAATTGTTGTGAGAAACCACAAATGTATAAAAGGACAGAGGGAGATTACATCATGATCATGCCATCCATCAAATTGAAAGACTATTCTTGAGTCAACAATTGTTTTTTTAATTTTATTAATAACCATTGTGCAGGTGCTTTGGTCCAAATGTTTTTTCTAACTCATTGTTTCTCCATATCGTGTGCCCAATGACACCTCTCTATAGCATTGCATAAATTGACCTTATATGTACAGTTTGTGATCTTAGCTACATGCCATTATTTGTATTTGCATGACATTGAGTGTTGTTTATAGTTGTCATAAGTCCATGATATTCATACAAGAAATGAAGTGTTGTAGAGGAGGACTCATCAAACTGGCCTTTTGAATTTCATTTTGATTAGAAAAGAGTGGACATTGGTAGCGAGGTTCACATCGGTAGTAGGAATAAAGTTTTGAGCTTGTTTTGGGCCTAGTAGTAGATTAGTAGTTCCTATATGTTGTTATAGTCGTAGTCATTGACACATCGCCACACTTTAGGTTGTAGCCCCATTGGGAGTCAGAGTCACATCTTGATGGCCAATGTCTCATAGTGATCAATCATTACTGGTCATCTTGCACAACTAAGCAGTGAGTGCATGACATGAGTGAGTGAGTTATTATAATTTATCAAATTTCCAATATTTTGAATGACAATTTGAAATTTATAGCATAGGAAATTCAATATCTTGAGAAATTTATATGGATGGGTAATTTCAAATGTTGACATAAATTATGCCCTTCTTAATTAGAAGGGTAAAATTTAGATTTAAATTTTTTTTTAAGGGAAATTTTAACTTTACACTTCTAGGAAGGGCTAGAACGCTTTGGAAGGGATCGAAAGGGTTCAATTTTGAACATTTCTCGCCACTCCTTCACGCCTGCTTAATTCCAAAGAGGAACTTTCACATACCAAGCGAGTGTTTTATCTGAATTGAAGTGGCCTGTATAATATTATTTTCAATGAATTTCAAAGTATATATCAAGAACTCAAGTCCTTTCCATGGATTTGTAAAATAAAACATTAATTTTTTGGGGGGGTGTAAATATAATTATTGTTGTTCTATGATAATAAAAATAATAATATTCATGGATTTGTAAATGAAAACATTAAATTTTTTGGGGTGTAAATATAATTATTGTTGTTCTACGATAATAAAACTAATAATAATGAATTTAAAGTTCCTAATAATTAATTAGGTTTAAATTTATGTTAATCATTCTAGTAGCTTATGATTTAGAGTCTGAAACTTATCTCCCAATCACTTGAGGTGTTGATCTCTTGAGAATAATCTATGGTTTCGATTAGGTAGACCTATTTTTCTAAAGGGATTTTTTGTGTACTTCCATTCCATTTGTGTTGAAGTTATTTCCCCATTTTCAAGAAATAATAATAATCTATTTTTAAGATCACAGTCAAGCGAGACACCAATTTTGTTGTATGAGACCCCCTTATTTGTGGGACAAGGAACCTCCTTTGTGGAACTATTTAACTGCTGAAGTCTACATAGGTGTACATACCCTACCCCCCTCCGAATTTGAACATGTGACCTCCTGGAGGAAACACTACATGTTCTTAACCATTAGACCCACTCAAGCTATTACTCTAACAACTAAAGTTGGGGCTTAAAGATTGATATATTCATTCATGATATTTAACTTTTCTAATTTTTTCAAATAAATATTTTGGGGAAATCCACTTGATGTGTCCCCATAGTCATCATGAATGGCATCCCTAATAAACTTATCGACATAGATTAGTGTGACTATTAACCCAAAAGGATTCAACTTACCAGCATATAACTAGACAAATGCCCAACAACATTGACGACAATCATTTGAACTAATTTTGAGCGTACAGGTTGATAACAATATTGCACTTAGAGAAGAGGCTTGATGCCAACAAACACATCCACTAACATTTGGAGTTGTAGAGACCTCACTGGATGTCTCTAGTTGTGTACATTGTGAATCAGGAGGGCGGTGATGTCAGATGCAAAATTTACCTCGCCAATAATGCATAAAGGAGGTTTAACTTAATAGTGATAAGGAGAGGTCATCATTGCATTATACATATCATATTCTATGAGGTCAAGACTGTTATAGATCAAGGAATCGAAATATTTACCTGAAACTTCGAGATGGGGTTGGGATTCTACATTTACTCCATATGGATATGAGACTGGTTCTAGTTAAGCACCCCATTTTAATTATAATTGAGTCTTTGATTGGCTAAAATATTGTTCTTGGTGCTTCCATCAGTTCAATTATTATTGGATCAACTGCTACAATGTTTGAAGGAATTGATCCTGGTGAAGCTACGACGATTGGTGTAGCTAGTTCGATGGTCACAAATCATGATAGTTATATTATTGAAGTTATAAAAACACCTCAGTATGGGACTTCAGAATCTTACATTGAAGGATCAACAACTAGCTATGATGATTCTAGGTATCGATATGGTACTAGTTCTAGTACCTAATTCATAACTGTAGGAACCTAATTTCCTTTGGCACACGCTTAACAGTTTGCTTCAATGGTGCAGTAGGAATAAAGATGGTCAAGAGCAAATTCATTCAATTGATTTGTTGGATATTTTAAGATCGAGGTGCATGGCACCAATATTACTAATAGAAGGTAGACAATTTACAAAATTTACTAAATTGTAACACTTCATTGTCACAATTGCAATTTTCCATGACAAAATTAAAAATGACTAATTCATATTCTTCTAGTTAGTCATTTTTTATGTCGTGACTAAATTAGTCATTTATGTTAGTCATTTTTAACTTTGTCACTTATTGGCTAGTCATATTTGTTTATTGGTGACTAACTTAGTCATTAATTTTAGTCATTTGTAGTTGGGTCAATCAAAATTACTCATATTTAGTAGTAAATCACTTGAAAACCTGTGGTGACTAGAATTTTTAGTCACGTAGTAGCTAATTCCTCATTTTGTACTAGTGGTTGTTGATAATCTAATCGATGTGTGGAGTAGGAAAGTTGTCCTTGGAAGAAGCTTTATCAAAATCTCTAAAGTCGATACATGCTCTAATGATTCCCTGCTTCTTATTGACAGGGACAATGTTCGATACCCATTCCATCATGGGTACAGGACAAATAAACCCAGCTTTGAGAAGTTTCTCTATTTCAGCTTTAATAGCTGCGACCTTCCGTGGATGGACTTGCCTTAAATTTTTCCTGACAGGTTTAGCCGTGGGATAGGTTTTAATTTCATGGACCAAAATAGAGGGGTCTATGCCTGACATTCCTTCATAGGACCAGGAAAAAATATCACAGAATTCTTTGAAAAGTTCCTTGTATGCTTCAGATTCATCTGTCGAGCAGTTCTTCCCAACATGAACATGCTCGATGGTACCAGGCTTGGCTGATATGTCAATTGGATTTGTCTAAGTAATGTTGCAAAGGTTTCCTTCAAAATATGCATCTTGCAACAATTTACAACTTTGGGGCGCATTGACAATATCAGTGGAAAACAGGGATGCATAGTCATGGTTAACTAAACTGGTGTTGGGTAGGAATAGGGATCTATGATGGTGATCCTCCCAAATGGACTCATTCGTATTCATGATCTCCATAATGGACTCGTCATAAAGAAAAGTCTTAGAGATATAATCTAGAACAAGAAGACATGGTTCTAACCACTAAGGTAGTTAGTAAGGATCCGAAGCCACCAGATGAAGGTCATCAGTGTGATCATCGAAAATGTTTTGAATGATGTTGTACATTTATTCATGTGAACTCAATGAGGTGGACTAAAAAATTTGTTTGCCCTTCGGATAATGGTCAAATGACACAATCATATTCACTGTCCTAGTGTCTGTGTTAGGAGGAGTGGATGGAAAAATCCCCATAAGGGATGAATCCTTCAACATGCCTACCTGAATCGACTGGTAAGGAGGAGGGGACTGGCCTAACATAGGGATATTATTAGATATAGAAAGTAACATCCGGTGTACAGAAATCAAGATGGTCGAAGGTAACAATTTTCCCTAGATGTGGAAATTGGACTATTCGAAATACCGTCGAAGCAACAGTAGTAATGGCGTAAAACCAATTTCTTCCTAGAGGGAGGTTGTAATCTAACAGGGCGTCTACTACTTCTACTTGGATAGAAACATTTTCCTCCCCAAGCTCAACTGTAAGGTTTGACATGAGACCATGGGGCTGGAAACCTCATCCATCAAAGGATTTTAGAGTCGTAGGTGATGTTACAAGCTCAGGAGAGCCGAGAGCTTTCCAACAAGATAGGGACAAAACTGAAGTTGAAGCTCCTTCATCTAGAATAGTTCTAAAGACCTTCTTTCCAACTACTTTCATGATGATTTGGAAATAAATTTATGAGGTAGCCTAGAATTATAGTTCTCAACATTGAAATGAATCAAATTAGTATTGTCTGAGTCTAAAGCTCCTAACGCAGTTAATAGGTTTTTGCGTTGTGTAGGACAACTTTGGTGCACTTCCAAGGTAGACATTGCACATGGAGCCTGAGCGAGATCTTCAACTACATTATAAAATTGAGCATCTCGGGCATTGGGGTTAAAAATTGCCTTCCTAAGAGTACTCTTGGGTGGACATAAAATCATGTCAAGAGTAGGATTCTCTATGGTTAGGGGGGCAATAGATGAGGAGTCAGGAGAACTAGTAGAGGGAGATTTCCCTGAAGAAGAATTGTCTTCTTTCTTGTGTATGGGTTTGTTGTAATTATGACTTCGAGTTTTCAAACTAATGGTGTCCGAGGACATCATCTGAATTTCCTCTGATGAACTAGAGTTTCCCTGACTAGACATGTGGTTTATCAGTTGTTGTTGAGAGGGAAAAGGATCCATGAGAATTGCGGGTGTGGGGTTTGTTTTAAAAAACTGGGTGTTTTCATCCCAGCAGGTTTGTGAAATGGTCACCTCCGCACAGCAGACATGGATATTTTGCTTTTCTTTTCCCTTTATTGTTATCATTGTTGGTTGGTTTGGGATTCTCCTGTTGGTTTCTAGGTTTTTTTATTCTTACTTTTACCTTTCTTTTTATTATTTCCAGGTGTTTGAATACTCTGAATAGAATTGACCTCGGTGGAAACCTTGGGAGTTGAAGGAGTAGGGGTGGAATTTTAGGGTTTCTTGGCAGGTTTTACTACTGACAGGGACTCGATTGAACCAATAATACCATCAACATGGACTTCTATTGGTAGCTTTGTGGGATCGGTGCTTGGGAGAGGAGCTTGACGAATGAATTCATACAAATTTTCAGACTGGGAATAGACCAAGTCTAGATACTCGGCTTGACTAATGGATTGTTATTTAGTAACGGCACCACCCATAGCCACATCTCGGGCAATTGGAGGAAACAAAGATTTAGTAAACCAATAAGCTAATAAATGATCCAGAATAAGAGGCTTAATAAGTCTTCTTTGCCTTCTCCACTCATGGATGTGATCATATATGTGGGTGGACGTTTTCTATCGCAGAGAAGTTAAGAGATCGGTACCCATTTCATAACGGATAGGAAACTAAAAGTGCGTAAGAAAAATAGTTTCCAATGAGCCAAAATCCACAAACGAATGTTCCAGAAGCTCAATGTACCACTTTTTGGCTGTACCGGTCAAAATTCGCTGAAAGAGTATTAAACGAACTAAATAATCCATAAGAGAGTTTGAAGAACACCAAAGATGGAATGTCATGACATGGTTTTTTGGATTGTTTCCTTACTTCCCATTGAACTTTGGAATGTCCAATGGTAACTTTACCAGAATGGGAGGCCACGAGGGGTTATGTCGAATGGGGTCATTAATCAACTTGGACAAATCAGGCAAGTCAAAAGTTGCTAGGAAAGTAACTGATGGTTAGTTTGCACATACTGGTAATATTGATATGGCATATAAGTACTAGTAGGACCGTAAGTAGACTGATAAACAGGTTGTTATGAGGAAGAACTACCGAAAAATCCACCCATGGGGGGTTTATTTCCAGGATTAGGATTGTTAGGACCATCAAAACCTCTAGGAGGAGGACCACCGGGGCCTCTAGGACCACCAAGACCATTGGGACCACCAGGAGGAAAACCACCAGAACCTCTAGGATATAAACCTCCAGATCCTCTAGAACCACTAGGAGGAGGGCCACCAGACCCTCTAGGGCCATTAGGAGGAAAGTCACCAGGCCCCCCAGGAACACCAAAACTATTAGGACCATAAGGAGGGAAGTCACCAGGCCCTCCAGTACCATTGGGCCCCCTAGGGTGAGGACCTCCATAAGGCGGTCCTCCGACACCTCCCGCAGTATGTATAGGTATCCCCCCCACAACTGGCATGTAGGACAAGCTAGGTTGCCCCGATGGCATGAAATTATTACTAGGATATGGAATTTGAGAATAAGGCATTCCTGTAGGGTTGGATGGGTAATTAATGTTTCCTATACTATATTTGTAGTATAACCATAACCCTAAGATGTTTGAGTGGTTACAAGTTGTGCCCTCAAGGGACGACCTGAACTATATGGGGGATTAACCACATTAGTGTGGGTGGGAGGGACATAAACTGTAGATTTCTCTATACTAGAGGTTTTTCCTTGAATAGGTACAATTCTGGTGCCAGATAACATAGGTCATGTCGGGGGTTACCCCCCGACACTAGAAGGTAATGACAAAACAAGAATTGAATGTTGAGCCCCAGGTGCAAAAGACCTGGGAGGATTGGGAATATACATAATATGGGAGGTGGTGGGGTTGGTAGTTTGACCTAGGTTGTGTGGAGTCACTGTGCGATATAGAATCAGTTCAATGGGTCTCATAGAATCGGAAAGTGAGCGATATCCCACATGAAAATATGCGGAACGTGGTGGAGGTGTGCCCAATATGTCATCTATTTTATTTTCAATCTCCTATGCATGGAGAATGGCTTCTTGGTATTGTCTACATTCTTGTTCATTGTTGAAACTTCTTCAGAAAAGATTAAATGGGTGCCAAATGAGGCAATGGCCTGTCCTATAGAGGTATCGAAAAATGGAACATTGGGACCATAATCTGGATGGGTAGTATCATCAACATGACGTTCTATGGGAGAATGGAATGAAGGATTACCCTGAGAAGGTTGTTGAACCAAGGGAGGAAAGTGTGAAGGATATGGTCCTCCACTTTCTGTAACCACATCATCTCCCATTTGGGAGGTGGTATTAGATCCTTGGTCGATATCTTTCATTGGATTTTCTCCTAAAACAGGAATAAAATCAGGTGGTAAGCCTCGTACTCTTCTGGACTATTTTAGCTCAGCCATTTTGTACAACTCCTATCTAACCTAGGGTCTCAAAAACTAGAAAACACACCAAAAATTTCCCTACTCAAGCTATAGGTCAAACAAGCAAACTTAAATGACAAGAGGAGTTCAAATAGTCAGGTCTCTCACTAGGATTGTTAAGAAGGTGCCACTCGTGATATACCTCAATGGTACATGCATAGTAATCTCCCCAAATGCTATTTTTGGTGTATGGCTCCAAGAAAGATGACCAAAGGGATTTTCTCAGATGGATAAGGTATCCTAGTGGGGTCTCCCAATATACTCAAGGTACGTGGGAGCTCAAATCGGTAGTAGTGCTGTCTAATGCATAACCATACACAAGGGGCATTTTGATATACAATCAAGTACATGAAGTACCTTTCGATATACCTCAAGGGTAGATGAAAGGCCATTCGATATACCGATGGTACGTGGAAGAACCGTGCGAGTCTCGGGATGTAATGTGGATGAGTAATGACAGCTCCTACACTTAATGACGCTCGAACACGTCTCTAACCTATCACTCAAATTGCTATGTAAATTTTAACCTATAACTACCATTAATTTGAAAGTGGACGGTTAGGTGAATGCATTGAATTTCAACAGAAAAAGTAAAGCCATGCAGTATGCATATGCAAATATTTCACTTTACTATTTGTGGTATGCCTACCTATGGGAGGGAAAGAGAGTATTTTCTTTTGTTTCAAAACCAAAAATTTCAAAACAACTATCTTGAACTAATCAAAATCAAAGACAAGCAACACTTTTCAAAATCATTTCTCTTTTCTGAAAGCAATCAAAAGGGTGAGAGTCACTTTTCCTAAAAGAAAAACAAGAAGCACACTCCATGCATATGCACTCTATTTTTCAATTTTTCTCAAAGCATAGATAAATCTAACTTAAAACTACCATATTTTTTATTTTGATGAGATAGTACTAATGCAAAAGAGACAAAAGAACATAGAGAACCTGAAATCTTGTGAGGCCAATCAAAGATCCAATGTCTTATGCTCAATGATGATAATGACCTAATATCAGTCAAAAATTTTCTTTTTAAAGAAGCAAAAAGAAGTCCTCTATGAAAAAAAAAAATGAAATCAAGATGCTAATCAAATGTTTTTCTTTCAGTCTATATAAAGAAATGAAAAGAGATCTCACTAACACCTAAGATTTCAAAAAACAAATCCTTTCACAATCACAACCAACAAACACGGAAAGAAATGAACAATTAATAATCCTAATCTATATTTTTAATTCTTCAATCAAACCAATATTTTAACACAGAATTTAAAACCATAAGCATTCAGATTCTAACACACAAGCCTGGAAGTGCAAGGCTGAAAACAAACCAACTCAAATTTTTGCAAAAAATGAGAAAAGAAAGTAGTCCTGGAACAAGGCCTACCTGGCACCGCACTACAGGGGTCTTGACAGATCGGTTCTGGACCAACACCACTTCTAGATAATAGGACTCAGGCGGTGGCACCACATGCTGCTAACAGGGTTCAAGCGATGGTACCACTTCTCGCCAACAACATATGAGCAGTTCACTATATAGATCCAAAACACAAAGGAGAAATATAGATCAAGTTAGAAAAAGATCAGATCAAGGAAAAATTCGATGGATTGACTGTAAAAAAGAGCATAAAAGGTCGAAATAATTTAGATCTAAACAGATCTGGAAGTTTCAAACCAAAATTCACTGATTCAGATGGTAGATTTAACTGAAGAGAGTTGGAGATGGAGCCTAGATTCAGACAAGAGTTCAAGAATTGATGAAGATCAGATCAACTGATATATGTAACAATTCCCCAGTAGAGTCACCAGATTTGTAACCAGGAATATTTCACTTTCTACAGACAGAAGCTGTTCCTCTGGTCTGAATGGTTCAGATCCAGAACAAATGAGTGAACAACAAAGGATGAAAACCTTCCCTGGATGTCGTAGACACCTAGAATGCTACTTCGAATAGTGAACCTATGTACCTGCAAATAGATAAAACATGCAAACACATCAAATCTAGCAGAGCATCATCTACTTATCCATGTTAGTGACTAAGGAATCTAACAACATGTACATGTGAAATCAAAACAACAGTAATGTGGGACGGAAATCAAATTTTCATTAAAGATGTATGGAGAGGCTTACAACCATTTCCTTAGTGTTGACAGACATCTCCATGAAACAAACACTTCATCCCCATAAGCTCCAACTTTTCTCTATATGCTCTCCAATAGTTTGGATTAGGTAGTCAATCTAACAGCATAACAATACCTCTATAGTTCTCCCCCTCAACTATTGACATGAGCTTGTATTTATAAGGCTCAATGGATAGGGATAGTTGAGAGATTTGTGGGGGAGGTGGCTCCAAGATCCTATGATGGGGGATCTCGAGCTCAACTGACCAACAATGATAAGGATAAGGGAGGACACGAGGCTCGTGATCTAGAAGCCTTGAGAAACTTCTATTTTTCCCATTTTACCCAGGGTAATGCTTTTCTTCTCTTATGACAGAGTGGTTTATATGAGAAACGCTTATGGACCAAAGGCCACAAGTGGTGGCACAACTTATGGAAACATGATACAGGTCGTACGAGCAAGGTACCGCTCATGGGACACAAGGAAAGCGTGGTGCTGAGTTTTTTCATGTAGAATTGACAAACAAAGTAGGTTTCCAGTCCAAGTGCTGCAATTAAGGGTAAACATGGAAGTTAAAGGTCTTATCACATGGTGGTGACAGGATTTGGGTATAACACACCAACATAAGTACAATAGATGACATTAGCACTCTAATTTATTTCTCTTTCTGTCACCCTCTTGAGTGCTTTGTATTTCTTTTCCTCTGCACTTGAAATCTCACCTATATGCGATGCTAGAAAATGTCTCATTTGTAGTAATTAATAGAATTCATTACCAAAACAATACATAGAATATTTCATTTAGCTCAAACTTGCTCAAGCAGAGTATTTTTCTTGTCCAAATCAGATATTGCAAAATGTTCCTTTGTTATCTAACTCTTCATTAGCATACTTTGAAAGAAATGGCATACCTAACAAGAAAATACATCCACCTGAATTTATTCAAAGCATATACAACAACCAACCCTAGGAGTGCTTTCTACACCAAATAAGAAATTGGTTCCAATTTGACAAAAGCATCATATACACATCCACTTACTTAAATAATATCAACAATTGGCTAGCAAATCTTTAGAGGGTAAATATTATATTCCTAATCTACAAATAAGACATAACTTATGAATGGATTGGACTTTCCATACCTTGTTCATCTTTCAACTGCTGAAGTTTGTACAATTCACTTTTTTCTGAAGTGTCAAGGTGCCTAAACTGTAATTGTTTTATAAAGAAACATAGCATGTAAATGCCTTGGGATTAGGTAAAAACCAAAACACAGAAAAATAGCCAGAAAATATGATGGTAAGACTCTGAAAAAACAACCTAATAATGAGTGTTAAATGTTCAACTCAATAACTCACTTCCTCCCTTGATTTTGCACATAGTGTGACACCCTATAATGTCAAAGCAATGAAACTTTCATGTTATATTAATCTAGAATTTAGAATATAGCCAAACAAATCTCTTATGCACGTTTCCTATGATCACACTTCAAAAAATTGAAAGCCTTGCATGAGAGATTCAAAACATGTATTTTAAAACATTTTTAAGAAGGCACTAATTAGATACAGGATAGCAAGGACACCTTCAAACTCGTGGCACTAATTTTCTTTGCAAGTTGATCAACAACAACATTACTTGAAGTAGATACTAAGACCTGAATCACATAAATGGGGTGAAATTGTATTAATGTCAACTGATGAAAAAAATAGGTCAGAGGTCAGAGCTCAAGATCACGGGAAGTAATAATAGAAATCTAGAATGGCCTAGTTTATATCTTCCATATAAGAGAAATCACATAGTATACTTACTAATGGAAGAAGAATTAGACCCAAGATGGGTAAGGCCTCTGTAATGAAGTACAACCCTTGAATATGAAAACATAATGACAATTCAATTAACATTGGTTAACAATCCATAAAATATCTCACTTGTTACCTGTCCTTGACCCTTCTTGGATAAATGGTATACAATAGCTGCTGAGGTGACAGTATTTCCTGTCCCGGGAGGGCCTTGAATTAAACTCACAAGCTTTTTCAAAATGCTCTTTACAACACTAACCTGCACATGATATAAAGAAATGAAGTACAACAACTTCCAAAACAAATAGAGACTGCAACATTCATTAACAATAGCTAATATGATTGTTATAATGAGAAATCCATCCACACAAATTTACAAGAAATATCTAGCATTCACAAAAATCTGACTTATGTATAGTCATTATCATGGTGAATCCATTCACATCATTTTTCTTGTAATTTCAAATGTCCCAAGGTTCGGTATCATAGATTCCATGTTATTACTCATTGTGTATACTCAAGTGTGCATGTTGAGGAGAATTCATTGACTGCAATACATGTAATAATGAATCATGTAGTTGAACACTCAAAAATATATGACTAAAATGAGAAATTAATGTGAAAAATGACTAATCCAATCTCCCTGTTGAGTAAATAATTTAATTGCATTGTTATAGCTACTCTCCATGCAATGATCAAGTTTTTAAACTTCCAAGTTGAACCCAACAATGTATTTCAACCAAAATCCAACATATACAAAAATTATATAAGAATGCTAAGAAATTATTGGCATGCTTTTGTTATTTGAGTGCCACTCTAAGTAAGATTTCTTAAAATCAAATGATACTAACAAAAGTATTTTCAAATCCAACATATATAACAAAAAAAAATTAGAAGAAATACTTCAAAGAAGACAAGGGGAAGATATTGGAATTCTTATACTATTTTAGTGCCGCTATAAGCAAGATGTCTTGCAATGAAAGTATATGAATAAGATTTATTTCATCTCACAACCAAAAGCATTTTCATAAGATCATAACCATAAACATTATGAAGTTTTTGTGGGGAGTGATTTTCCTATATAAAGGGATTGATGTCACAATGATCTATACAAAGAAAGGTAAGTACATCCAAGGTCAAGAGTTTCCATTCCCAAAAATTTCTTGAATTAAATGCACAACCGTTTCCCACCCAAAGTTATGTTGGCAAAGGAAACACACCATTCAAAAGGCAAACACAGGAGCTCCACAAATTGCTTTTGAAGATCCCATAAAAAAATGATTCTTACAAACCACTAGTCTGGGTGGTCTCCGATCATAATAAAAAAATCAAAAAGAGAGGGGAAAAAAAGAAGAATAGCAACAATGCTAGATAGTATATTGGCATGAGAGTAAGCAACCATTGCAAGATGAACTCATCAAAATAACATGATCAAGTCAATGTTAAAATTAAAAGATAAAGATAATACCAATCTTACAAGTATCCAAATATATTAAAAGCAAGAAACAAACTAAACCATCATAAGGATTTAGATTAGGCACTTCTATTGGCATAAGTCAATAGTGAAAACATTGCTTTAGCATAACCCTAAGATGAAAATACTACTATCCAATTAGATACACAGTTATAATGGATAGTGTCAGTGTTGTAAAACGTATTTTTAGTGATATTTCTAAAAAGTAAACTTATTTGAAACATACCCTCAATACAGAGGTGTGATCGATCTGAATTCAAATTCTAATCCTTATATAAAAAAGATGAATACCATTTGATCAGGTCTTCTCTATGCTGTTTCAACCATTGCACCAGTGGTTGTTTCTTCCATCATCACATCATGGGAACTTGCACCCTATTCATGTCCCTCATTTGCAGATGTAGCAGTTGTTTCCTCTGCAGCCGTTCGAGCCACAGCTTCTTATCTTGCTCATTCTTCTTACATTAAAACACAAAGAGCAAGAGCCAATTCTGGGTCTAAATTAGGATCAACACCAAAATCAAAACTTCTCGCACCTCCAGTGACAGCTACTGCTGCAACAGTTGTAGAGGCTGTAGTTGCAAATCCAATTCCAGCTTCGCCATCCCTTGTAAATATAACATAGATGCAACAGAGAACTTCAAGTTATAACTATAGTAGTATGACATTAAATGAGTAACATTATAATATTCCACTCCAAAGTATATGCAAAAAAATTGTGTACCTGATAAGGACATATGTGAGAACATTTGGGCCTGTAGGCACATAAACAACATGACTGTTCTCATTACTATTCATGGACGCCATCATCATCTTCTCCAAAATACACAATATCAAGCGCAACATTGTTTTTCTTCAACTTCTTTCCAATCACCTCAAGAATCCTTTTGTCAGACTTAACAGGGCTGAAACAAACAAGGAAATGTTGAGAAAGTTTTAAAAAGTATTGTTTATGAAAATTAAATTAGTAAATATTTAATTGCAAGAACCTTCCAGTAAAAACAATCATAAGCTGCTGTTGTTTTTTATTCTGACGATGTTTAAGAGCCAACTGTGCAATCTGAACACTATATGTCAAATTCATTTCTCCTCCAACTTCCAAACATGCAGAGTAAGAGTAAGGGAAATAAACAAATATATTATAAAGCTAAAGCAAGCTAAATGCATGAGAAAATAGTTAGCAAGCAAGTTAGCAACTTATCATTGAACAACATAAAAATAATTAAAAATGGGGACTACAATAGCACTAATATACTATATAATAATATAACATAATACAAATATGGATTGGGGAATGATGGTGTCTCTAAGAGTTTGGATAGTTTTTTTAAGACGAATCTTATGAGGGAAGTGGATAGATTAAGAAACATCTCAGTCAATTTGGAGTGACATAAATTGGAGATTGAATATACAAACGTATCTTCAATTTCTTTATAAATATAGCCTGACATAAATTTGTCAAAAATTATTTTTCTAACATAAAAAGCACGAATAATATCATAGTGCTAACATAAGCTACTTAAATAGACAAAGGATTTTTTTGTGCTCATCAACAGTCTGCAAGATAAAATATAAGGTAGCTACAAACGTAAAGTGAAACACAAGATTCCATGTTGCATGAATAAATGTGCCTCCACAACTCATTCTACAACAAGAAATAATTGTCAAGTTTGAATTCTAAAGAGATATTCTATTACTTACCTCCCTAGGACAATCGTGCTGATTTCCAATTTCAATCTGGGGCCATCTAGTTCCTCAACACGCTTCCTTTGAAACCCATGTACAAATTCCTAATAGAATGTCAATACTCAATATCTGTCTAGACTCGTGACCATCTCAAGGTAAAAGTAATCAGAATGTTCTTACCAATTGCATACTTTTCTTAGATCCTATACCATGTATGATAGAGTTTATTACTATGGTTTTATTTCTTAGCATAACAATGTAAACCTAATGTATTTGCAGTTAATATATATTTTAGTCAAGTGATGCAATTGGTAGGTAGATCCACTTCATGATTGAGGGCATGATCTGCTCTCAACTAGTGTTATTCCTTCCTTTCTTACCTTTTTTAAAAAATTTCTCAGCTCGTAATAGGGCACCTAAAGTTGTTTTGAAAAACTATAGGTGTGCCTTTTGCATCCATTTACCATTTTTTCCATGTGTTTTTCTCCTTCATCATCTATGAAAACTCATATAATGAAACATCAATGATCCTTTCAGCTTCCTTGAAGGTAGCACTAATACTTAGTGATGTCCATTCCCTGTTATGATTGAGATTTTATTTTCTTTAGAATTAATGTTGCATATGAATTCCATCAAACTTCACCACCTTAGAATCCAAGGCTCTATGCTTACTGGGGTTTGACCTAGGTCACTAACGTGGAAATGGCCTATCTCAACCACTAGAACAAAAGCCTATGGACATGATTGTGTATTTTGATATATTTCCCAATGCAAACACAATAAATTTACATTTTTCCTAAAAATCTATAGGTAGCCTTTGTTCTGCACCTACATTTTTTCTACAAAATCGAAAATACATACCATATCAGGAATTCTTGTATTTAAAAAAATTTGAGATTGGTAGTCTTGACTCTTAAGACACTTTTTCCTTAGATTCCAAGAATCAAATTTGAGTTTTGTACTTTTCTAGTTTGAACACTTGATTTCTTCTGTCATCATTTTTCTTGGTGATGTCAGACCTAGGACATGAAAATGGCACGGATCAGAGTAAACCATGTGCATTCAGTCTCCATGGTGAGACATTGAAATGGTCTTTGCCATTACTTCAAGTTGATAAACTCAATTTTCACCTGGGTTTAACAAACTACAACCAACTTTTAATTTTTAGGCTCCATTTCATTCATAATTCCACAATCTTACCAGACATGGAACACAAAAATTGATTTATCTTCGGTACCGTTGGAAATATATCGATCTGACCTTTACTATCATGACCTTAGTTTCCACTCAGACCTAAAACCCAAATTTTATTTTTCATATTTTTCCCTCAATAAATGGATTTTCAAAAACAACTATTTTTTAACTTTTCACTCCAAAAGGTCATGAAGTAAACTTAATAGGGCCTAATAATGACCTTTTCACATATTAATTGTCTATTTAACAAGCACAAAATTATTCATACATGTTTGGTGATTCTCATGTCTCCTTGTTAAATGATAATAGAGAAGAAGTTCTTTGTCCAACAACTTTTTGTAAAAAATACAACTTGTAAACATTTGCCATTTTCTATGTTCTATGATCATCAATTGTCTTCAACCTGATAGCTCTATTAGAAGACACTACAACAACATATCAACATAACCATCTTGCTTGGAACTTTCTTGGAAACTCCTCACATTTGGAATTGTAAAGAAAAGCATGGCCTCCTAGAATTGATTTTCCTTTATAAAGTTGTCATGCCATTTCTTTCATTGTTTTAACACACTTGAGGCCTAAAATGAGGCCTTTTCACCTAGCTTATCAAAGGAATTAATTTGTAGCAGTATTTCATTCTCATATCCATCCAAGTGCATGATTAACTGAGTTATTCTCAGAGTCTTAATTTCTAATTCAATTGGTAGAACTGGTTTCTTTCCATAAACTACCTCATAGGGACTAAAGATGGTCGTTATCTTCCAAGTGACTCTGTAAACCCACAATACCTCAAGAAGTCTTTATCTGAAAACCTTCATTTGAACTTCAACAATTTTTGTAATGATGTTCTCTAGTTCATGGTTAGTAATTCCAACATTGCCACTTTCTTATGGATATGAGGTGCTGGACTTCCTGTGTGAGAGTGAATACTCCTCCTTAATGCCTTTATGATTTTGTTTACAAAAGGGGTGTCCCTCAATCATAGCAAACTCCCTAGAGATTCCATATCTCAGAAACATATTTACATACAAAAGTATCGTGACATTTTCCACAATGGATTCCATCATTGGTTTGACTTAAACCCACTTTGTGCATAATTTATGCATAGAACAATATGCTTCCATTTTTTACGCATTACTGGTGTGATTTTTACTATGAAATCAATACCACACTTCTTGAATGGTAAGATTCGACAAATGAGTCAAATATAGATAAATACAATAAGGCAGGTCAATTATCACATGTAGGGTCAATAAAGTCACTAGTATATCAATTAGTGGGTTTACACATGGTCTCAAGTCAAGATTAGACATAATCTCAACACAACAAACAATAAACTTCTTGGGAGACCCCAAAACAGTGGAAGAGAACATAGAGAAACTTTGCACTTCAATTATGAAGGTATGTGATTATAAATATTTCAATTCAGAAATAGAAGATGGAAAACCAGCAAACAATTAAACACTTTCTATATTGAAAAAGGAGTAGTTAGAAAGGTGCCGCTAACTTTCAAAGAAGCTTTTGCATGGTTAGTGTATGCCTAAAGGGTATTCCACCTCAGTTATTCCAACACTACATCTTATCTAAAGGTGTTGTGAATTCTAATGGGAAGCCTTAGAGAAGGATGAATTGGAAAATTGAGGTTGTTAGGGAAGAGCTGCAAAAGCTACTAGATGTAGGGTTTATCTATCCTATATCCGATAGTAAATGGGAAGCACCCTGAAGATGGAAAAAAATTAGCAACACTTTATTTTTTTCTACATTCGAAAAGAAGGACGTTAGAAAAGTGTTGTCACTTGCAAAGGGGATTTTACATGTTCATATGTATACCTCAAGGGTATTCCACTAGTGTTATGCCAGCATTACATCTATCTGAAAGATGATGTAAATCATGATGGGCATCCTTAGAGAAATATGAATTGTAAAATGATGGAGGTTGTTAGGGAAGAGATCCGAAAGTGATTATATGTAGGGTTTATCTATCCCATATCCAACAGTAAATGGGAATCACCCTTAGTAGCTTCCCTGAAGAAAGACACATAGGAATGGAGGGTTTATAAACTACAAGTAATTGAACAAAACCACCTGGAAAGATAATTTCCTCTTACCTATCATTGACTAGGTCCTTGATAAATCATTTGGAAAAGAGTGATTTTTAATTCCTAGATGGTTTTCTAGGATATAAGAAAATATAGATTGCCACTAAACACTAAGAATTAACTATATTTTCTTACCCAGGGGAAACATTTGCATATAGGCGTTACCATTTGTAATATGTATTGCACCAGACACCTTCCAAAGGGCAGTGATCAACACATTTTCAGACTTCATCAGGGCAGTGAACGCCTATGCTCTAGCTAATTTAGAAAAGACCCCGCAGAAAGAAAGAAAAATAATTTTATCAATGTCCACATATGAACAAAATTAGGTTAATGGGAATCGAAATGATGTCCAACAAAATAGACATTAACTAGGGTAAGAAATTTCACACAGTCTAAAAAAATATCTAAACCTAAGGTGCTGAAATAGTGTGTATAATATGAAAATTGTAAATAGAGTGAGATGGGGTAAAGTCAAATATGGATAGCAGAAATGTTCAGATGGCCTTGAGTCACAAGAAGAGTAAAATGTTAATTACACAAGGAATGGTGCTTGTTGATGTCATTTCAAGAATGATATATCTGTGGATCCTACATATGAGCGATCAATACCTTGTCTTTACCAACTAAACTTAAGGAGGAATTTTGTAGCTTCATAGTCCAAGCTAGGTATTATGAAGGTTCATCAAATATTCAACATGCTAGCAGCTCCTCTTAATTCTCTATTGGCTAAGGATTTCACATTTGAACGGACTAGGGAATGTGGAAATACTGTTTTGGAGCTGGGAAAAAAATCACTTCTACTCCCATTATAAGGGTCCCTTATTGGACTCTTCCATTCCAAACTTTGTCCTTTGAGTATTTTTGGGACAGAAAATAAAAAAGTGGTGCACTATCTTTGACACTGTCAAAAATTTACAAGGCGCATAAAGAAATTACAGTGCAAAGGAAAAATAATTGTTGGTTGTCTTACTCTTTATTCACACTTAAAAAGTTTCACCATTATGTATCTATGTTCCCAACTGTAGTTCATACAGAATCCAGACCATTCTGACACAAAATTCCTAATGAATAAATAAACCATGAAGTCAGGATTATTCATTGGCTTATGTTTCTTCAAGAATTTGATTTGACCATAAAAGGAAAGCTAGGAAGAGACTACTTAGTAGAATACATATATCTTGTTTGTTGAACTTGAAGGATGAAGGACTGTTTGAAGACAGGTTTCCATATGAACATCTGTTTGCGGTTAGCATAAAAAATTCATTGTTTAATGATGCAACAAACAATATAGTTGAAGGATTTTGCTAGCACAATTTTCTCAGAAAGAAAAGAAGTAGCTGATAGGAAAATTGGTTTGATTACATGGGTGAAAGGAACTTTGTCTAAATTAGGTTTCCACTCAGAAGATGTGCAACAGAAGGAGGATTAGGATTTCATCAAGTCTTTCCATGGTGAACCATGTGGTAGCACTTTGCTTCTAAGAGTACTGCAAACGAAATATTGCAAAGTGGGTATCATTAGTGTTCAATACTCAAGGATTCAAATAAATACATGTCTTGCAATGCCTTCCAAAGAAAAGGAAGCATTCCTGAAATGGAGTTATGCTCCTTAATCCTGTTTTAGCAATCATACCATTCAAAAATTTGGGGTATTAACTTCGTAGTAAAGACTCTACTATTTAAAACAATATGAAAAATTTCAGCAACTTAGTGCACAATAGGTAAGGTTTTTAGCCTCAAAGATATTCTTCGCAAAACAAATTAGTGCTCAGTGACATGGACAAACTTAAGAGACAATTCTCTTTGTTGGCATATAAATTTTTCATCACCATCAATTAAATGCATAAAAATTGACTCTTTGAATAAATTTACGGGGAGAATCCTCACCTTAATTCAAGAATGAGCCACAAAAAAACCTGAAGGATCTTTAATTTTCCAGTCACAAAAATTCTCCAAATTGACTGAGATGTTTCTTGACCTTGCTGATCCATAACAATGTTTGTATATGTTATAACTCCAAATAAACTGAAGGATGCACCCAGACTTGCTACTCCTACACGATTCCTTCCTAAATCTACTATAGGAGACACATAAATTCATACTATAGTCCCTCAAAGGTGAAGGCTACGGTGGGAAAGCTTCAAATAGGTGGTAGTCTACCCTAACTTGTAGTGGAGCCCTCTTCAAAGTTATAAAATTAAAACTTGTGTAAGGAATTTCTCTAACTATAAATGGGATATCCTATAGGTTTGTTCTTTAATGATCTGTGTATTGACCTCTGAGCATGTTTGTCTACCTTAGGAACTGATATGAATTCCAATGATATCCACGGGTATAATTTACAAGGTATTGAACATGATGTTCATAGGCATCATAGAGGACATCTTGAACATGATATTCATGGGTATTATAGAGAGGGCCTCTGTTGCATTGTTTTCTTGACAAATTGTGTCCTTCACAGGTATCATAGATGATGTCTTGAACATGATGTTCATGGGTATTATAAAAAAGGCCTTTGTTGCATTGTTTTCTTGAAAATTGTTTCCCAATTCCTTAGGAAATTCTTTCTCATTCCTGATGGAACTATCAGAATCCAACCACAGGGGCTTCACTTGTTGACCAATATCTTATCACGTTAGTTCATATTGTGGGTTTTAAAATTATCATAAATTAAACCAATATATTGTAGGTATTAGAGGGATGAGGGGTTTAAGGTGGGGGTGGGTAGGATGGTTTATAAGGATTGAGGTATAAAAAGGGGCGGGGAGTAGGTTTTAAGTATTGGGAGGGGGTTTCAACAAAAAGATTTTGGGTCAATATCTCTCAAAATTAAGGATATTCTTTAATATCCCATGATCGCACGTGCTATGTGAGAGGTTCACTAAGTGAAGTCCCCATGAATCCAACCTTGTAAGTTTTTCCTTTTTAACATTATCTCTTGATGGAAAAGGAGGTGAATTTGAAGCTAGGGCATAAATCATGCTATTATTTTCTAATGAATCTATCTCTATGTCTTTTGAGAGAGTATTAACACTATTTTCTCTGATATTCAATCCTTGAGTAACACCATCATACCACAGCTGATGTAATATCAATCCATGTACCTGATTTACAATTGGATCATCCTGCAATTGAGATTCGTGCATGACTAACTTTACGACCTCATGTGCACCAGAAAGATATCCTTGGACCATTAAATGAAGTGCTAGTTCCAATTGGATAGTTATACGAAGCCTCTTAATAGTGATTTCAATTTTATACATCATGAGCAATCAAAAGGAAAATTTTATTCTATGTCAAGCTCTACTAATGCATTCAAAATGAAAAATGAGCATAGCAATACAAACTATGTAAGCAATGTAATCTCCCAATCTACTTTAATTGTTTTTATTTGTCAAACCAATCTTAGGCTTCCACTACAACATGTTGATGTATTTGTAACTTTGGAATGTATTAACTTGTATATCTTATGTATTGTACCCCGATGTTCCTATCGGGAAGTATCAGTAATGTAATTGAGTCATGTCATACCCTGATGTTCCTATCGAGAGAATCAATAATGTAAACAAGTCATGTAAAGTCATAGAGGGTAACCCTCCTTATTGATAAAGGGTTAAATTCCTTGCAGTTGTGGGGCACTAGGGTTGTTAGACTCTCCTAGAGAAGTTGGCCCTGGTGAGTCAATGTAAGTCGGGTCATTAGTACCCTATTTGTGGCTACTCGAGCCTACATAAATTAGTTAGGATTACTCGAGCCTACATAATAGAATCAAATATTAAGTGAACAAAAGAATATAAATAGAGAGTGATCCTCTCTATTTATTACACACACTCACTCAACTAGGGCGCATGAGTGAGAGAGGAAGTGTTGGCACAAGTGAGAGAGATCAGTTGTCGAAAATCATCTTTATGGTTTCAGGTTTTACTTTTTCTACTAGTGCTCATTATATATTTGAGGAATTTGCAGGGTTTTCTCCTTTATGGTTTCCCCAAGGAAAATCTTTGTGTCTCTTGTCTCCTGTGATTATTGCTGTGCATGTTATTCTCTCAGATAAGATCCTAATATCATATTGATTAAATGATCAAAATCTAACATGGTATTAGAGCTAATATTAGAATAAGACACTGTGCAACTGTAGAAGCTATGGCTTCCACAATCCATCAGAAAAATAAAGCTAGGATAACTCTCCATTGAAGGGCACATCTTTTTGTCGAAGCATAATTTAATTCCCGGCATTTTCAGTTTTTGCTGCGGGAAATTAGGGATTTTTACAGAAGTGGAATTTTTTAGTGAGCCTGGCATAGGATTTCCCTCCTCATAAAAATCGAATTTTAGACACCACGTTTGAGATTTTTGGTTGGGTAAAACTTCAGGAAAGTCAAACCCTAGTTTGACCTTGGGGTTGAAAAACCCTAAAATACTAAAACAGGTAGTTTTGGTACATTCGATGTATCTCGATATTGAAAAAGTATCAGGGGCCAAAATTTTCACAAGACAAAGATAAAATAGTGATGTACCCTATATAAAATTTTCATCCTCAGATTCCCTATATTATGGGATATATGTTTCCTCCCAATCAGGGTTCCATCCTCTTCCAGGATTCATCCCTAAGCAGGACACATATGGATAATTTCTATATCTCGAGCTACAAAGGTCCAAATTAAATTTTACAAGTTGTTCCAGATATGGAACAAAATTTAATTTTGGTGATAAAATTTTTAGACCATTATGATGAAATAGGGACAGGTGTCAGTCTGGACACATTCGCTATGCTGAGCGGTCCTAAAATACGTCACCTTGGGAAAACTCTCATAAGTCCCAATTGGTGAAATCGATTTTGGTAAAACCTATGGTGTTTAAAATAGGACAGATGAGGTTACCAGACTACAAAATTTCAGACACATAGGAGCATTAATTTAAGAGATACCGCAGAAATAGTATTAGGAATTTCTACAGAAGAAATTGGAAAACTAGGGCTTCCTGTTCCGGGAGCTTCCCTCCACTATTTTCAAAATTGGAGTACATTGGGTAGATCAGCTTGAAGAGGCCTATATTTCTATGCAATCAGAAGTTTGAGATTCCATTTTTTGAAAATTAAGTTTTCTCTGACAAACGCTAGATCATCCAGCTCTGGAACTAGGACGGGCACCTCAAATCGGTAAAATATAATATTTTGCTATTTACAGTTGAGGTTCTCATTTCAAAATGAATAATCACACCATATCGATGACAATATTGGTGAGGATGAAAAATTCCAAGAATGAAAGTATAGGATCTCACTAGTTCTTGAAGGATATGAATTGAACACCTACATAAGTCGATAGGTTCAAGTTTGAGAGGGAGATGAGGCTAAAACCTTAGACAAGAAGAACTTGGTCGAGGCTAAGAAGATCATTGTTGATTTAATCAAGGATCACCTTATACCACAAGTTCCTTACCTAAAGACACATAAAGAGATGTTTGATTCCTTGAACAAGCTATTTGAAGGGAAGAACATCAATCTGAAGATGAATTTGAGGAAAGAGTTGAAGATTTTGAAGATTTAGAATGCAGATACCATACAGTCATACTTTACAAGGGTCTCTCAAATCAAAGAACAAGTTGAAGTGGTAGAAGAAGAATTGGAGAATGCAGAAGTTCTGATAACCACCTTGAATTTCCTCCCAAGATCATGGGATTCATTTGTTCGAAGAATGTGTGCCAAAAGGAAGTGATTACTTTAAACATACTCTAGGGAGAAGAAGAAGCTCGACTCCTAATAAGAGAAATGAAGATGGGAGAAACTGAATATCAAGCTCTCACGATTCAAAGAAGATCCCTCAAGCAATGAGGAATATGAAGAACTCAATTCTTGAAGAACCTCTTATCCATCTTGAGCATTTGGATAAGAAATGATACTATTATGAATAAAGAAGATGATGAAGCTGAAAGAAGGAGTCTACCTGTCAAAACCCCAAATTTTTGAAAAATTTAAAACTTTTAAAATAACATATAATCACATTAAAAGCAGTTGTTAACTGGTTGATTAGTTTATGCTATTTAAAATGTAACTGATTAGTTATTCAAATACTCTGTACTTTGAAAAGCATTTTTCTTTTCAGCTACTGATTAATTTTCTATTTTGCGACATAAGGTGGTTTGTTGTAAGGGTTGGGCTTACTTAGATTTCGAGCTAATGCATCCGTTTTTCTTCTATTACAGATATACAGGTAAGAAGTATGGTTCGATGCTAACAAGTCTTTGAAGTTACGGTTCAGATTATGCATACAATTTGTTTAGTAAAAGTTTATACATGCTAGATAGAAAATATCATAATTTTCAAGGTAATATCTTGTTATCTCTGCTATATTTCTCTTTAAGACTTAATACTAAAACAAAATGCATTTTTCACAAACACACAGTAGAAGACTATACCATACAGGGTCATGAGGTTTAGTAGATTTTCAAGTATGAAAAACTTAAATGTTCCTCCTGAAAATAAGTATAAGAACTTATATATTATTTTCTTTACCTAACAGCTTATCATGGTAGAAAAATCACAGCTTCACAGGTTTATTTCTTATTGTCAAGTTCTAATAAAAACATTCCATGCTTAACTTGCATACTGTTCAGTTTTTCAACTTCTAAGAACTATTGTTAAAATCAATCCATCAACTCTCTTACTGAAGCATCTAAGATTTATGATCTGAAACAAGTATCCCATTTATAGTTTAAAAGTCTATAATCCCTTAGAAGAATTAACTCATTCCAGAAGTATCATTGGATTGGAAACCCAAAGCTATTAAAAATCAATCCTAAACTCATTATCTTCAATTATTTAAAGATATATTAAGACTAGATTATCAATAAAGAAGATAGAAAGGGTATTCCAGTTCTATTCTACCTTGCTTATGGAGTCTCTCATAAAATTCTAAGTTTGGGTGTAACATAGTCTAGTTGTCACTAAAAAGAATGCTATGACTATAGCAAGGATGAGTTATCTTTATCCATAAATATCTAATTTATTTAAATAAGACAACTAAATCGAATGAAGACTAACCTAATAGAAACACCATTTAATTGTATATAAATACATACATCAAGGAGTAGATAGGTTTATCATCTTCTTTTGGAATCCAATTTAAGTTGGCATAATAATTATATACTATGATAACTAAACCATTACCAAAATCTCTTATTCTATAACTCTTTCAACAAATAAATAAACCTAAATGATTATGTGCATGATGCTATGGAATGAACCCTATGAACAAACATGACTATAATCATTGGACTTTGTACAAACAAAGCGTAGCATGCAATATGGATAAACTTTTATACTAATCATGAATTGTGGCAATACGATGTAGGTATATACCAAGGTTTATAACTTATTATAAATCATTCCAGCGATGATTTTGATTGTCAACAATTATCGGTCATGGACTTTGGAGTGAAAGCCATATTATGCCAATTATTAATAGTGTTACGTGGGTGCATATTAGCCATTCGTTGGCACTATAAGTGGTTGAATGAACCCTAACTCTTCATTTCCATTTCCCCTTCGGCCTCTTGGCTGCTCTGCAACATTTCGAGACCCTTCTGGTAAAGTGTTGACCGCCATTGCTCCTTACACTGCTCTTGCTCCACACGAGTTCAAATACTGTACTGTGAGATTTATTTAGAGTGTTTACCTCGGGTTGATTTGCCTCTGTGGAATTGCCATAGATTTACTTGTCTCGACTGGTGACAGTCCAGCCCTTTTCTTGCACCCTCCAGTGGATTATCCTTTCAAATAACGTGGCTATTTCTGTTAGCCGGTCGGGCGAAAAACAATAAGAAGAAAGTTGCGATGTTAGGGTTTATCTGGGGTCTCCTTTGTGCTGTAGGTTGAAAGATAAATACTAGTCATTCTGCCATCAAATGGAAACCTCCTCGCTGGAACAAGTCATGGCTTCCCATCGAGGGTTACCAACTGATAAGGTAAGACTCGAATTTGTTATTTTCATTGCACAGTAAATTGTATAAGTTATTATTTATCTTTTAAATACATGCTAACAGTCGGCTGTAATTAAATCTCCTCGCAGGTGAACCTGCTACACTTCGATGCCTTCTCTGGATTCAAGGTTACAGATCCAAGACTACGGTAAGCCTTGGTCCTTCCATGGCTTATCATCTTTGTCTTCACCTTAACGATGGTGTTGGGTTGTTACTACGGCCATTCTGTCCTCGTGGTTTTTGAGCTGTTTGTTTTTAATGTTTTACTCCATGGGTACAACCCTGGCTCTAAAAAGAGTCCTCCGGCTACGGCCGTGAATGTAAAGTTTTGATTTTAAATATTTTAGGGTTTATAAAAACAATTTGCAGGCTGTAAGCTTTTGCGTTATTACTGTGTTAAAGAGTTTTTACAGGTTATAAGCCTGCATGTATATTTTGTTTATGGCTATGGGTTATTAAATGAAACAGATTTCATTTGTTATTATGATTATTTGTTGAAGGCAGGGTTTTTACCCTCAGTTCTGTGATATTTTGATACTGTTTCTCCTTCTTGCATATCGTTAAGGCAGTAATGGAAAGCTTTAAAGGTAAAAGCATGCTTACTGTGTTTTATTTAATAACCCAGCCGTAATAAGAATATTACTAGTTCTTTTTATTAATTACATTTTTAAGAAAAAGAGACATTTGTCTCGTTAGGTTACTACTCGGGTTTAATGCTTAAGCTCAATTGTCGAGCGTCCTGTACTCTGTGTCTTTTATTATTTAATGCATAAAAATTATTTGCAGGGATTAAAGATCTAGGGTTTAACCCTGATCTACTGTTTGTAAACACTATTGTTTTTATATTTGATATTAAGTATTATAATGCTACCATGTTATAATCTTTTAATTTTTACTAATGTCTTTTAATAATGTTTATTTATTTTACATAGCACATTGAAAGACTAGTTCAAAAATATATTTTATTTATCTATATTCTGTGTATAAATAAACTAAGTCTTAATTTGTATATTAATATACTACCTGAATGTTATTTGTTATACTGTATAACATATTGCTACATTGTAGTACTATAATACAATACTACTCCTTCTTGCTGTTACTATGAATGTTGTTTTAGTATTATTTACCCATTATTTAATGTGGGTTCTTTATTTAGTTATAAGGTTTGAATATTTCTTTATAATACTTAATTAATAATAAAGTATAATTTTATATAGTATCTATATAAATACCTGTATATAAAAATAGCATTTAATTTACCAGATTTAAAATAGAATAACAGTTATGAAAATATACTTTAACCTAGCTGAATAAAATGAGTGTACAGTAACTTGGAAAATTTGCATTCTCTCCTATAATGCAGACTGTTATTAATATACTTTAACTGTAACATCTATTAGATAAGTGACAGATAATTACTTATGTCCTTCTGTCGGTAATGTATTTATTTTAAAATAGAGAAAACAATTATAACTTACACTGCAAAAATACTTAGACTATCTTTTCATTTTTACAGTTAACACTTCCAGAAAACAAAGTTACAGTACTAGAATAGTTTTAAGACTGTAGAAAGATAACTCATGAATCTATAAAAACACTTGTAGTAACAGCAATAAATTAGAAAACTCAGTTCAGAAGTTTACTACTTCTCCATACTGAGATACTGTGCTAGAGTACGGTCTGGTGATGCCAGATGTGGAAAAACACAGTGAATACTAACAGGTTTAATTACTGGTATTTTAAGATACTAATTTTACTGAAACTAACTACTTACTCAGACATATAATTTAACATAACATTCATCCATTTATACTCAGAAAATTTAAAGAAATGAATGACAGAACCTGTTTAAGCTGTGGACGACAACAACAATGGGAGGTCGTTCCTCCCTACCAACTCCTAGAGAGCGCTCAGACAGCGACTTCTCAGGACCCCCGAGCTTGCTCTGGTCTCCCTGGATGGAACTAGGTGCAGCAAAGTCAGATACCAGTCTTCAACTCAGTATTAACTCAAAACTTATCAGTAAGTTCTCCCCAGCTAAAAAGCTATAAATAACCAAGTTACTGCAGCATTCCTCTCAAACAACTTCCTTACTATTTTTCCCTCTTCCTCAATGAGTTTCCTGAATAACATTCACCTGAATGCATTCTCTCTGGAAAATAACTGAGCAGCCTCAGCTCTCTTCATTGAGTACTTTTAAAGATTGCCTAGGTCTTGTTTGGGTTAACTGTGATTTAATGAGCCACCTGCTCAGATTCCACTTTCTTGGGGAATCATGACCCCAAATATAGGGAATTTGCCACCTGCAACTTAGGAAGTGTTTTAGGATGCTACCACTTGTCTTTTGCCTGCCACCTAGTTCCATCCACCAGTTTGACCAGTAACCTCTTATTAACAGCTCTCCCATGCTGTTGTCTCCATAATTTATTTATTAAATAATAAAATATTCTGAATTACACTCCATTATTGTTGACTCTGCTGAGTCATCAATCCCTACTTAGGATTAATTTTAACATAATGTCTCAGAAATATAATAAAACAATTTACATAATTTTACAAAATTGGGGTATGTGACACTACCCACGAAAGAAATAAAGATAAGTATTCAACTGTCATTTCATGATATTGTTTTGTTATGCATTTGTTTATATTCAATTGATGTATTATGCATGATAGAATGTTTACATTAATGACAGTCTACTACTAATATGCATGGGATGGGTAAGTAGCTCATGGTGCTATACAACTCTCCATTGCTACTTATCTAGAATGAAACCTCTTTGCTGACATATTGGATTAGTGCATTATCTCAATGATGTCTTGGTAGAGATGGAAGGCGTCTAGAAACATTTCTATGAGATATGGATGAATGTTGTATTGGATAAAATAGCTGCATGATTATATATTTATGCATAAGAATTTACCATTATGAATATGCATTATGAAATGTTTCAAATCATACAACTAGTGCATTTGACTTATACGAAAGATCATGAACAATTGCCTACAAGAAAAGAAGGATGAGACTTGTTCCGAAGAACAAGTGACAAGAGTTCAAGAAAGAATCCAATATGAAGAATAATATGATGATACTTTCAAAGAAATAAAGAGGCATTAGAGACACTCTAGTTATGTGACACTGTTGAGCGACTTCATTGATGCAGAACCATCCAGCTATGAAGAAGTAGCCAAGAAGAATGGGAAGGAGAATACCAGTTCAAGAAGAATGATGTCTAGGATGTGATATCGAGACCTGAAGGGAAGTCCGTAATGTCTTCCATATGAATCTACATGATCCAGCATGTAGTTTATGACAACATCATGGGATACATGGAAAGATTCGTAGCACGAGGCTTGTCACAGAAAGAAGGCATAGACTACGAAGAGACATTTGCAGCCACTAGAAGTTAAGACACATGACATGAAAAATCATGTGTAAGAAGGCCTTGTAGAAGCTTAGAAGACACCCATGGGATAACACATACATGAGGAGCTTGAATATCACCTAGAGTGATGAAGATATTAACCTTTGCCACAAGGTTGAAGATGAAATCCCATAGAGGATGACAAGCTCACATATGGGTGCGAGAAGAACTTTTGAAAAGGTTCAAGATAGAGGATCTTGGTATCTAGTGGCCCTAAATGGATACATAAAATATTAGTAGCAGAGAAAGCTACTTGTCACCCTAGTGCATAATGTTTCAATGCATAAAGTATGAAAGGAAGAGGAAGAATGATGCTCTTCTTTAGAGGGAGTGACTGCAGAAGATCCTAAGGTTCAACACGGTACGACATGATGGATAGATTAGTGATGGATCTATGATTTACTGAGAATAAAGAGGATTCCAACCTTTACTTCAAGGTTGAAGGTGGAATACTAGTGAAGATCCTATTATATGTCGATGACTTGTTCCTAATAGAGAAAGAGGAACTCATTAAAGTTGCAAGAAGGAGACTTGCTACCGATTTTGAGATGAAGGACTTGGATATGATGCACTACTTTCTAGGCATGGAGGTGTGGCGAGATGCATATGGAATCTCCCTGGTACAAGGGAAGTATGCAGTAGAGACCCTGAAGAGGTTCAAGATGATGGATTGCAAGGCCATGACCACACCTATGCCATCGAATCTAAAGTTATTGAGTGTTGCTTCATCATAGATGGTTGATGCTATGATGTATCGTTAGATGATTAGGTCCTTGATGTACCTAATGAATACAAGACCGAATATTTTCTTTGCTGTAAACACATTGAGCCAGTTCTTGACGAATCCAAGGAATGTTCACCTGATTGCTGCAAAGCATATTCTAAGGTACCTGAAGGGTACAGTTGATTATGGGCTCAAGTATGAGGCTGATCAGAAGATTAACCTTGAAGGTTATGTTGATTCAGACTAGGTAGGAAGTGCCATCAATAGGAAGAGAGCTTCAGGATGCTGCTTTAGTATGGGATCAAGTGTGATCTCTTAGTTTAGCAAGAAGCAGTCTCGTGTGGCACTGAGTACTTTCGAAGCAGAGTATGTCACAATTGTTCAACTAGTTGTGAGGCAGTGTAGCTGAGGAAGCTACTATCTGATTTATTTGATCTTCAGTTGGATGGTACTTGTATATATTCTGACAACCAGATTTGTGTGAAGTTGTCAGAGAACCCGGTGTTCCATGACAAGTCGAAGCATATTGACATCAAATATCACTGTATAAGGGATATGGTGTAGAGAGGAGAAATGAAGCTTCAATATGTTGCGATGGACATAGCTTATGTGTTGACCAAGCCATTAGCCAAAGTGAAGTTTGAGTACTTCAGGGAGAAGCTTGGTATTCTCCATATCAAGGTTCCTTCCAAGGGGAAGTGATGAGTCTATGGGCCCTTCTGACATGGTGATAGGATTGGCTCCTTCCATGGTCAGATGTAAGTGGAGAGCCCTTTTTGACTGAGTTAGGTATAACTGCTGAGCATTTTTTACTGGGTTAGTAATAAGTGTTGTGCCTTTCACTGGATAGTAGATGGTGTGTCATACTATGCTAGTAGATGTAAGTGTTGATCCTTTCCTTGGATGATAGATGGTGTGTCCCATCATGCCAGTGGATGTGAGTGCTAGGCCTTTTTGACATGGTGGTGGATGTGTTCCTCCCATGGTTAGATGTGAGTGTTGGGTGTGCCTTTCTGACATGATGGTGGATATGTTCCTCACGTAGTCAAATTTAAGTGTTGGGTGGGAAATTCTAACTAGGTCATATATAAGTGCTGAAGAAGATGAAGACCTACCTAGAGGCTAGGCCTACAACCAACATGAAAAAGGGTTGGCTCTGTAGAGCTTTCTATGATCAGAATAATTGAGAGATAAAACTAATTGATCGAGATGGAAGAATTAGTGATGATGATGATATAGTGATGATCCTGTGATGATCCAGCTTTGATGATGATCCAGTGATGATCTGGCTTTGATGATGATCCAGCGATGATCCAACTTTGATGATGATCCAATGATGATCCGGTGATGATCCAGTGTTCATGATGATCCAAACTTTATCCAGAGAATAAGAATTCTGCTGATGAATTGAGTCAAGAGAATACCTTCCTAGTGAAGAGGTAGTGTTGATGTATTTGTAACTTCGGAATGTATTCACTTATATATCTTATGTATTGTACCCTGATGTTCCTATCAGGAAGTATTAGTAATGTAATTGAGTCATGTCATACCCCACTATTCCTATCGAGGGAATCAATAATGTAAACAAGTCATGTAAAGTCATAGAGGGTAACCCTCCTTATTTATCAAGGCTTAAATTCCCTATAGTTGTGGGGTACTAGGGTTGTTAGACTTTGCTAGAGAAGTTGGCCCTGGTGAGTTAATGTAAGTCGGGTCATTAGTACCCTAGTTGTGGTTACTTGAGTCTAGATAACTGAGTTAGGATTACTCGAGTCTACATAATAGAGTCAAATATTAAGTGAACAAAAGAATATAAATAGAGAGTGAGCCTCTCTATTTATTACACACACTCACTCAATTGGGGTGCATGAGTGAGAGAGGAAGTGCTGGCACAAGTGAGAGAGATCAGCTGTCGGAGATCATCTTTATCTTTTTGGGTTTTACTTTTGCTACTGGTGCTCATTCTATCTCTGAGGAATTTGTATGGATTTATCCTTTATGTTTTCCCTGAGGAAAAACTTTGTGTCTTTTGTCTCCTGTGATTATTGTTGTGCATGTTATTCTATCAGATAAGATCCTAAGATTATATTGATTAAATGATCAAAATATAACATGGTATCAGAGCTAAGTTGAGAAGAAGACACTATGAAACTGCAGAAGCTATGGATGCTTAATTTTTGGGTCTTTCTCCACATTCCATCAGAAAAAGGAGGCTAGGTTAACTCTCCATTGAAGGGTTCATCTTTCTGTCGAAGCAGAATTTAATTCCAGGCATTTGCAGTTTTTGCTACGGGAAATTAGGGCTTTTTACAGAAGAGGAATTTTTGAGTGAGCCAGGCCTAGGATTTCAATCCTCATCAAAATCAATTTTAGATACCAATTTCAAGATTTTTGGTTGGGTAAAACTCCAGGAAAGTCAAACCCTAGTTTGACCCTAGGCCTAAAAAACCCTAAAATACTAAAATTTGTAGTTTTGGTACATTCGCTATATCCTGAGATTGAAGAAGTATCAAGGGCCAAAATTTTCACAGGCCGAAGATAAAATCATGATGTACCCTGTATGAAAATTTCAGCCTTTGATTCAATATATTCTGGGATATATGTTTCCTCCCAATCAGGGTTCGAACCTCTTCCACGATTCATCCCTAAATATGACACCTATGGAGAATTTCTATATCTCAGGCTACAAAGGTCCAAATCAAATTTCAAAAGATGTTCTAGATATGGAAGCGACTATACTTTTGGTGGTAAAAGTTTTAGACCATGATGATGAAATAGGGACATGTGTCAGTCCGTACAAGTTCGCTATGCTGAACAGTCCTGAAATACGTCACCTTGGGAACAATCTCATAAGTCCCAGGTGAAACCAATTCTGGTGAAACCTATGGTGTTGGAAAGACGATCGATGAGGTTAACTGAGTACAAAATTTCACACACATAGGAGTAGTAATTTCAGAGATACCACAGAAACCGTATCACAAATGTCTGGAAAAGAAATTAGAAAACTAGGGCTTCCTGTTCCGGGAGCTTCCCTCCACTATTTTCAGAATAGGAGTACATTGGACAACTCACATTGAAGAGTCCTATATTTCTATGCAATCAAAATTTTTAGATTCCAATTTTTGAAAATTAGGGTTTCTATGACAAACCCTAGAATAGCCAGCTCCAGAACCAGGATGGACCCCTCAAATATGTAAAATCTAATCTTTTGCTATTTACAGTTCAGGTTCTCATTTCAAAATGAATAATCACACAAGATTGATGACAAGCTTGGTGAGGCTCACAAATTCCAAGCATGGAAGTATAGGATCTCACTAGTTCTTGAAGGAAATGAATTGAACACCTACATAAGTAGAGAGGTTCCAGTTCCAGAGGGAGATGAGGCTAAAACCTTACACAAGAAAAAATTGGTCAAGGCCAAGAATATCATTGGTGATTCAATCAAGGATCACCTTATACCACAAGTTTCTTCCCTAAAGACACATAAAGAGATGTTTGATTCCTTGAACGAGCTATTTGAAGGGAAGAACATAAATCTGAAGATGACTTTGAGAAATGAGTTGAAGAATGTGAAGATCTAGAATGCAAATACCATACAGTCATACTGTACAAGGGTCTCTCAAATCAAAGAACAACTTGAAGTGGTAGAAGAAGAAGTGGAGAATGTAGAAGTTGTGATAACCACCTTGAACATCCTCCCAGGATCATGGTATTCATTCATTCGAGGAATGTGTGCCAAAAGGAAGTTATTACTTCAACAGACTCTCGGAAGAAGAAGAAGCTGGACTCCTAATAAGAGAAACGAATATGGGGGAAACTGAATATCAAGCTCTCATGATTCAAAGAAGATCCCTCAAGCAATGAGGAATATGAAGAACTCAATTCTTGAAGAACCTCTTATCCATATTGTGAATTTGGATAAGAAATGATGCTATTATGAATAAAGAAGATGATGAAGCTGAAAGAAGGAGTCTACCCATGAAACAAATAAAGATAAGTATTCAATTGTCATTTCATGATATTATTTTGTTATGCATTTGTTTATATTCAATTGATGTATTATGCATGATAGAATGTTTCCATTAATGATAGTATACTACTAATATGCATGTGATGGGTAAGTATCTCATGGTTCTATACAACTCTCCATTGCTACCTATCTAGAATGAAACCTCTTTGCTGACAAATTGGACTAGTGCACAATCTCAATGATGTCTTGGTAGAGATGGAAGGCATCCAGAAACGTTTCTATGAGATATGGATGAATGTTGTATTGACTAAAATAGTTTCATGATTATATATTTATGCATGAGAATTTACCATTATGAATATGCATTATGAAATGTTTCTAATCATACAACTAGTGCATTTGACTTATAGGAAAGATCGTGAACAATCGCCTACAAGAAAAGAAGGATCAGACTTGTTCTAAATAACAAGGATGATAGTTCAATAAAGAATCCAAGATGAAGAATAATATGACGATACTTTCAAAGAAAGAAAGAGGCCTCAAATACACTCTAGTTATGTGACATTCTTGAGCGACTTCATTGATGCAGAACCTTCCAGCTATGAAGAAGTAGCAAAGAAGAAAGGGAAGGAGAATACCAGTTCAAGAAGAATGATGTGTAGGATGTAGTATCGAGACTTGAAGGGAAGTACGTAATGTATTCCATCTAAATCTACATGATCCAGCATGCAGTAGATGACAACATCGTGGGATACAAGGCATGATTCGTATCACGAGGCTTCTCACGGAAAGAAGGCATAGAATACAAAGAGACATTTGCAACCACTAGAAGTTAAGACACATGGTAGGTAGAATCATGTGTAAGAAGGCCTTGTACAAGCTTAGAAGACACCCATGGGATAACACATACATGAGGATCTTGAATATCACCTAGAGTGATGAAGATATTAACCTTTGCCACAAGGTTGAATATGAAATCCTATAGAGGATGACAAGCTCACAGATGGATGCGATAAGAACTTTTGAAAAGGTTTAAGATAGAGGATATTGATATATAGTGACCCTAGATAGATACATAAAATATTAGTAGTAGAGGAAGCTACTTGTCACTCTAGTACAAAATGTTTCAATGCATAGAGTACGAAAGGAAGAGGGAGAATGATGCTCCACTATAGAGGGAGTGACTGCAGAAGATCCTGAGGTTTGACACGGTACAACAAGATGGATAGGTTACTTATGGCTCTTAGATTTACTGAGAGTAAAGAAGATTCCAACCTTTAATTCAAGGTTGAAGGTGGAATACCAGTGAATCTCCTGTTATATGTCGATGACTTGTTCCTGACTTAGAAACAAGAACTCATTAAAGTTGCAAGAAGGATACTTGCTGTTGAGTTTGAGATGAAGGAATTGGGTATGAATCACTACTTTCTAGGCATGGAGGTGTCACTGAATGTAGATGTAATATCCATGGGACAAGGGAAGTATGCAATAGAGATCCTGAAGAGGTTCAGGATGATGGACTGCAAGGCCATGACCACACCTATGGCATCGAACGTGAAGCTATTGAGTGTTTCTTCATCAGAGATAATTGATGCTACAATGTATCATCATATGATTGGGTCCTTGATGTACCTAATGAATATGAGACCAGATATTTGCTTTGCTATGAACACATTAATCCAGATTCTGAAGGATCCGACACATGTTCACCTGATCTCTACAAAGCATATTTTGAGGTACCTAAAGGGTACAGTTGATTATGGGCTCAAGTATGAGGCCGATCAAAAGATTAACCTAGAAGGTTATGTTGATTTAGATTGGGTAGGAATTGCCATCGATAGTAAGAGCGCTTCAGGGTGCTGCTTCAGTATGGGATCAAGTGTGATCTCTTGGTTTAGCAGGAAGCAGTCCTGTGTGGCATTGAGTACTGACAAAGAAGAGTATGTCACAGCTTGTTCAGCTATTTTTGAGGCAGTGTGGTTGAGGAAGCTACTATCTTATCTATGTGATCTTCAGTTGGGTGCTACTTGTATATATTGTGACAACTAGAGTTGTGTGAAGTTGTCAGAGAACCCAGTGTTCCATGATAATTTGAAGGATATTGAGATCAAATATCAGTATATCAGGGATATGGTGCAAATAGGAGCAGTGAAGCTCGAATATGTTGTGACGGATGAGCAGATAGCTGATTTGTTGACCAAGCCATTAGCCAGAGTGAAGTTTGAGTACTTCAGGGAGAAGCTTGGTGTTCTCCAGATCGAGGTTCCTTCCAAGGCGAAGTGATGAGTCTTGGTGCCCTTATGACATGGTGATAGGATTGGTTCCTTCCATGGTCAGATGTAAGTGTAGATCCCTTTCTGACTGGGTCAGATATAAGTGTTGTGCCTTTCTCTGGATAGTAGATGGTGTGTCATGCTATGCCTGTAGATGTAAGTGATGTGCCTTTCTCTGGATAGTAGATGGTGTGTCATGCTATTCCACTAGATGTAAGTGCTGAGCCTTTCCTTGGATTATAGATGGTGTGTCCTATCATGCAAGTGGATGTGAGTGCTGGGCCTTTTTAACATGGTGGTGGATGTGTTCCTCCCATGGTCAGATGTGAGTGTTGGGCGTGCCTTTCTGACATGATGGTGGATATGTTCCTCTCATGGTCAGATGTAAGTGCTGGGTGGGCCTTTTTTACTGTGTCATATATAAGTGTTGAAGAAGATGAAGACCTACCTGGAGGCTAGGCCTACAACCAACATGAAAAAGGGTTGGCTCTATAGAACTTCCTATGACAAGAAGAATTGAGAGATAGCACTAGTTGATCGAGATGGCAGAAGTAGTGAATGATGATGATCCAACTTTGATGATGATCCAGTGATGATATGGCTTTGATGATGATCCAGTGATGATCCAGTTTCTATGATGATCCAATGATGATCTAGACTTGATCCAGAGAAGAAGACTTGTGCCGATGAATTATGTCAAGAGAATAACTTCATAGATAAGAGGGAGTGTTGATGCATTAAAGGAAATTTCAACTCAAAATGGGCCTCCTAAGTAAAATTAATAAAATAATAAAATAATATTTATTAATTTTGGAGGAAAAAAAGAAAAAACTACTTTTTTGTTTGTAGTTTTGACATATCTCTGTATGTTGTTACTCAAATTTTGATCGTGAGAGCTTGTTGGATGTAGAATTAAATTCTGCATCCAAAGAGTACCCACTCGACATAGTTTTGATGGGCCCCTCTACCCCCAAAAAAATAAATACCTGAAAAAACGTGATGATGACATCATCATCATGTTTTTTCAGGTATTTATTTTTTGGGGGGTAGAGAGGCCCGTCAAAAGTATGCCGAGTGGGTACTCGTTGGATGTGAAATTTAGTTCCACATCCAACGAGCTTTCCCTATCAAAATTTGGGTAAAAACACAGGGAGATATGTCAAAAAATACAAACAAGAAAAGTATTTTTTTTTATGATACCTATCCTCAAATATATATTAAAAAATTCTTTAAAAGGTGCTCCCTTTTTGAATTTTAAATAATTTTGATTGGCTAATACATGATGACATGGAATTTGTATTGTTTTTGGAAGGCCCATTTTAAATTAAAATTTCCTCTAATGTATTTGTAGCTTCAGAATGTATTCACTTATATATCTTATTTATTGTACCCCGATGTTCCTATTGGTAAGTATCAGTAATGTAATTGAGTCATGTCATACCCCGATGTTCCTATCAAGAGAATCAATAATTTAAACAAGTCATGTAAATTCATAGAGGGTAACCCTCCTTATTGATCAAGGGTTAAAGTCCCTGCATTTATGGGGCACTAGGGTTGTTAGAATCTCCTAGAGAAGTCGGCCCTGGTGAGTTAATGTAAGTCGGTTCATTATTACCGTAGTTGTGGTTACTCGAGCCTACATAACAAAGTCAAATATTAAGTGAACAAAAGAATATAAATAGAGAGTGATCCTCTCCATTTATTACACACACTCAATCAACTGGGGCGTAAGAGTGAGACAGGAAGTGCTAGCGCAAGTGAGAGAGATCAGCTGTCAGAGATCATCTTTATGTTTTTGGGTTTTACTTTTGCTACTGGTGCTCATTCTATCTCCAAGGAAGTTGCGGGGTTTTCTCCTTTATGATTTCCCCGACGAAAATCTTTGTGTCTCTTATCTCCTGTGATTATTCCTGTGCATGTTATTCTCTCAGATAAGATCCTAAGACCATATTTATTAAATGATAACAATATAACACAACATGGAATCAAGTAAAAATATGGCTCAATCTCAAGGAATCATTCATAACTTCATTGAAACCTGACCTTTGAGCAGTTTAAAAAGAATTATAAGATCATTAAACTTACAGTATTTCTAAATACTACAAATGTTGATTCTTGTAGGTAATCATATGTATTTCCACTATCCAATACTGTACCAAATGTATTATTGAACACCTAAAGATACAAGGGTGACAAATGTCATAAGAAATCCCGACAATGACATGCAACAATTTGACAATAGTTCAAAGAGACATTATAGCTACATACTCCAATTTGAAACTAACAAAGTAACTTGATTACATTATAAAAATGAATAATGAATAGAATAGTATAGAAGGAGATAGGAAACAAACTCCACATGAAGCACTAAAAATGTATGTTCAATTTGGTATGCATTATGGTTTGTAAAACATAACTAGATCTACATAATATTAAGTAGTGAATCCAAGGTCAACTATACATGAGTTCAAAATAAATTGATGCTAGTCTAGTAGGTTGAATGCAATGGCTGTGCTTGGATAGGATACAAAACACAATATAGCATAATTGGCTTAAATTTGTTTAAAATTGAAACAATATGCAATGGCCATGGCTTGCAGCTACATGGGGTTTTACCATTGGTATGGAAATATTCACATAGTCAAGGGACCCACTTAATCGAGTGTCTAAAAGGTTCAGCACTTGGTCCAAGGGAGCTGACTTCCACATAATCAATAATCATTTGAGTATTTAAGACTGTAAACTTTAATAGCGACTTCATTTTGTTGTATCTTACAAAATCAAAGGCATAACTAATCATTTTTACACCCTAGACATTTCTCTTGGCTAACTACACTGTTGTGATAAAAAAAATCACTTCCCTTGTTTTCTTACTATATTTCATCAAGTTTCATGGATGGCGGTGAAGGGAGTGGAGGGAAAGGAAAAATGGACAACAAAAAATATATTTAAAAAGGAAAAAATAATATAGTATAAACCTAAATAAATTATCATTCCTAACAGATTTTATCATCCCAATCCATTGACTAATAGTTTTATATGCATTTCGCATCACTACGCCCTTAGTGTGTACCCATTTAAACCTTACTCCAAAATTGCATCTTGAAGATTGTCTATTAGACAATGTCTTGTTTTAAGGCATGATTATAACCCAACTCATATTATCTATCACTACCAAGTGTAAATATGTCATTAATTAGCGTTCAATTTTTCTTCATCTCAATATTTTTTTATGAGGATTTGTAATGATTCCTTTTAGTAATTCTAGGAAAATCTAAGAAATATTTTCCCTTCTATTTTCATCAATTTATAGTTTTATCATCTCATATTTCCTTCATGAACCAGAAAGGATGAGAGCATATGAAATAACAATCCATTAAATTAAACAAGAAAAGAGCACACAATAAACTTCAATGTTTAGACACATGCAAATCCAACCAATATATAAACTCATAATTGATATCTTGAAGGCCATAAGTGCCATCTCACTATCATAATAAAGTATCACCTTAGTTCAATACAATCATCAACATCATTGAGTCATCTTTGGTAAAATTTGAATATTTGAAGTATCAGTTAATACAAATGAGAGAGAATTCCTCTTAAATGGACCAAAGGAGAACCAAAAGCTCAACATCAAACTTTAGATATAGAACTATTCTTATATAACCAACCAACCAAAACTAATGAAGTTTAATGTGCTTTGGTGACTAAACCAGAATGTGTTGCAAACTATTAAGGAAGATAATAATGTGAATCATGACCAAATCGAAAATAATTGTGTTTTTGTATAGAGGGACTCATGCAAGTAAGAGATTTATCATATGCCAATATAATATTCCATAGAAAACACTATTACCGACTAATCTCTTATGATTTTCTAGACATCTATATCATTTCCACAATCCATATTCCACATAATAAATTCCTAGAAACCATGGAAGCATTAAGGGGCATTTAGTCATTCCCATGGATGTTGCAGACATCCCATGAATATCCCCCTTTTCAAGAAAATTTCCTTAATAAGGGATTCATTCCACACAAAAAATGGGACATCCTCTGTACAAAGACTCTTGGGCTGCATCCTCGGTGCTACATAAATTTTTCTCAATATTTCCATGTTTTGAGGACATCAAATTGTTTATCATGAGAGGATCATAAAGATATAATTTTGATTAGAATATAAATGATCTTGTGGATCTTCCTTTTTAACCATTACTTTTTGTTTTTAACAATGAATTACCAAAACTTATTTGATATACAAGAAGGATTGCACAAGAAATTTGTAGAGATAAAATTTCCATAACTTGTAGCATGTGCTTCCTAATTAAATTGATCCTTACCTGTTTATATGAGGTGTGATGTATCTTTTTTCTCATGTTGTTGGTTCAAGGTTTCCCTTAATCACTGAGAGAATTTCTTACTTATGATTTGTGGTAGATACCTTCTAGTTGGCAATAGATGCACACGTTGTTGAATAATTTTTTCACAGTCCATAACTCAACACTTCTTTCAGGTATTTTGTCAAATAGTTGGCTTATGATCTCTCCCCCAAATCCGATAAACATGTCCATGATATTAGTGTCAACATAGTTATATGAGTGAGTTTATTTGACTCTTGGTATCCATCCAATTACTCACCCTTTGAAGTTGTTAATGAAACAACCACCAGATTTAGGATTAAATTTATAAACCCAATCCCCTGCATTCGAATATATCGGCAAGTAGGTGGTAAGGAAATAAACTAATGCCCAAAAAAGGTTAGTATGGGAGAGAAGGAAAAACTATGGAGAGGTTGGTCACAATAGGAGAGGAGGTTTACCTTGATATTGATAAGGAGAGGCCATCACATTATACCTATCATATTCTGCTAGGCAGGCCTAATACCTGTTAAGAAAATTCACAACCTAATAGGATGAAATTTTAGCCAACGTTTTCTTTTTCTATGAAACTTTTTCTTATTATTGTAGAATAGCACATACACCATAATTCTCCTTAACCTTCTAAGGAGAGGGTGAATTTTCCTAGGATTTGATCTTGGACCTATTGAAGATAGCAATCTAGCATATTTGAATGCTGGATGATGCAAAGAGATAATTTAACTACCAAAAGGACCCAGAAAATGTCTTGAAAGATTAATACAAGAAAATGTCGCAGTCTACAAATGGTAAAAGGTTGACTAAGTGTGGACAAAAAATTGCCCATTTAAAGCTTATAAGGAAATGTTTATAGGCTTTTAGGAATAAATAGGGTTTTAAATTTTTGGACACCAAAACAAATCCTTTAATTTTTTTTCTTAATCTAGGAACAAATAAATTAGTTGTAATTATGTTTCCCCTTGTCTTGAGTTAATTAAACAATGCAAACTTTAAGTAAATCACAATTTTTCATTCTCTTTTGAGAACATAGAAGCATTGCATTTGAGGTGTTGATTATGTTTAAAAATATGTTGGCATCACATCCCTTTTTAACCAGTGCCTTAGTATGGATCTGACAATAATCCATCTTTCCTGTAGCTTCTACAGAAACATACCTAGAACAAAATATCCATACATTATGTATTTTGAGTTGCTACTAAAACAACCACTCAACAACCTTTTTGTATATCTAAAGACAAGGGGAAATTTCAAAATTATGGTTGCAAGGTATGAGCACCTTATCTATTATCCTTATTACAAATAAACTACTAAATTTTCATGCCAAGACATCTAAACTCGAATCTAAACCAATGCTCTACTTCTTAGAGTTATCAGGATTTGGATCACATTGGTGCTAGAAACATTAAAAAATAGAGTAAAAGGGGACACATTGCAAAGACTAATATCTGTTGCTAATGTCTATGACTTTGTCATATCACTTCTATCATATTTGGCCTTTGAATATACCTCTTTGCACGCTCAACAATGTAGCTTCATCACATGCAAAGATCATATCTAGAATTGTAAGGGGTTTTTTTATCTTGTAAAATATTATGGTTTGAATTGAATTGAATTATCATTAATGCCCACAAATAACCAAAATTGCAGATAACAGGAATTCCAAAAATATCCCATTATAAAGTATCATGGAAGCATTCCTAGCATGACTCCAAGGAAGCTAATAGAGAAAAAACTAGGTGATAACTTGACTCCAAAGACAGTAATATCCTAGAAATTGGGTCATTTTTTTAAGATCTAAAGGCAAGAACAATAATCTGTAGTCACACAACTCCCATCATTAATGTGAATCATTGTAAGTTTGTCACCCTAGGTCATTAAGGAAAAATATTGAACATATCCTACCAATATCATTGGAACCTGTTATGTGTGCAATAGATGATTAACAGAATGGTAAAGGTTTGAACCTAATTATTAATGTGTCTGCAGGTGATAAATTTACCAAGGCTTATCTCAGGACCACCAATTGGGAAATTGGTGCAAACCTTCCGTCTAAACTAAAAGGTCACTCCATACTTTAATCTCAAATCCATATTAATGAAAATATACAACATGCATAGGTTGATTTGTTTACATGGGAATAGTAATACATAAGTCTAAGCAATTTATGACATTGATGTAAAATGACCTATCATAATTGATACGAAAATAAGGAAACATAGTGAGGTGTCCTAAATAGACATAAAAATTAAATCCAACCAAAACAATAATAGATGTCAATAGGGAATTGGTTTACTGGTGTGATCTAGGGACTATTAGAGAATCCACCATGGATCCACTCTCATTGTAGTATGCCCGTATAGCATGAGTTTCAACGGCATGAGACCAGTTTCAATTCATGTACACTTTTGGTAGAATACCAACCCATTACACCTGGGACGTATCCAGATAAATTCCATTTTTTCTTAAAGAACTTCCCAAAAACAAAATGGACATCAAGCATAACTTCAAATGCAAAGGAGGAAGCCAAAACTTACATACAAGGTGTGGATATAATTTCCTTCACATAATTGTACTTGTAGTTAATAGGAGATGCGGGGCATGTTATATGGTAAACATGATCAACCTAATATTGGCTGAAGACATTGTGGTAGATGAGTTCAAATCGAGGAGTAATGAAGTGATGCATAACGTTCTCCTTTCTACCACTAAAGAAATCATCAACAATAATCACATTGTTTCCCCCCTCCAAGATCCTTTCAACCAGATGGATTCACAAAAATCCACCCCCTCCCTCCCCCATGAGAACTATTCTTAGAGGTTTCCTCCTCACACCCACCATGATGATGGTACTATGGTTGTATTCTAAGCCCCATGTTTTTCCACTCTGTTGGAGAAAAAATTGTCAGAGCTTCCTATTTCTTCCTTATGTCACACTTTGCAATATTGGGATATAGAATGAATATCAAAGAGGCTTTCAACATACCCACCAAGACAAACAAAAAAAATTACTCTTTCAGTAGGTAGTGCATTGATTTTGGTAGTGATTTGTGCTTCTTGGATCTGGGGGAATATGGATTTCTAGATTCTGGAATATGGACTTCTTCATCTCGACCTTGATTCAAGTTTGATTTATTATGCATTTTACTTATATTTCCCTATTGACCATGATAAAAAACAAGAAACCCAAAACAAAATTCTATACAAGAAATTGCAGAGAGGTGAGAAGGAGGTGAGAATTATACTAACCTCATCCCAATGGGGACTTTTGCTGGTGGAATTGACTATCAAACGCAAAAATGTGAAACACACTTCATATGAAGGGAAAGATTATGTCTTGATTGTAGTTAACAATATTTTGTGGTACTTTGTGATAGATTCCCTGTCTTCCATTCTCACTCTATCTTTATTGGCAGGGGGTNATATGAAGGGAAAGATTATGTCTTGATTGTAGTTAACAATATTTTGTGGTACTTTGTGATAGATTCCCTGTCTTCCATTCTCACTCTATCTTTATTGGCAGGGGATCTTCCTTTCTATGGTTTTTTCTCAATTGAGGCTTGCCTCTCCTGACTTCCCTATATTTACAATCCCTTTTCTTATTATCCATTAATGTTTACTAGATGAACCTGGCACTTCCTGAGACTGCTAGTGGAAAAATGAAAGATGCTTTTCCATTCTACACTTCTATAGAGATTCCTTGCTCTGTTTCTTGTTCTTTTCAATAGACAAGGTGTTACGGGTTCAAATCCTTGTTATCCATTAATGTTTATTGGTTGAATATGGCACTTCCCAAGACTTCTAGTGGAAAAATGAAAGATGTTTTCCCATTCTACATTTCCACAGAGATTCCTTGCTCTATTTCTTGTGCTTTGCAATGGACGAGCGGTTACGGGTTTGAATCCATGTGACACAAAATGTGGGTATATTCAATACTAAAAAGGAAGAAGCTTCTTGTAGCTTCCAAACCTCTAGCAAATGCATCATTTTCTAGCATATTTTGTTCAAAATGAAAAGTCATGAAAATTGTGTGGAACTATGTATGGAAATGATCTTCGTAAGAGATACAACAATCCTTAAACAAATGTAAAACCCTTCCACATGTCTATAAATCCTCTCCATTTCTATAATGTAACCTAGTATCTAAAAAGAATTTATGAGCACAATTTTATTTGGTGATTGGAAAAAATTTCATCCATAGCTAAAAATTTGTTTCTCAAAATTGATTTTCTTATAATGCAAATATATTTTGTTTATACATATATATATATATACCCACAAGAGAGACAAATTACATTGACTTTAATATTTTTATTAAATGAAGATTTAAAAATTAAACTTTAAAAAAATATATAAGATAATAAAGGTATAAGTAGTGGTTAAATATTGTAGCAGGTTTTTTCGGTTATTAAAATTTAGTACAAACAAAATCAGAATATTTGAAACACAATTAAAGAAAGACATTATAAAATACTTTATATTTATAATTTATAAGTACTTAATGGAGGTAGGGGTTCAATTTTTAGTCTAGAATGATATCATTAGAATGGGGTTAATTTATTTTTTTGGAAGATAATGATCAATTTCATGTTGAATTTCTAATTAGTTAAGTACATTATTCATAGTATTTGATGTTCAAGAAGTTATGCATTTTGTTTAATGATTTTTTATTACATGTTAATTAATCCTAACAAAAAATGGGTACATGTCTCAATGCATTTTTTTAATGATTTTTTATTACATGTACATTTCTTAATTAAAAACATCAAATTGCTGAATGATGCAGCAAGGATAAAGATGGTCAAGAAAAAATTAGTGCAATTGCTTTGTTGGATCTCTGAAGATAGAGGTGCATGGCACCAATATTTTTTAGACAATAATGGTTATATTAACATGTGGTTTAACCACAAGAACAAAGATATAGCAATTTCAAAATAGCCCTTATGGTAGCGGAAAAATAGTTCACATTTGCAGACATAATATATATGTCCTTATGGAAGTGGCATGATGTTCAACTAAATATGCTTCTGTCCTATCTAAGATTACCGAAGAAAAAAAAACATAAACAATACTCACAAGAAATTCATACTAAATGCTGGTACATCAACCTATTAACAGAAATAAAAAAACAGACACCAAACTTTCATAATTCATTTGAAATTCTCGCCATGGTGAGATGAGGAACCTAGGTGTTTTGTCATTTCCAGCATTGTGATTTTCAGGTCCATCTTTTCAAAATTGATTTCCACGTATGCTATCATTCCAATCAACACGTTCTCTCTGTGGGAAATTGAACTCTTTCTTCACCTAACCCATATACCTATAAACATTTTCAAAATGACGAGCGCCTTCAGAATCCATCCTGCCAATTACCTTGATAATCCCTCTTAACTTCCTCTTCATTTCTTTAATATCAGTCTCAATGAATTGATCCAAAGGGAAAGAACTCGTGGACATCTGAAGAATCTTCCATGGTGATGAACAGAACCATGGTGCAAAATTTCTCAAAGGTCGTCAATCCAACATACTCCTCACGAATCCCTACTATTTAGAGCCCTCCAAATCCTCATGGCACCAATAGAAGGTAGACAATTTAAAAAATTTACACTTCATTGTCAAAATTGCAATTTTCCATGACAAAATTAAAAATGACCAACATAAATGACTAAGTAATATTCTTCTAGCGAGTCATTTTTATGGCGTGACTGGATTAGTCATTTATGTTAGTCATTTTTAACTTTGTCACTTATTATCTAGTCATATTTGTTAACTGGGGACTAAATTAGTCGTTAATTTTAGTCGTTTATAGTTGGGTCAATCAAAACTACTCATATTTGGTAGCAAATCACTTCAAAAACCTGTGGTGACTAGAATTTTTAGTCACTTAGTAGCTAAGTCCTCATTTTGTACTAGTGTATACATATAAGTATTTGTTTTACGTATCAAAATTTTGTTGTTGTTGATTTTCTATAAATATACATGAGCATATGATGCAGCCATGGTTTTGAAAATCTTGTCATAGATTTCATCCTTTAGGAATGAATTTGACCTATGCATTAAATTCATTGTGGTGTTCGAAAAGGAAGAACCTAAGATTGGTGATCACCTAGAGGATATGTTGGGCTCAAGAATAGAGTTGTCAGACCTCGGTTGAGAGGTATTTTTAAGTGATACAAGGCTTGCAGAAATTTGGCTACCCTTTAATGCACACCTTGGTGTGGGGTGGGGAAGGGTTGTGAGTGCCATGGTTTTATAAATCCAAGTCAGATACCTGTGGAACCAAAACAAAATACTTACATAGATAAGTATTTGGTTCACATGACAACTTCTTGTTGATTTTATGTCAATATACATGTTCATGTGATTCATCTATGATTTGGAAAATATTCTGAATACTCACATGGGAATTGAATCATTGCTTGGGGCTTGAGCATAGCTAATGCTGGTTTCCGAAGACATTGGAGATGTTCCAAGTTGAGGAGAAGGATTCTCCAAGACGTAGAAAAATATTTTGTGGTGTGTACTTATGCATGCAATCAAGTACTTGGAGGAGTTCATATGCAAGACAACCACGAAGTGCAACCAAGGAGGAGTTCAAGATCATACCATTGGACAGGTAATGGTGCAGAGGAAGCACCATGGTCCTGATATGGCTACATGGGAGCTGGAGGATGCCATGCAATTGGTACACCCAGTTTTGGTTCAATTTTGCAGAGCACTAAGGGTGGTGCCAATGCAACATTTTGTTAAATGTTTGTAAAGAACTAAGGACATTGTTGTTGAAGGTGTAGGGGAATGTAACACCCCGGTTTTCATCCCATGGTATTGAATTGCATATGATGTAAATAGAATTAATAAATCATGGTGTAGAGCTCAAGAAAAGGCCCCACCATGGATTTACTGTTTTATGTTTTAGCAATTAAAATCAATGCCAACAGTTTATTTGCTAGGTAGGCACAATATGTTTTGAGACATCATATAACTATGCAATTAAAAAAGATACCACAAATAGCTATATGTCATAACGTTAAAGAGATGGGGGCATGATTTCACAAGGAATAGGGAGGGAAAACATTCAAACCCTTGAGCCAATGGGAAAAGCCAAATGTCAATGGGAGAACCCATCAAGTTGTCAACTACCCATTTTGTCCTTTGTTCCCAATCATTTAGAAATTTGTTGGGGAAGTTAATGCATGGCGATGAGAAGAGTACGGGAGTCAAATTCAAATTTGGGAAGCCACCCATTTTTGGAAAACATGTTTTTGACTTCTTGGCAAAGTAAATGTTTGGAAATGCATGCCCAAGCCATTATTCACCCACATCTTTTATTTTCTCACTCATTCACATTCACGTGGGTCTCTCTCACACAACTATGTGCATGTGCAGTAGGGATTCACAATTTCAGGGTTCTAGGAGGTCTTTTTTGCCTCCCTCATGCAGGTGTAGTTTTTTGTGCATTTCCCTCACGTTTTTATGTTGTTTCCTCATCTTCTCCATGCCCATAAATTTGTTTTTGGTGTTTCTAAGTGCCTAGGAAGATAGATCTGCATTTTGGGGTTTGAAGGGGGTCATTTTTCCCATGTGAATCCAGAATAAGTATTCAAAGTTCAAATCCATGAGTTGGGATTTTGTAGAGTTCATTTTTTCCTCTGTGAAGCGATTAATCATTTCCTGGAATAATTTGCTCATGTGGGTCATTTTTCTCCAATTACCATTTTTTATTTTGGTTCCCAGGGCATTTTTTGTCCATGCCCAGAACTTGCATTTGGCTGTGAATTTCATCCTGGCATTGGATTGGTTGAGTAAGTCCAAGGAACCTATGTTTCATTGGCTTATTTCCTTAGGATTCTATGAAACCCAACTGTGTGTTGGCTTGACTATGGATGTATGGTCTTGATGTGTGTAAGTCTGCTGTTCCGTTATTCCTTGTGGAAATGATGCCCAACTCGAGGGTGGCAGTGTTGCTGAGAGATTGATGAGCACATTGGTCTATGGTTGTGTGCAATGTTGTAGTGACATAGCTAGTTGCGAGACATCTCTTCTTCAAGATAAGTATTCCCGTGTTTAATCTCTGCAACTGTATTTGTTTTAATGAATTATATGAACATGTTGAATGTTTTATGAATTTATTTTGCTTCCGTTGTATAATGCATCTATGTATGTTTTTAATTCATGCATTTTTATTATCATGCTCATGGGGATAGATTTCATGGATTTGATAGTTGTGAAGTCGTGTTCTCTCTCTGGTGGAGGGGTGGGGACGTGACACTTTCAGCACTTATGGTATGTATTTATGATACCATGTTTGACACAAGAGAATCATTACCACTGCATGGTATCTTTTGAACAAAACAATAGTTGTGATAAATAATGTAGTTTAATTAATGAAAAGACTCAATTTCACTTTCTTCGGAATTAATTGCTCTACTAGTTTTGTTCATGTTTGTGATGGAAATAATGGATAGACAAATTACTCCTAGGGAGAAATATAAATATGAATTACAGATTTATTAATAAAAATATGGCAGCAAGATGGTTGTTTTGAAAAAATATTGTTTTAATTGGTGCAGGTGACCTATACTTCAACCCATGGTGTGTATGATGAGGGTATTGATACGATATGTAATATCATCCATGAAAATGAGGACTAGGTTTACATGGATGGGGAAAATATGAATGCATAGGTAAATTGTTCACAGTTATGAATATGGAAAAGGAATTTGTGTTTCTCACGATAGAGATGTTAAAATCCTTATTTACATCATTTCACAATTTCTCTTAACTAATATTCTCTTTTTTTTCACGAAAAAACTTTCTTACTGAATTGAATTGGTTACCATGTTCTCGCAGATGATATTTTATTTAATGTATATCTGATCTCTCACCTATTTCTTTTGAAGTATTTTCAACAGGCCTATTGCAGTATTTACCAATTACCATGTATAAAACATAAACAATAACACATATTATAACTAATGAAAATAACGATAACAATGTACAAGAAATAAAGAAGTAACAACAATATTAGTAAATTTAATAACCAATTAACAAAGAACAGTAATAAATATAGTCTAGAACTATTTGGATCAACATTATACTCAAATACTTTTAGGTTCGGATCTTGTCACTGAAAAGAAAAGTCACCAAAGGAACAGATGGCATACCTTGATAGAGAGTAGGTTAGAGTGTTGTATATTGAGGTTAGATACATACAGTAGAAATCAAGATATGTCAGTCACCATGTGTGAAGACCCTAGTAGGATAGTAGCAACGATATTTATCCCAAAACATAACTAGTTAACCTTAAAATATCACAACTCCATGTAGCATAATTAACACCAAACAAGTCATGTACATAAAGGTATGGTCAAATTAGCCATGGCCTAGCTAGGAGAGGTTACAACAATCCACTTTAAGGATGAGGGAGGTCATCACAATCCATGGCCCATCTAGGAGAGATCATACATAGTCACAATCCATTAGGATACACCTTACACAGTCACAAATAAGGTTTAGCTATTGATGTATTTGTAACTTCGCAATGTATTCACTTGTATATCTTATGTATTGTACCCCTATGTTTATTCCGGGAAATGTCTGTAATGTATTTGAGTCATGTCATGCCCCGATATTCCTATCAAGAGATTCAATAATGTAAACAAGTCATGTAAAGTCATTGAGGGTAACTGTCCTCTTGATCAAGGGTTAAAATCCCCGCAGTTGTGGGGCCCTACGGTTATTAGACTCTCCTATAGAAATCGACCCTAGTGAGTTATTGTCAAGTCAAGAATTAGTATAAATAAAGAGTGAGCCTCTCTATTTATTACACATTCACTCACACTCATTTGTAGCGCATAACTGAGAGAGAAGAATTTGTCGGGACAAGAGAGAGAGAGAGACTACTGCTGTCGGGAGATCATCTTACTATTTTTGGGGTTTTGATTTTGGTGTTGATTCTATCTCTGAGGAAGTTGCGGGGTTTTCTCCTTTATGATTTCCCTAAGGAAAAAATTTGTGTTCATTGTCTCTTATGTTTGATTGCTTTGCGTGTTATTCTCTCAGTTAAAGATCCTAAGATAATGCTAGCTTGACTGATAAAAATATAACATGGTATTAGAGCTAACATGAGAAGAAGACATTGTCCAGTTACAGAAACTAGGGCTTCCTACTTTTTGGATCTCTCCCCATAAATTTTCAGCAAAAGAAGGTTGGGATGAATCTTCTCTCCAGGGCGCATATTTCTGTCGAAGCAGAATCTGCTTCTAAGCATTTTCAATTTTCTACCTGACACTACTGCATAAAATTAGGAATTTCCACAGAAGTGGAATTTTTGAGTGAGCCCGGGCTTGGATTGATCTCCTCCTCAAAATTGAATTTTAGAGATCAAGATCAAAGTTTTTGGTTGGGAAGAAATCCAGGAAATTTAAACCCTAATATGCACCTGAACCAACTCTACAAAAATTCAGCTCCATATCTAGATTCGGCATCTTGACCTGGTAAGATCTAAATCTTTTGCATTTCCATTTGATATTATCTATTAAGATGTCTCATAATACCAAGCTTGATGAAAATCTTGAGGGAGCTGATAAATTCTGAACCTGGAAGTATAGGATCTCCCTGGTCCTGGAAGAAAATGAGTTGGACTCTTACATCAACGAAGAGGTTCCAGTTCCAGAGGGAGATGAGGCTAACTCCTTTCACAAGAATAAATTGTTCATGGATAAGAGTATTATTGTTGATTCAATCAAGGATCACCTCATACCATAGGTGTCCTCCATAAAGACACCTAAAGCTATGTTTGACACCATGACAAAACTATTTGAAGGAAAGAACATAAACCAAAAGATGACTCTGAGAAACCAATTGAAGAATGTAAAGATCCAGAATGTAGAAACTGTCCAGTCTTAATTTTCAAGGGTCTCTCGAATCAAGGAACAACTTCAAGTGGTAGATGAAGAAGTAGAGAATGCGGAAATTTTGATGACCACCTTGAATGGTCTCCCTAGGACATGGGACTCTTTCATTCAAGGGATCTATAACAGAAAGAAGCTAGTCAAGTTCAGAAGACTATGGGAAGAATGCTCATAAGGAGAAGCTTGAATAACAACTCAAGAAGAAAATATGGGAAGTGAAGATCAAGCTCTCATAGTACAATCCAAGAAGAGAAAAACAAATCATCACCAAGATAAGCATTTTCATCCTAGAAGATCCAACAAGAATCTACTAAATTCAGATGCTTTACATGTGATGAAAAAGGACACTATGCTACAGATTGAACTAAGAACAAAAATGGTTCTCTTAAGAAGAAAGGAAACAAGAGAAGACATCATGCTCATGCTGCAGAAGATGATGAACCTTCCACAAAGAGAATCAAGCAAGAGAGTGATGATTCTTCAAGTGATGAATAATATGTTTTCATCTCCAGTCTCATGGTAAACATCACACATGGAAGCAATGATTGGCTTATAGACAGTGGGGCTTCCAAACATATGACAGGATTCAAGGAATCCTTTGTGAAACTATTAGAACATGAATCACCCCATAAGGTGAAACTTGGAGATGACTACCAATATCCAATAAAAGGTAGTGGGGATTCCTCCTATAAGATAGACTATGGAAAGTATATGAATATGAAGGATGTCTTGTTTTTACCAAGATTAAAGAAGAACCTCCTCTCCATATATGCATTAGATCCAAAAGGCATGAGGGTTACATTTGTAGATGGCCAAGTTCTCATGTGGCCAAAGGGAAACACTATTGATGATGCAGTAGTGATTGGGGAACAAGAAAGAGGTCTATACAAATTAAAGGGCCATCCAAAACAAGCCTTGGTCCATGACTCAGTAGAGCCAAATGAACTTTGGCATAGAAGGATTGCACATGTGCACTACATAGCACTACCACTTGCGAGCAAAGTTGTTGAAGGACTTCCAAAAATTTAGACAAAACATGATGGTGTCTACAAAGGATGTGCGAAAGGAAAGAATACAAAGAAGACATTTCCAAGTAGTGAGAGAAAGGAAAAAAGAATCTTGGAAATCATCCACTACGATGTATGCGATCCGATGTCATCCAATTCATTAAGTGGGCATGTATATTATGTTTCTTTTATTGATGATTTTTCTAGGAAGACATGGATATACTTCTTAAAGAACAAAGATGAAGTATTCAACAAGTTCAAGTAATTCAAAGCCTTGGTCGAGAACCACACAGAAAACAAGATCAAGACCTTTCAATCAGATAATGGTAGAGAATTCACATCAAATTAATTAAAATAATTATGCAAATATTCAGGGATTAAGAGGGAGTTAACCACTCCATATAATCTACAACATAATGGGGTTACAGAAAGGAAGAATAGAACGATCATGGAAGTTGCAAGGGCCATGCCTCATGATCAAGATATTCGCATGCATCTATAGGAAGAAGATTCCAAAACAGCGGTGTATGTACAGAACCATACTCCACACAGAGTACTAGAGAACAAGACACCTGAAGAACTCTTTTCCAGAAAGAAACTAGAAGTCATCCATCTCAGAATATTCAGTTGTCTAGTGTACATACACATTCCGAAAGAAAAGAGTACAAAGTTATCTCCTTCAGGAAGGAAGGGTATATTTGTGGGATACTCAGAAAGCTCGAAGGCTTACAAAATATACTTCCTAGGATTCAATAAGATCGACATCAGTAGGGACGTAACATTTAACAAAGACTCAGCTTATAACAAATCCATAAAGAGACCTGCTGAAGAACCTCAAGAAAGAGAAGTACCAAGAATTCATGACACAACCATTAATGAAGAATTTCAAGAAGAAGATCGTGAAATAGAAGAACCTCAAGAACCTATATATCCACCTCAAAATAATAATCCTCACAAGAGGAAACCTGCTTGGGTACGAGAAGCTATCCAAGGTGCATAAAGATATGGGGCTCCAAAAGAAAATCATAGAGAAAGGAAAAGAACCAGGTCCTGCTTCGTTTATGTAGCCTTATTATGTGACTTCATCGATAAAGAACCTTCCAACTATGAAGAAGCGGAAGAAAGGATAGAATGAAAGGATGTTATGATCGAAGAGTGTCTATCTATCATGAAGAATGATGTGTGGGATATTGTCTCAAGACCAGAAGGGAAGTCTGTTGTATCTTCCAAATGATATACAAGATCAAGGATGCTGCATATGGAAGCATAGAGAAATATAAAGCAAGATTTGTGGCTCGTGGCTTCTCCTAAAAAGAAGGAATAGATTATGAAGAAAATTTTTAACCTATAGCCAGATACACTTCAATCAGATCAGTATTTTCTTTGGCTACAGTAATGAAATGGAAGATACACCATATGGATGTCAAGACTGATTTCTTGAATGTAGTGGAAGAAGAAGTGTATGTGGAGCAGCCACTCAGTTTTGAGACACATGATAGGGAGACTCATGTGTGTAAATTGAATAAATCCCTGTATGATTTGAAACAGACATGCAAGACATGGTACGACAGAATTAATAGCTTTCTATCTAGTTTGGGCTTTACCAAAAGTAAAGCAGATTCCAACCTTTACTACAAGGTTGAAGATGGTAACCCAGTGATACTCCTACTGTATGTAGATGATTTGTTTGTAAGAGGTATGGATGGGTTGATTGTTGATACGAAGAGGAAGCTTGTTTCCCAGTTTGAAATGAAAGACTTGCATATGATGCACTATTTTCTAGGCATGGAGGTGTGGCAGAATGTGGATGGAATCTCCCTCAGACAAGGGAAGTATGCAATAGAGATCTTGAAGAGATTCAGGATGATGGACTGAAAGGTCATGACCACACCTATGGCATCAAAACTCAAGCTATTGAGTGATGCTTCATCCAAGTCAGTTGATGCCATGATGTATTGTCAGATAATTGGGTCCTTGATGTGCCTGACAAATACGAGACTAGATATTTGCTTTGCTGTGAACACCTTGAGCCTATTCCTGACAAATATGAGACATGTTCACTTGATTGCTGCAAAGCATATTCTGAGGTACCTAAAGGGTACAGTTGATTATGGGCTCAAGTATAAGGTTGATCAAAAGATTAACCTGGAAGCTTATGTTGATTCAGATTGGGCAGGTAGTGCCATCGATAGAAAGAGCACTTCAGGGTGCTACTTTAGTATAGGATTAGGTGTGATCTCTTGATTTAGCAGGAAATAGTCTTACGTGGAACTGAGTATAGCTGAAGCAAAGTATGTTTCATCTTGTTCAGCTAGTTGTGAGGCAATATGGCTGAGGAAGCTACTGTTTGATTTATTTGATCTCCATTTGGATGCTACCTCTATATATTACGACAACCAGAGTTGTGTGAAGTTGTTTGAGAACCTGGTGTTCCATGACAAGTTGAAGCATATCGAGATAAAATATCACTATATCAGGGATATGGTGCAGAGAGGAGCAGTGAAGCTCCAATATGTTGTGACAGATGAACGGATATCTGATGTGTTGACTAAGGCATTGGATAGAGTGATGTTTGATTACTTCTAAGAGAATATTGTTGTTCTCTATTGAGGTTTCCTCCAAGGGGAAGTGATGATTCCATGAGCCATTCTGACATAGTGAGACTATTGGTTCCTTCCATGGTCAGATGTAAGTCATGAGCCATTCTGAGGTGACTGTGGGATGTGTTCCCACATGATCAGATATAAGTGCTGAAGGCCATTCTGTGGGAGAATTGAGGCACCTGGTCAGTTACCAGGAATTTTAGTCTGGGACTGAAGCTCAACTTAATTGCTAAGAGGCCATTCTGTGGGATAATGGAGGTGCCTGGTCAGTTACAAGGAATTTCAGTCTGGGAATGAAGCTTATCTTAAGTGTTAAGAGGCCATTCTCTGGAAGAATGGAGGCACCTAGTTAGTTACCATGAATTTTAGTCTCGGACTAAAGCTCATATTAAGTGCTGAGAGGCCATTCTATGGGAGAATGGAGGCACTTGGTTAGTTACCAGGAATTTCAGTCTTGGACTGAGAACCATTCTGATGCGACTGTGGGAAGCTTTCATTCCACATGATCAGATATAAGTGCAGATCCCTTCTGACATGGTTTATGCGTTCATCCCATGGTCAGATATAAGTGTTAAGCCCTTATTACATGGTTGATGTGTTCATCCGATGGTAAGATATAAGTGTTGAGCCATTCTTACATGGTTGATGTGTTCATCCCATGGTAAGATATAAGTGTCGGGCCTTTCTGACATGGTTGATGTGTTCATCCCATGGTCAGATGTGATTGCTAGGCATTTCTGATTGGGTTAGATATAAGTGTTGAAGAAGATGATGACCTACTTAAAGGCTAGGCCTACAACCAGCATGAGAACGGGATGACTCTATAGAAATTCCTGTGACAAGAAGAATTGAGATTCAAGAGATATCACTCATGATGATGACTAGTGATGATCCAGCAGTGATGATCCAGTGACAATCCAGATCCAGTGATGATCCAGATCCAGTGATGATGATCCAGTAATGATCCAGATCAAGTGATGATCCAGATCTAGTGATGAAGATAATCTAGATGATATAGAGAAGAAGACTTGTGCTATTAAATTGTGTCGAGAGAATACCTTCCTAGTTAAGAGGGAGTGTTGATGTATTTGTAACTTCGAGATGTATTCACTTGTATATCTTATGTATTGTACCCTGATGTTTATTCTGGGAAGTGTATGTAATGTATTTGAGTCATTTCATTCTCTGATTTTCCTATCGGGAGATTCAATAATGTAAACAAGTCACGTAAAGTCATTGTGAGCAACCCTCCTATTGATCAAGGGTTAAAGTCCTCACAGTTGTGGGGCCCTAGGGTTATTAGACTCTCCTACAGAATTCATCCCTAGTGAGTTATTGTCAAGTCAGGAATTAGTATAAATAGAGGGTGAGCCTCTCTATCTACTACACATTCACTCACACTCAGTTGTAGCGCATAACTAAGAGAGAAGAAGTTGCTAGGAAAATAGAGAGAGAGACTACTACTGTTGGGAGATCATCTTACTGTTTTTGGGGTTTTGATTTTGGTGTTGATTCTAGCTGTGAGGAAGTTGCAAGGTTTTCTCCTTTATGGTATCCCTGATGAAAAAATTTCTGTTCATTGTGTCTTATGTTTGATTGTTGTGATTGTTATTCTCTCAGTTAAATATCCTAAGATAATGCTAGTTTGAATGATAAAAATATAACATTAGCATCCCTAGAGGGATGACACCAAATCTAACAGTCCAAGAGTAGCCCAGATAAATGAATACGACCTATATTTTCAGCAGAAAAATGGTCTTGGATCAACCTAATACAATAACGGGTCAACTTCACAAAGTCACGACCCGCCATCAGAACAAGAGAGACACCACACATTCATGTCAGATGCATAAGGTCACAACTCAACAAGAGAGACACCAGGGAGTCCACATGTCATATGCATAAGGTAACAAATTAGCACAACTCATGATTCCACAAATAAGGGAGCACACAAAAACCCTTAAACTCATATGTGGTAACCCAGGGGTGAATGAGTGAAAACCTAGAAATATACTCCTTGACGCCAAATAAAAATATGTGAGCTGAGATATATCTTCTTTGATGGATCCATAATGAAGGATAAGACTTGTTTTTATAACTTGAAAGGACTTCTAAGTGGTCATTCCTCAAACCCAAATTTTGGGATGTTTACGAATAAAATAAAAATAGGTTGACTTAGTATAGGGTACCAGACATCAAAATGGTCACATAAATAACAACAATAAAAACAATGAGGTTAGGTCATCATATCAAATAGGTCACGGTACCACAAAAAATAAGGGTGCTATTACCAAAAGTACCATAAGTCAACTAAGGGTCACAACAAGGTGGTAAGGAAACCCCCATACCCACAAGACCAAGGTGTACCATAAAGGTGGGGAGCCAACCCCTTTTACCTACAGTACCAACCAAATACTTTAATATTTTCTCTCTCAAGGTATATTGTCATGTGTGTTCCATATATCTTTATCATCATTGTATAAGGAGAAGATCCAAAATGGATAATGTGCCACCAGAAAAAAATATACTATAAAATACTATATATACAGAGAGAGAGAAAATAGAACAAGCAAAGAGGAGATGAATGGTAACATAAAACCATGCAAGTGAAAACACTCTACTCCCACTATATGTAGTAAATACCCATGAGCACAACAATAGACTTTTGGTGGAATTCATAATCAAGTAGGATTCTATAATGATATCTCAACATCTTGACAACACAAAAATATAATGTATAACAATGAAATTCAAATAAACCCATCTGAATAATTCCTTTGATTAATTGCAAAAAATAAAATAAAAGATAAACAGTCTAACAAAAGAATATGCCATTTTCAGTCACATGTTAAGATATAATTTCAATCAAATTCAACATTAAACATATTGATATTAAATGGTAGATGTTTTATGTTCTCAAATAACATGAAAACATAATTGAACCTTAAACCCCTGCCTTCCCTCTCAAGACAGTTGTAGTCATCACTTCTTACATCACAAATGTTTCAAAATAAGGGGAAAAGGGTTGATATCATCCATGGCCAATGCTATTAATGACAAGAATTTAATTAATAAATGAGTCTATGGTACAAAAATTTCATAAGTACATTTATTGGTTTCCTATACTATCCATTATCTAAAATATCCATAAGAAGAATCTATGACTAAAGACATTTCATCCAATATTTACTCAATGAATGAGAAACTATGGTACAAAATTTCATAAGTACATTGATTGGCTACCTATTCCTGCCATTTTCTCAAATATGCATCACAGGAAGCTATGAGTTAAGATGAACTATTTTGCTTGATCTCTTATTTTTCTGCAGAAAATAGTGATCATAGGAGAAACTACACAAAAGGAAACCCTTAGGAAATCTAGTCGACCTATGATTGAAAAAATGTCGTGGAAAGGTGAACTTACAGAGTTAGAGCTGTGTGAAAGCATCTCAACTCAAACAAATGCTCATTATTATAAATGTGAAGTGAAATCAATCTCTATGAGTTTCAGTTTTGAAGGAACATAAAACTCAAAGAATGGATCTTATATGCATTCTGCATAGCTAAATAAGCTCTATGAGTTTCACCAGATGAAATTTTAAAATTCACTTTACAACCTAACATTTAAATGGTATGGAAGGTGTCTATTCTATATAGTGCAAATAACCAATAATAGGGCTGCACTTCTACACCTAGACAATATGTTCTTCTTTAAGAATGTTCAGTAGTGCTTTGTGCTCATAAATCTCAACTTTTGGAGAAATACCAAGTTTAATAGGATTTTCATCCCATAGCTTTGTTTGGTTCAAATTGATGTTTAACGACAAGTATAAAACCAAACATTGTTTCTTCTAATGTCAAAACCATATAGGTTTTGTAGATATGCACATCAAAACCATATGATTATTGTCTTGATTGCACATAAAACCCAAATAATGCATTCTATATGTAATATGCATATCTCAATAACCTCTATGAGTTTTACGAGATAGAATTTTAAAAATCACTTTACAACCTAATCTAAACATTATTTGGAAGGTGTCTCTAGAATATATTACAATTCATAATGGTGTGACTGCTAATGTGAGTAAAATCAACTAATTTCAACATCAACCAAAACTAAGTGGCAAAATACAAAATGCCACATAAAATAATTCAAAAAATTGCAAGACCCAAATAGTTTCATTATAAGGACTTTGCAATATCCTTGATAGAAAAAAAAAATAACAATGCCTTCTAGCACCAAGATGATGTATTCAATATACCACTATAAAATAGAACTTGTTAGTGCTTCCCATCTTTCATTAAAACTAAGTATCTCTAGTTGACAGTTGAAGCAAAATGAAAAGGTGACCATGACAAAATGAGCCTAGAATTGCCAATTTATATCAAGATTAGACTGGTCCTCTTAGGACATAAATATCCTTTAACAATATCAATAAAATTGTCATAGATTAAACTTTTAGGATGTTCTCATGTATTAACTTTTAATCCCTCTTTTGGTATTTCACCACTGGACGCATAAAAGTTACTCGAACGAAAATCAGATTTGAGTTCTAGAAAATTAACAGTTTGACCCTCAAGAAAAGCAGTTTTATCATCAAACTGCATGTTTTAGCCAACTAAGACATGGATTTAACACTAGTAGATATTTTGTGTTATTTGGGGAAAGGATCATGAGACTATAATAAGGTTGATTTTCTTTGGACACAGTCAAATAAATTGCCAGCCCGAAATAGCTTCCGTGTTGTGATTTCATGCTAATAATTATTGGAGAGGTTGCCTAGAGTAAGTAACAACCTTCATTCCAATTGAAATATCAACAAACAACATCTTTCCCTTGTCACCAAAAATATCAATAAAACAACAGCTTGATATATTTTTCATCCATGCAGGCAATTAGCATGTTTTTTCTTGCTTTCCTCAATAGGTAGTTGGGATGAATTGACTCCCTTACTAGTGGTGGATTCTACATATACAGGGTCAAGATGAGTTGAAGGGGTTAAAAAATATTATGTTGAATGGAATTTCACATGATGATCATATGGATATAGTTAATTTATTGGAGAATGGCCTAATTAGAAGGATAATTTTGTATCCTAGAGGAGAGTATTGGGCCTTGTTACCCTTCAAAATGCGTTGTTTTTTTAGGTAGACTTTCCAACAACACAAGTAGACTTGCTGTCATAATGATGTTCAACAAATTGGAACATGTGGTTTGAGGATTTGTATTTAAAAAGGAAAATGTGGTTTTTCCATCACACAAGCTTGAAAAAATAATTTTCTACTTGGAAGATGGATATATAATCCACATTTGAAAGGTGATAACTCAAGGAAAGAAAAACAAAGTACAAATATGGTAGATTATTGAAATACCTATAGTTGACAATGTCTATTTCAAACCTGTAGAAGTAACATTACCATCACTTCAAAGAATCATTGTCCAAGATCATTCTAAAATGTTAAAGGCCTTACGGGGTCTAATATGAGACTTTTTATGACATGATTCCTTGTCTCTCTGGGTTACCAAACAATACACATTCCTGTAGCATATTTGAGGGAATAATTCATGTTGTTTTATGATAAAATCCTATTTGTTGAAGCTTGTTCAATTTCCTTGGTTGATGTTTCTTACGGTGGAATGAAAATTGCTTGGAGGAGTTTAAAATGTCCTCAAGTTGAAATAAAATCCTTTTTAACAACTACAACGAAAATTGCATCTACATATATGTTTGCAAAGGTTGCTCAAGAATATTGTCTATATCATCAAAATATATCTATAGCTGAAAAGGTTGTTTTATTATTATTTTTTTCATCTTATCACCCACTGACAACTCAAACACCCTAATCTAGAATTCGAGTATTCATTTTTCTTACCCGCATTTTGGCATGGGTGTACCTTACAATGGTATGGTTATTTAGAGTAGTTTTGGGCCTTTTTGCAGCCTTAAAAGACAAGTTATGTGGACCAAAGGTAGTGGAGGAACCCCAAAAACATAATGTTCTAGTGTTGGGGATGAAGAACAACTATCATGAAAGAGGGATGAACTAGGCATAAAAGGAAACTTGTAGCAGCAACATCCTACTAGAAAGTAAGAAAGCATTCATGGAAACATCCCCAAGAGATCGTAATGAAATCTAGTAGTAAGGATAATTTGTGCCAATAGTGGCATAACTGTAGAAGCATATATAGGATTGTAATATGTTTCATAATACATGTTCACAACATTTCGTTCCAATGCAAAGACATATGGAAGGTGTCCAATTTGTTCCTCATTTCTATCTACACTTTTTATGTACCTCATCTCTGGGAAGTTCTGGACCCTATAACATCAAGAGTAGCACATTTATCAGGGGTAAACAGACATCATCAGGCAACCTATGCATTCCAAAATCCTCAAACCTTTTTTTGGGGAAGAAATGATGGTGGTTTTGACATCCTAATAAGCAATTAACATCAACATTAAGAATTCTAGGTGCTTTTTTCCATAGAAAAAGGTTTAAACAGAACTAAAAAACAGATTCGGGTAGTTGGTGGAGGTAGGTTAGTGATAAAAAGGTCCTTAAATCAGCATGAAATGAAATTATGAGAAGTCCTTTGAGCACACACAACGCTAAAATCAGGTCTAGGCATAAATAACCCTAAAAAAGCCTAAAAACAACAATAATAATTTCTTAGAAAATCGGAACCCACATTGGATGCTTCCCTAAAACCTTCACATTCATTTTAACTTACATTTAGTTGTTGAATATTTGAAGAAAATGTATTATCTCATTAATAATTTTCCTAGAGTTTCCATAACTTTGCCATACATTAGTTGTGGTGTGTGGTGCAAAGTTTCATCAAGTAGAAAAAGAAAGAAAAACAATAATATGTGGTTGATTACACACACACACACACACACACACACACATATATATAAGAGATTTATGTTTTATCTTAGTACCCTTACATCAATGTTATTATCATAGTTTTAAAAACATAAAAAAATATATATATATTTTAAAATTATTATACTCAATATTTTATTACTAGGCATTGTTGTGCATGTGTCCAGACACAGCAAAGGAAAAAAACCTCGTGTGTTGCGGGAAGCTATGTAGTGTGCTTCCTAAACTCAAAATATCTTGTAGAGGGTAAAGCAATAGGTGGAATTCATGGAGGACAAGGTCAAGACACAACATCGAGAGCAGCACCAGTTCAATATTGATGGTGAAACCTTATGTTGTATTCTGGACACTGGGGGTAGTCATGTTCACCGTACAAAGTATGGACAAATTCTATATCTCTACTGGCACACAAAATTTATGTTTCCTCAGGTCCTTGGGGAGAAATTTTTTGAAAGCATGAATATTCAGAGGAAGATGACAGGAATCCAATGTCAGCTTCAGTTGATGGAACACAAACAAGATACTCTAGCTAGATAACTATGGGGTGTTATACCAAATATCATAAAAAATAGGTGTCATATATATATTTTCCATATACCATCATAGATTTGTAGCTCCAAATCTCATAAAAAATAGGAGTAATATATATATATATATATTCCGTATACCATGCAAGATGCTCTGGCAAATATATGATGGTATATAAACACATGCATAAAAAATATGTTGATGTAATTGTAACTTCAGAATGCATTCACTCGTATATATTATGTATTGTAACCCAATGTTTATTCCATGAAGTGTTTGTAATGTATTTGACTCATGTCATGCCCCAATGTTTCGATCGATATTTTCTATAATGTAAACAAGTCCTGTCAAGTCATTGTGGGTAACCCTCCTATTGATCAAGGGTTAAAGTCCCCACAGTTCGGGGGCCCTAGGGTTATCAGACTCTCCTAGTGAAGTCACCCCTAGTGAGTTATTGTCAAGTCAAGAATCAGTATAAATAGATATATTTATCACACACTCAATTGTAGCGCATAGTTGAGGGAGAAGAAGTTGATCGGGCTAGAAATAAAGAGGCTACTACTGTCGGGAGATCATCTTACTGTTTTTGGGTTTTACTTTTGGTGCTGATTCTATCTCTGAGGAAGTTGTGGGTTTTTCTCCATTTATTGTGGAAATTAAGGCCAGCAATAGATTAATTTTACTCACAACAATTATCAATTGATCATGCAAAATTGCTCACAAAAGAGATTGAATATGGAGCTGTAACACTAAATTGTATTAACTGAGTGTACAATAGCCAACCCTGTAATAACATAGGTTGCTGAATAAATAGAATACATCAAGAAATTGAATGCATGAGGAGGCATCCAAATCTAGCATAAAGCAAGCTTACCAAAAATAAGCAAATCCCCCATAGGTGTAAGAAGCTAATCCCAAATCTGTCATGGAGCTAACAAATTGGAAAAAAGGCATAGGCAAGCTAAAGAGTGGTGGAATGGTAGCTCATACATTCTTTTTCATGGAGAAAAGAGAGGAGGATGTGTAGGACAAAAAACAAGTCAACCTCACCTAGTCTAGCTTTTCCTTTTGCCTTAAAATACTAAAAAAGCAGGCAATAAAGCAGAAAAAGCAGAAGGGCGCCTAGGAGGCTAGGAATAAAGTAGAATTGATTCCTTTAGCTCTCCCATGCGCTCCATGAGTCAAATATGGCAAGTTTGACCATTATGGATAGGCAAATAGCAACTTGCACAAGGTGGGACACATGAACTAGGAAAATAAGACAAAAATAATGGAATTAATGTCTAAGTGGGTAAACTATGGGTTGATTATTCTAAAACCACCCCTTAATCCTGAATTATGAGTAATATATCAGAAAATTATAGGGCCTAGCAACAAGGCTTAGTCACCCTTTACATACTGCATGTCCAAATAAACAAGGAAAGAGGCAAAACCAACTTGGGAAAATCCTCCCTTAAACATGGACTGTAAAACAAAATTGTAGAATCTTTTCTTCACTCATGCTTTCACAGCATGATCAGCAATCCCTAGCAGTGATTTGAGATTGCTGAAGGTCTTCTCACAAAATGCTTTGGTGAAGATATCAGCTACTTGTTCTGAAGATGAACAGAAAAGTAGGTGAATGGTGCCATCATGCACAAGTTCTCTGATGTAGTGCATATGGATCTCATTGTGTCTGGTTCTCTGCTTCTGAACTGGATCCTTGCAGATTTGAATGGTACTATGGTTATCATAGTAGATGGTAGTTGAGTACTCAAGTTCGAAGCCACACTCTCCAAGTAAACCTTGCAACCATAAACATTGAGTTGCTGCATTAACAACTCCTCTGTACTCTGCTTCTGTAGATGAGAGTGCAATGGAACTCTTGCTTGACCAGCTGTTTGGCCCTTCTGTAAGCATGAACACATATCCTGAAGTGGAATTTCTGTCTGTGCTATCACTTTCCCAATCACTGTTAGTAAATCCAATCAACTCAAGATCAGATTTTGCTTTATATAAGATCCCATGTGTCCTTGTTCCCTGAACAAAGTTAAGGATCCTTTTGGTTGCTTTCCAATGGATTTCTTGAGGCTGATCCATGAATCTAGAAGCCACACTTACTACATAACAAATATCAGCTCTATTATGTGTCAGATACAACAAACAGCCAATCAATTTCCTATACAGTGTATTGTTTACCATCGGTGAAGAATCAGCTTCTTCCAGCTTCACTCCTGAAAGGAAAGGAGTTTTTATTGCTTTGCAATCCTTCATTTCGAATTTGTTCAGCAATTCCAAGGCATATTTGGACTGGTGCACCTTGATTCCAGCTTTGTTTTGAGAAATCTCAAGCCCCAAAAATTGACTTAAGAGCCCCAAATCTGTCATGGAGAAGGCTTGGTTCATAGCTCCTTTTAAGGAAGCAATCTCAGCTTGTGAGCTTCCTGTAATGAGGAGGTCATCAAAATATAACACAATGATCATTAATAAACCATTAACTAACTTCAAATAGACATTTGGATCTGATTTGCACAGAACAAAATTTAGTGATAGTAAGAAGCTATCAATCTTGGCATACCAAGCCCTGGGGGCTTGCTTTAGCCCATACAATGACTTTCTCAACCTGCACACAAGAGAAGGGTTAGTAGAAAAACATTGAGGATGCTGCATATATATCTCCTCAGTGAGATCTCCATTCAGGAAGGCACACTTTACATCCATGTGATGTACCTCCCATTTCCTTGAGGCTGCAATGGCTAGAGCTAGCCTGATGGAATCCATTTTTTCCACTGGGGAAAAGGTCTCATTGTAATCTATGCCATGAAACTATGAGTAGCCATTTGCTACCAATCTGGCCTTGTACTTCAGTGGTGAACAATCAGCAGCAAATTTTGTCTTATAGATCCACTTACACTGTACTAGTTTTCTCCCCGGGGGAAGATCCACTAGCTCCCATGTGTTGCTCTTCTGGAGTGAGATGAAATCCTCCTTCATGGATGTTTGCAATATTGGATCTCCTGCTTATTATTCATATGTTTGAGGATCAGAATCCACCATCAAATAGAATTTTTCAGCAAACATAGGATCCTTCATGCACAAACCACTCTCAAATTGAGATCTAGTCCTCCTTGGGTCATTGGGATCCCCAACTAGCTCACCTGCTGCATGTAGTGTCTTGGCTGCCCATTTTGGCCTTGTGGGGATGTTAGGTTCTGAAATAAACTCATATCCATCAGACAAATCAGAATCAGCATGTTCAACAAACTCTTTACTTACTTCTTGAGGTTCAGGTGGTGAAGAGGCTTCACCAACTTCCACTTCTGGAAGGGGTTCTTCTTCAAACTGAACACACCTTTCGATGAAGGATTTATTTGTGCTCAAATTTATCAACTTGTACCCTTTTGAAACTTCAGAGTATCCAACAAAAAGACACTCTTGGCTTTGGGGCTGCAAAGCCTTCCTCTTCTCTGTCGGGATTCTAGCCCATGCCTTTGAGCCAAAAATCCTGAAATGGGTCACATCTGGCTTGTGCCCACTCCATGCTTCGAAGGGATTCATATCATCAAGCTGTTTGTGAGGCACCCTATTCTTAATATAGGCTGCACAGTTTATAGCTTTGGCCCAGTACTTTGGTGGCAAAGTTTTGGCCTCCATCATGCATGTTGCCATCTCCTTCAGTGATCTGTTCTTCCTCTCAGCAACACCATTTTGTTGTGGTGTGTAAGGGATAGAATGCTGCATCTGAAGACCTGCATTTTCACAATAGTTAATAAACTTAGACTTGACATACTCACCACCATTGCCAGATCTGAGGGCCTTGAGTTTCCTTCCAGACTGGTTTTCAACCAAAGCCTTAAAGACTTTGAATAGGCCAAAAACTTCAGACTTGTGTTTCAGGAAGTGAACCCAGCAATACCTGGAAAAGTAATCAATGAAGGTCAATGCATATTTGGCTTGACTCATAGACATATGAGGGAATGGATCAGCTCGAGGGGTGTAGAGGTTCTCTCATGACTAGCTCTCTCAAACTTATGCTCTGGGTGTTTTCCTAGGATACAACCTTGGCAGACTCCTTTGGAAAATTTTATCTTGGGCAACCCTATGACCATCTCTTTTTCACTAAGATCAGAAATATATTTGTAGTTAAGGTGGAAAAATCTCTCATGCCACATCTTGCTGGCTTCATTAGCATGAATGAGAAGAGCAGAGGGGTTTGAGTAAGGTAGGAAGTGTGAGAACATGTATACCTTTTGAGCATGATTCGCAACTCCTTTTGCAATGACTCTACCAGTTGAAATATCCGTGATCTCAACTTCATCGAGGGAGAATATGACCTTCTTAGGAGACCCAATGTGGGTCATCTGGTACACTGACAGGAGGTTGGAGGCGAGACTAGGGACATATAGCACATTGCTGAACTAACCATGATCAAGATCTATCCTTCCTTTGCCTTTACTTTCAGTGAGAGAGTCATCTCCCACTACAATAGATGGTCCTTTCGACATATCCAGTGAGGAGAATGCCTCCTTATTCGAAACCATGTGTCTTGAAGCTCCAGAATCAATGATAAAACTGGGTGTCCTTGATGTGCCAACAACTAGAGCATGAACTCTCTCTCTGTCATCTGAACTTGATCCTCCTTCTCTCTTCTTTGAGCTTTCTGGAAGGGAGATGCCATTCTTCTATAGGATATTGGTCAGCATGTCTATCTACCTTTTCATACAAGAGCTTTCAGAGTGATTTCCCTTATTGCAGTATGCGCACTTGTTCATTTCACCTTTGTTCTTCTTCTTCTGGTTATTCTTCTTGGGACCTTGTTGATCCTCCGGGGACTGTTTCTTGTCTCTCTTTTGCTCTGGTGGCTTTTTAGCTTTCTTTTTGCTTTTTGAATCCACCTTCGAATCTCCAGCAATCAAAGCTTGATCTTTGGATGGTTTGATGGTTCCCATCATCATCAGCTTATCCTGTTCTTGTGTAAGAGATTCCATGAAATCTGCAAGGCTAGGCATCTTCCAGGCTTGAGCTATCAGTTTTTTGGCATAGAAGGTCGAAACAAACACTGAATAATCAGGGCCCAGCTTCGAGAGGATGGCCAGTACGAGCTGATCATATTTCTTTTCAATACCACACTGTTTCAGCTGCAAAACTAGTGCTTTGAACTTGGAGAAATATAGCTACAGGGATTCAAAGCTTGTTGGACTCAGAGAAATCAGCTCATTTTTTATTTAATGTCCCCTCATCTCATGTGTCTTTCTAAAAATATCAGCAAGCTTCTCTGATACTTCATTCGGTGATGTCAATCCATCGAGATGGAAAAGGAGGTCTCTGGAAATACTCAGACACAGGAGGCCATAAGCCTCATCCCTCATGTTGTGCCATTTTATCTTCTCTGCAGCTGCATTGGGCTCTGCTTCTGTTGCCATAGTCACCCTATAGAGGCATTTCGCTCTCAACAATATCTCCATATCTTCTTTCCATTCAAACAAATTGAAGGGAGTCAAGATAGTTTTCTGTGATTGATCCATAGCTCTAGAAAATCTGTCTCGGCTGTCAGTAAAAGGATCCCAGTCTTTGATGTCGAACCTGCAAAACAATTTTTGAAGGAGAGAAACAACCTACAATGGATCTGATACCATGTGGAAATTAAGTCCAGCAATAGATTAATTTTACTCACAACAATTATCAATTGATCATGCAAAATTGCTCACAAAAGAGACTGAATATGGAGCTGTAACACTAAATTGTATTAACTGAGTGTACAATAGCCAACCCTGTAATAACATAGGTTTCTGAATAAATAGAATACATCAATAAATCTAATGCATGAGGAGGCATCCAAATCTAGCATAAAGCAGGTTTACCAAAAATAAGCAAATCCCCCATAGGTGTAAAAAGCTGATCCCAAATATGTCATGGAGCTCACGAATTGGAAAAAAGGCATAAGAAAGATAAAGAGTGGTGGAATGGAAGCTCATACATGCTTTTTCATGGAGAAAAGAGAGGAGGATGTGTAGGACAAAAAAAAAGTCAACCTCACATAGTCTAGCTTTTCCTTTTGCCTTAAAACACTGAAAAAGCAGGCAATAAAGCAGAAAAAGCAGAAGGGCACCTAGGAGGCCAGGAATAAAGAAGAATTGATTCCTTTAGCTCTCCCATGTGCTCCATGAGTCAAATATGGCAAGTTTGACCATTATGGATAGGAAAATAGCAACTTGCACAAGGTGGGACACATGAACTAGGCAAATGAGACAAAAATAATGGAATTAATGTCTAAGTGGGTAAACTATGGGTTGATTATTCTAACATTTATGGTTTCCCCTAGTAAAAAAATTGTGTTAATTGTCTCTTGTGTTTGATTGTTGTACTTGTTATTCTCTCAGTTAAATATCCTAACATAATGCTAGCTTGAATGAATAAATTCTAACATGGTATCAGAGCTAACCTGAGAAGAAGACACTGTTCAACTGTGGGAACTAGGTCTTCCTACTTTCTGGATTTCTCTCAACATATTTTCAGAAAAATAAGGTTGTGTTGACTCTCCTCCCTAGGGCGCATCTTTCTGTCGAAGCAGAATCTGATTTTGAGCTTTTCCAGTTTTGGACCTGACACTACTGTTGAAAATTAGGGCTTTCCACATAAGTGGAATTTTTGAGTGAGCCCAGGCATGGATTTATTTCCTCCTCAAAATCAAAGTTTAGAGATCAATATCAAAGCATTTGGTTGGATAGAACTCTAGGAAACTCAAACCCTAATCTGCTCCTGAAGGAGCACTGCAGAAATTCAGCTCCAAATCTAGATCCGACATCTTGACCTGGTAAGATCTAAATATTTTGTATTTCCATTTGCGGTTCTGAGTTAAGATGTCTCATCATACCAAGCTTGATGAAAATATTGAGGGAGATGACAATTTTCGAGCCTAGAAGTATAGGATCTTCTTGTTCCTGGAAGAAAATGAGTTGGACTCCTACATCAATGAGGAGGTTCCAGTTCCAGAGGGAGATGAGGCTACAAACTTACACAAGAAGAAGTTGTTTATGGCTAAGAGGATTATTGCTGATTCAATCAAGGATCACCTCATATGACAAGTGTTCTCCCTAAATACCCCTAAAGGTATGTTTGATGCTCTAACCAAACTGTTTGAAGTAAAGAACATAAACAGGGAGATGACTGTGAGGAACCAGTTGAAGAATGTGAAGATCCATAATTCGGAGACCATACAGTCATACTTCTCAAGGGTCTCCCAAATCAAAGAACAACTTGAAGTAGTGGATGAAGAAGTGGAGAATGCACAGATTGTAATGAGCACCTTGAATGGTTTGCCTAGGACATGGGACTCTTTCATTCAAGGGATCTCTGCCAGAAATAAGTTATTCAAGTTCAACAGATTATGGGAAGAATGCTCACAAGAAAAATCTTGGATAGCAGCTCAAGAAGAAAAGATGGGAAGTGAATATCAAGCTCTCATAGTTCAATCCAAGAAATCCAGAAGGGGCCATCATCACCATCATCATTCTAAAGGTAAGCACTCTTCCTACAAGAAATCTCAACTCATATGTTATACTTGTGATGAAATAGGGCACTTTGGAAAAGATTGTCCTAGAAGCAAAAGAAACTCTCACAAGAATAAAAACAACAAGAGAAAACATCATGCTCATGCTACAGAAGATGATGAACCTTCCACAAAGAGAAACAAGCAAGAAAGTGATGATTCTTCAAGTGATGAAGAATATGTTTTGATTTCCGCTCTCATGGGAAACATCACACATGGAAGCAATGATTGGATTATAGACAGTGGGTCTTCCAAACATATGATGGGATTCAAAGAGTCTTTTGTGAGATTATCAGAACATGAATCACCCCACAAGGTGAAACTCAGAGATGACTACCAGTATCCAATAAAAGGTAGTGGGGAATCCTCCTATAAGCTAGATTCTGGAAACTGTATGAAGATGAAGGATGTATTTCTTGTACCAGGACTTAATAAGAACCTCCTCTCCATATCTGCATTAGATGCAGAAGGCATGATGATTACATTTGTAGATGTCCAAGTTCTCATGTTCCCAAAAGGAAATACCTTTGATGATGCAGTAGTGATCGGGGAACAAGAGGGAGGTCTATACAAATTGAAGGGCCATCCTTAACAAGCCTTGGTGCATGACAAAGTAGAGAGAAATGAACTTTGGCATAGAAGGCTTGCACATGTGCATTACAGAGCACTACCACTTCCAAGCAAAGCTATTGAAGGTCTTCCAGAAATTCAAGCAAAACATGATGGAGTCTGCAAAGGATGTATGGAAGGAAAGAATACAAAGAAGACATTTCCAAGTAGAGAGAGAAAGGAAAAAGGAATCTTGGAAATCATTCACTCTGATGTATGCGGTTCGATGTCATCAAGTTCATTAAGCGGGTATGTATACTATGTTTCTTTCATTGATGATTTTTCTAGGAAGACATGGATTTAATTCATGAAGAACAAAGATGAAGTATTCAGCAAGTTCAAGGAATTCAACGCCTTGATCGAGAACCACACAGAAAAGAAGATCAAGATTTTTTTATCAGATAATGGTGAAGAATTCACATCAAATGAATTCAAAGAGTTATGCAAAGACTCAAGGATTAAGAGGGAGTTATCCACTCCATATAATCCACAACAGAATTGAGTTGCAAAAAGGAAGAATAGAACGATCATGTAAGTTGCAAGGGCAACGCTTGATGATCAAGATCTTCCCATGCATCTATGGGTAGAAGCTGCCAAAACAACGGTGTATGTAGAGAACCGTAATTCACACAGAGTACTCGAGAATAAGACACCTGAAGAATTATTTTTCAGAAGGAAACCATAAGTCAGCCATCTTAGAATATTTGGTTGTCCATTGTACATACACATTCCAAAAGAAAAGAGGACAAAGTTAGATCCCTCAGGAAAGAAGGGTATATTTGTGGGATACTCTAAAATCTCAAAGGATTACAGAATATACTTCCCATGATTCAAGAAGATCGACATCAATAGGGATGTGACATTTGACGAAGACTCAACTTACAACAAATCTAGAAAGAGGTCTGCTAAAGAGCCTAAAGAAACAGAAGCACCCAGAATTCATGACACAACCATGAATGAAGAAATTCAAGAAGAAGATCAAGAATTTGAAGAACCTCAAGAACATGTAGATCCACCTTAGGAGAAGAGTCTTCATAAGAGGAAACCTTCTTGGGTACAAGAAGCTATCCAAGGTGCAGAAAGATATGGGGCTCCAGAAGAGAGTCACAGAGAAAGAAAGAGGACCAGGTTTTGCTCCAAGTATGTAGCATTATTATATGATTTCATCAATAAAGAAACTTCCAATTATGAAGAAGTGGTAGAAAGGAAAGAATGGAAGGATGCTATGATCGAAGAGTATCAATAGATAATGAAGAATGATGTTTTGGATGTTGTCCCAAGACCAGAAGGGAAGTTGGTTGTAACTTCCAAATGAATCTACAAGATCAAGCATGCTGCAGACGGCAACATAGAAAAATATGAAGCAAGATTTGTTGCTCGTGGATTCTCCCAGAAAGAAGGAATAGATTATGAAGAAACTTTTGCACCTTTATCCAGATACACTTCCATCAGATCGGTACTTGCTTTGGCTACAGTGATGAAATGGAAGATACACCAGATGGATGTCAAGACTACTTTCTTGAATGGTGTAGTGGAAGAGGAAGTGTATGTGGAGTAGCCACTCAGTTTTGAGACACATGACAAGGAGTCTCATGTGTGTAAATTGAAGAAAGACCTGTATGGTTTGAAACAGGCACCTTGGACATGGTACAGTGGAATTAACAACTTTCTATCCAGTTTGGGCTTTACCAAGAGTAAAGTAGATTCCAACCTTTACTACAAGGTTGAATATGGGAACCTAGTGATGCTCCTACTATATGTAGATGATCTGTTTGTAACAGGTATGGATGGGTTGATTGCTGATATGAAGAGGAAGCTTGCTATCGAGTTTGAAATGAAGGAATTGGGTATGATGCATTATTTTCTAGGCATGGAGGTGTGGTAGAATGCAGATGGAATTTCCCTGGGGCAAGGGAATTATATGGTAGAGATCCTGAAGAGATTCGAGATGATGGACTGCAAGGCCATGACCACACCTATGGCATAAAACATGAAGCTATTAAGTGATTCTTCATCAGAAGCGGTTGATGCTACAATGTATCGTCAGATGATTACTTCTTTGATGTACCTGATGAACACAAGACTAGATATTTGCTTTGCTGTGAACACCTTGAGCCAGTTCCTGACAGATCCAAGACATGTTCACATGATTGCTGCAAATCATATTTTGAGGTACCTAAAGGGTACAGTTGATTATGGGCTCAAGTATCAGGCAAGTCAGAAGATTAACCTGGAGGGTTATGTCGATTCAAATGGGGTTGGTAGTGCCATTGATAGGAAGAGCACTTCAAGGTGTTGCTTCAGTATGGGATCAGGTGTGATCTCTCAGTTTAGTAGGAAGCAATCCTGTGTGGCACTGAGTACAACTAAAGAAGAGTATGTTGCGGCCTGTTCAGTTAGTTGCGAGGTAGTATGGCTGAGGAAGCTACTATCAGATTTATTTGATCTCTAGTTAGATGCTACTTGTATATATTATGACTACCAAAGTTGTGTGAATTTGTCAAAGAACCCAGTGTTCCATGACAAATTGAAGCATATCGAGATCAAGTATCACTATATCAAGGATATGGTGTAGAGAGGAGCAGTGAAGCTCCAGTATGTTGTGCTTGACGAAGAGATAGCTGATGTGTTGATGAAGCCATTAGCCAGAGTGAAGTTTGAGTACTTGAGGGAGAATCTTGGTGTTCTCCATATCGAGGGTCCCTCCAAAGGGAAGTGATGAGTACGTGAGCCATTCTGACATGGTGAGAGGATTAAGTTCCTTCCATGGTCAGATGTAAGGGTTGAGCCATTCTGTCATGGTGAGAGGATTGGGTCCTTCCATGTCATATATGAGTGCTGAGCCATTCTAATATGACTATGGGATTGGTTCCTACATGATCATATATAAGGGTTGTTGTCATTCTCTGAATGGAGGTACCTGGTCAGTTACCAAGAATACTCAGTCTAGGACTGAGAGCCATTCTAATATGATTGTGAGAGGTAGTCTCACATGATCATATATAAGTGTAGGGCCATTCTGATGTGATTGAGGGATGTGTTCCCACTTGAATTGATAAAAGGGTTGTTTCCATTATTTGAATGGAGGCACCTGGTCAGTTACCAGGGATCCTCAGTCTAGGACTGAGAGCCTTTCTGACGAGTTAATGTTAGATATAAGGGTTGTGCCATTCTAACAAGTCAATGTTAGATGGAAATGTTGTGCCCTTCTGACAAGTCAAAGTTAGATGTAAGGGTTATGTCATTCTAACGAGTCAAGGTCATATGTAAGGGCTATGCCATTCTAACGGGTCAAGGTCAGATATAAGGGCTATTCCAATCTGACAAGTCAAGGTCAGATGTAAGGGCTATGCCATTCTAACATGGTGAGAGGATGAAGTTCCTTCAATGGTCAGATGTAAGGGCTGTTCCATTCTAACATGGTGAGGGGATTAATTTCTTCTCATGGTCAGATGTGAGTGCTGGGCATGCCTTTCTGATGAGTCAAGGTCAGATGTAAGTGTTGGGCAGGCCATTCTAACTTAAGGTTAGATATAAGTGCTGAAGAAGACCTACATGGAGGCTAGGCCTACAACCAACATGAAAAAGGGATAGCTCTGTAGAACTTCCTGTGACGAGAAGAATCACGAGATAGCACCAGTGATGTTGACCCAGTGATGATCGAGATCGAGTAATGATCCAGATCCAGTGATGATAATGATCCATATCGAGTAATGATCCATATCGAGTGATGATCCAAATCGAGTGATGATCCAAATCCATTGATGATGATCCAACAGTGATGATCCAGATCGAGTGATGATCCAGATCCAATGATGTTGTTCCAGCAGAGATGATCCAGATCGAGTGATGATCTAGATCCAGTGACGATGATCCAGATTGAGTGATGATCCAGATCCAAATGAAGATGAATTAAAGATGAACATGACCTGAAGATGAAGATGACTTGAAGATGACAAGAACTCGATGATGATCCAGATGATACAGAGAAGAATACTTGTGCTAATAAATTGTGTCGAGAGAATACCTTTCTAGTTAAGAGGGAGTTTTTATGTAATTGTAACTTCAGAATGTATTCACTTGTATATCTGATGTATTGTACCCCAATTTTTATTCCGGGAAGTGCTTGTAATGTATTTGAGTCATGTCATGCCCCGATGTTCTGATCGGGAATTTATATAATATAAACAAGTCATGTCAAGTCATTGTGGGTAACCATCCTATTGATCAAGGGTTAAAGTCCTTGCAATTCCGGGGCCCTAGGGTTGTTAGAATCTCCTAGTGAAGTTGGCCCTAGTGAGTTATTGTCAAGTTGAGAATTAATATAAATAGAGAGTGAGCCTCTCTATTTATCACACACTCACTCACACTCAGTTGTAGCACATAGCTGAGGGAGAAGAAGTTACTGGGGGTAGAAAGAAAGAGGCTACTGTTGTCAGGAGATCGTCTTACTGTTTGGGTTTTTACTTTTGGTGTTGATTCTATCTATGAGGAAGTTGCAGGGTTTTCTCCATTTATGGTTTCCCCAAGGAAAAACATGGTGTTCATTGTCTCTTGTGTTTGATTGTTGTACTTGTTATTCTCTCATTTAAATATCCTAACATAATGCTATCTTGAATTATAAAATTCTAACAAAATCAAGAAATGATTTCACAAATAAAACCAAGAAAGGAACCCATATATCACCTCCCCCTAAATGTATCCATCTCTATGAAATTTGTTTAGAAAATATTATTCAAGGGTGTTCTCTTTCTTTCTCAAACATTATATAAAGTTTAAGTAAGATGATCTGATCTTTGTAAATAAAAATCCAATTAAAATACTTAGAGCATCATGCCACTGCATGAATCTTGAAACCACATTATGCAAATAAACTTAAACAATAATTCACATCACAAAGAATTGAGAGTGGTGAAGATTGTAAATTTGTAGAGGAAGAAATATCAAATGACTTAGCTCTGGAGAAGAAAATCAGGATGTCCATGACTCTGATCTTTATTTTAAAGTGACATCATATATTTCTCAAGTACATGACATGGAAGTTACTAGTTTTGCAAATGTTGAAGGTCAAGTCTTTCAGGCTTCAGAAAATATTAAAGAAACATTAAGTGACTTAGATGACACTGAATTTGAAAATCAGTATGCCTAGGACTCAGACTATTCTTTAGAGGTGGCATCAAATATTTTGCAGGTACTACAAAAAAGGGAAGTCATTTGTTTTGAAAACATTGAAATCCAATAGCTTAAGGATTAAAAAAAGGTTGAGAGTGGTGAATCTTGTCAGAACACAAAGTAAAATTGTATTCCCTAACAAGACTGCTCGAGGAAACCATAGATTTTGCAACAAAAGGGAAATTGGATATAGCTAGTACTCTACTGCCAACTAGACAATATTTCGAGAAAGAATCCATTGGCTTAGGAATTACAAAACAAGATCAAGAGGCTTGTAATGATACAATGTAAGGTAAGCATACTTATCAATCTTCTCCAAGTAATAATTTCTCTGAAGATGATCCTGCAAAAAGGCTGACAAATTCATCCTCACAAGCTGTTGGAGAAGTTGAGATTGAAAATTTTAGTTTTGAATCGGACGGTAGAAAAAAAAAGCATCCAAGCCCAATGCTATATATCTCATTAGATAATTTAAGGTTCTAATTTTCATTCTCAAGGACACTCAAATACATCCTATAAATTTCAATGCCTTTTAATTTCTATAAAAAAATCTTTTGCATTGGAATAAACTAGAACTTCAGCATCATGCATCAAAAATTTTGTGAATTACAAAATTTTAACTTATTTTCCCAAAGGTTTATTTATTCCATAAGAAGTTGAGTCATTACCTAAAAGGGTCTCAAATCAAATAATCCAGTAAAATTATAGTTTGTAATTGCCTACAAACATTCTAGTTCTTCTATAGCCATGAATGAGTTTGAATCATTCATGACCTTCATTTTTTATTCTTATTTCTAGACTCTCACCAATATTCTAAACTTTGGCTCATTGTTTTAAGGAAATATCCACGCTACCTACTTTGTCATATATATGACCACCAACCTTTTTCTAAGTCTCCATGAAGGAACTAGGAAATCTACATTATGATATTGAACTAAGGTTGTTTGATGAAAATTTTGTAATTCAAAAAAATAACCCCCTATGGGATTTTTTATCAAGAGTTATTGTTTTTGCTAAAATTTATTTTGGCAGAGTGTTGTTATTTATTTTCAAAATATCGCTGCAATTTTATGCTAGTTCATGCACTGATAGCAAAAATATATAGTCTTGGTTTATTATATATCATATTTAATTATGAAGTAAAGTCTGACCAACTTTAGATGGCTCTGGGATTGCTTCAGGAATGAAATTTTCTGTCATAAATCACAGCATGCCACAAAGAACGTATAATATTGATATAAATATATTAGGATGACCTTTTAACTTCTAAACTAGTCTGTTATTACAAAAAGATTAGGATTGCATCAAGCCTAGGATAAAATTTGGATATGTGGTGTCCCTAACCAAACTGATATGATTTTTTTGTTGAATGTTTATTTACCTTTGGCTTGGACTTCCGTCAAACACTTAGGAAGCAACCTTCTAATAGGGCCTGGAATTTTGTCAAACACTTAGGAAACAACCCTCTAAGACACCCTATGGCTGATTTTGACTGATTTGGTTAAGTTTGGGTGGTGTTTTGTATGGGGTTGTTCCAGATTTTGAACATCAAGAATTTTTTAACAATATAAGGTGAAAATAATAATATTTCATTGCATTTATCTCAAGGAAATGGTGTTCAAGACAAATTATGCATAAGATGCAATTTTTATTCAACCTGAACAACAATATACAGGGGCACTAAAAATCAGACTTGTAATTTAATTTTGAAACCCCTTCTAAATAACCAAACAACTCAAATTTTCAATAGAATATTTAGACCTGTGTGTACCAGGGGATGACGACCCCCTTCGAGGGGTAAAATACCTTCTATGTGTCATGGTTTTTGCTTGTAGATGACAGTGGATGACTGTCATTCCTCATTGCTAAATTGACTCTTATTAATTATTGTATATAAGAGTGTCTAGCAGAAAAACTATAGAGGGTGTTCCCAACAATAGAATATAGCCTCTTTCTCTTTGCTTCAACGTGTATATTTGGTTCATGAAGAGTGAAATCCCCCCTACCTCTTTTTTGAAAATTCACATGTACCCACTCTCAACAGTGACCATGATTGTTTAAACCCTCCAGTTTTCCCCAAGGTCAGTGCATCCTCCAAAAATTTGTACCCCGCCGAAACCCTCAAACAAAAGAGAAAGAAAAATCTATACCCAACTGAAACCCTCAAACTAGTAGATTACTATTCGGGACTCATAGAGGAATGATATAGGGCATCATACTCATGGTATTTGCATGAATCCTCTTTGTATCCCTCTATTGCTACCAAATTGTCTCCCTCAGATGCCACACAACTCTCCTCACGAAACACATTGGATTTTCTCTCCTCAAGCGAGCTCACACTAGATTTTCTCTCCTCTCGGGCCTCCCAAATTGCGCCATGACTAAGGAATTTCATCTCCCAAAATGGTGCACCTATGTACTGTATAGTTCATGCAAAGAAACTTTATGTCAGGGCAGCGCTTCAATAGATTAGGGTTTCAGAAGAAGATAAAGAAAAATACAAGGAGTCTAAACACTACACAATTGACAAAATTTCCCAAAAGAGGGGCAACTTCTCCATAGGCCCAACCAAACGACCTGCAAAAACGACTTCCAAAAATTCCCTGAGAAATAATCCAAAAGGTTTTTGTTGTTTGATCATATTACAAACCCGGGAGGCCCACTTTTCATTCACCATTTAGGGTGGAACAATGCATGGATTTCCCTCTGTAAATTCTTATTTGAAACAGTCGATTCTCAAGTTAATTTTTGCAACCTCAAACAACAATGTTTTTTATTGCCACGTCTTGGATGCTTGCAAACAACCACTATATTGCAATGATGTACCTTGAGACTAGTATTATCTAGGTCAAATACTTGAGAAGGGCTAAGGGGATTTTGGTTCACATACATTTTTGAGAAGTAAAAGAGAATTATGCATATTTTTTAGGGACATGATCGACTTCCTTTAAAGGGATGCTAGCAGGCAGCTGTGGCTATTCGATCGACTCTAGGGGCATTGATGAGCCTAGTGAGAGCATATGTTATTGCTGTACTTAGTGAGACAACTGGAAAAATGGAATTTCAAAATATTTTTGATAGGATGAAAAGAAGTCATGAGGGAAGAATAATTCTACAAGAGCGGTCACAAGTGATATCTTATATTGTTGGTCATGCATGGTATCTACTAGAAAATATGTTTGGTACATCCTATGCAAAATTTATGGGTTCTAGGAACTTCTCTCCTAATGATCCAATAGGTGGAAACTAGATTCCTCCCATCACCACTCAGTCTCTTCTCTACCCATTGTCATAGAGCATCACACTGGAATTTCTAGTGTGCAAATGAGGAGGTCAAGCGCAAAGAGAGTAAATATTTTGGGTTTTATTTTGGTTTTATTTTGTTTTTATTTTTTTATTGTTTGTAATTTTTATAGATTTAAGATTTGTTATTTTAAATTTGTATATATATGTAATTTATTTTAAAAATATATTATGTATAAATTTTATATATATAATTTTGGTAAATTTTAGTTATTATTTTGTGTGTGTGGGAGATTTTTTAATATATATAATCTATATACATATATAAATAAAAAATAGATTTAATTTAAAAATAAATTTTGAGAAAAAAATTAAATTAATAGTTTAATGACGATGACATTGATGCCATTGATGACGATGATGATGTTAGTGGTGATGGAAATGACAATTTCGGTCATGATGATGATGAAAATGATAACTGAATCATTGTTTTCATCATGGACACCATCATTTTCATAGAGATCATCATCATTATCATCATCTTCATAAAAAACATCAGCATCAGCATCATTAGTACCATCATCATCATCACCATCACCATCATAATCGTCATTGTAATCATGATAATCACTATCATCGACATCCTCATCGTCAACAACATCATCGTTGTTTTCATTGTCATCACAATCATCATAAACACTAACACCACCATCATAATCAATGTTCATACTCATAATCATATTGAACAACAACATCATCATCTACATCAACAACGACATCATCATCATCATCATCATCATCATCATCATCATCATCAGTGTTCAACCTGATAATTATATTAAACAACAACATCATCGTCTACATCAACCAAATCACCATCATTATCATCACCATCTCGATCATCGTCATCATTGGCATCATCATGATAATCATTAACATCTTAATCAACATCATCAAGAACATCACCATCATCATAAGTAGAATCATCATCATCATCGTCGTCATCAGTAATCATCATCATCATCATAAACAACACCATCATCATCATCATGACGTTGATGTTGATGATGACATCATTGTCTATGGCTATGTCAATGGGGATGAGAATGACAATGTCAATGATGATAATGATGATGATTATTATGAAAAATAAAGCCACATTGTAAGATATTTCTCTTACTAAACAACAAGGGCCTAAGGTGGCACATGAAGTAGAGATTGTAGTGAAATGTAAACACCAATAGCAACATCGGATGTAGAGTCATAGTTTGTTCATATGAAGAAGAGTATAGATAAGCATTTGAAGGAGAGTCCTAAGAAGGGCATAACAAGGAAGAATAATATACGACGATGCATAATTTAAAGGAACTACATGTTGAAGAGTCAAAGACAAAAAAGCATAGCTAAGGTTTTTTTATATCGCTATTGATATTGTTCTGTGAAAAAATGTCATCAAGGCAGGTTGTGAGCGTTAAAAACCCTACTATGAACCTAAATGGAAATACAACAACACCCAATATATAAGTACATGGATTAATGAAATTAATGTATGGTGATATTGGTTATCACAAGTACATCAAGAAGACACATGAGAAATCATGCACATGATTGAGGTGGGCATGCAACAACTAGTCCCAATGCACACATTCGACTAGGATGGATGGATTCTCGTTCTTGTTACTAATTTACTACATTGGTTAACATATTACATTATATGGATTCCACTCATATTTCAAGTTAAAAATACATAAAGGGGGATGGAATGAAATGTACCCTAGGAAGCACCTAGGGAGGATAAATAATGTAATCTTAGGTATCTAGGGAGGTACCGAAGGGGATATTGAACTGCACAGGTATGGAATATGCCAATGATTCTTTCTCTAAGGAGTAATTGATGGTGTTATCCTACCTTAAGGGTTTTCTCTACATTCTTGTGTTTATTCTTGTATGGATGCATTATATCATTATGAAGTTAAGGGTTTATCTTTTATCTACTAATATTTAATACATAACCATGGAGGACATTCCAACATTTCGTGTATACTTCATATGCATATTTTGTCAAAATTATAATGCACTTCAACATCCTTCATCCTCTAATATGGAATGGCTCACTCTCTATTTATACTAGTTTCTGACTTGACAATTACTTACCAGGGTGGATTTCTCTAGGAGAGTCTAATAACCCTAGTACCTCGAAACTGTGGGGACTATTGCCTCGACTTACAAAGTAGGGTTGAAATATATGACTTTACATGACTTGATTACATTAATTATTATCCCAATAAGAACATCAAGGTATATAGATATACAACATATAAAATATATAAGTTGATACATTTCGAAGTTACAAATACATCAACACTCCCTCTTAACTAGGAAGGTATTCTCTTGACACAATTCAACAGCACAAGTATTCATCACTGGGTCATTCATCAAATATTGATCATCATCATAGATGGATCATCATCACTAGATCATCGTCAAATATGGATTACCATCATCACTTCTCCCATTGTCTCAAGCAAATGGTGTTATGTCTCAATTCTACTCGTCATAGGAAGTTCTACAAAGCCAACCCTTTTTCATGTTGTTTGTAGGCATAGCCTTCATGTAGGTATTCATCTTCTTCAGCTCTTATATCCAAACATGGGAGGCCCAGCCTGCCACCATGTTGGAAAGGCCCGTCCAACACTTTTATCTTACCATGGGAGGCCTAGCCTGCCACCATGTAAGAAAATCCCAGTACTCACATCTGACCATAGGAGGCCCAGCCTTCCACCATGTTAGAAAGGATTTCCCAACACTTATATCTTACCATGGAAGGACCAACCTACCACCATGTAAAAAAGGCCCAACACACAATTCAACATGGGAGGCCCAGCCTCCTACCATGTTAGAAAGGCTTAGCACTTACATCTGACCATGGTAGGCCCAACATTCCACCATGTCGGAAAGGCTCAACACTCACATATAATCATGGGATGCCAAGCTTTCCACCATGTTAGAAAGTCTTAGCACTTACATTCAACCATGGGAGGCCCAACCTGCCACCATGCTGGAAAATCCTAGCACTTACATCCAACCATGGGAGGCCCAGCCTGCCACCATGTTGGAAAGGCTCAGCACTTACATCCGACCATGGGAGGCCCTGATTTCCACCATGTTGAAAAGGATCAACACTTATATATCACCATGGGAGGCCCAACCTTCCACCATGTCATAAAGGCTCAGCACTTATATCTGACCATGGGACACCCAGCCTGCCACCATGTCAGAAGGGCTCTCTACTTACATTTGACCATGGGAGTCCCAGCCTACCACCATGTAAGAAAGGCTCTACACTTACATCTAACCATGGGAGGCCTAGCCTGCCACCATGTTAGAAAGGCTCTGTACTTACATCTAACCATGTGGGGAACACATCCCATAGCCATGTCAGAAGGGATCTACACTTACATCTGACCATGTGGGGAGCACATCCTGCAACCATGTCAGAAGGGATCTGCATGTACATTTGACCATGGGAGGAACCAATCCTGCCACCATGTTAGAAAGTATCTCAGACTCATCACTTCTCCTTGGAAGGAACCTCGATCTTGATAACACCAAGATTCTCCCTAAAGTACTCAAACTTCACCCTAGCCATTTCTAGCATAGGTCACATCAGGGATGATTATGTCCAAGGATAACCTGTGAGATTCTCCAGGACTGATTACATCAGAGGAAAACCTAGAGGAATATTTACGTCTAAGCAACCTACGAGCTTCACCAGGATTTTATGCGTAGACAACCTTTCTCACCGACTATGCTATAACTCATCACTCCCTCTTTCGATAGATCTTGATTTGGATCACATACTAGAGCTTCACTACTCTTCTTGTGCTTCGGTTGTACTTAGTGCCATGTAGGACTGCTTCCTTCTAAACCAAGAGATCACACCGGATCCCATACTGAAGTAGCACCCTAAAGTGCTCTTCCTATCAATGGAACTTCCTGCCCATTCCAAATATACATAATTCTCCAGGTTAATCTTTTGATTTTCTTCATACTTGATCCCATAGTCAGTTGTACCCTTCAGGTACCTCAGAATATGCTTTGCAGCAATCAAGTGAGCATGTATCAGATTTGTTACAAACTGGCTCAATGTGTTCACAACAAAGAAAATATCTGGTCTTGTATTCATTAGGTACATCAATGACCCATTCATCTGACGATAGATCATAGAATCAACTGACTCTGATGAAAAATCACTCAATAACTTCAGGTTCGATGCGATAGGTGTTGTCATGGCCTTTCAATCCATCATCTTGAAACTCTTAAGGATATCCATTGCATACTTCCCTTATCCAAGGGATATTTCATCCACATTCTACCACATCTCCTTACCTGGAAAGTACTGCATCATACCCAAGTCTTTTATCTCAAACTCAAAAGCAAGTCTCCTTCTTGCATATTCAATGAGTTCCTCTTTACCTGTCAGAACTAGTTCATTGTCATATAATAGGAGCATCACTGGTCTTCTTCCTTCAACCCTCAATCAAAGGTTGGATTCCTATTTACTCTTAGTAAATCCTATATCCATTAGTAATCTTCCCATCATATTGTATCATGCTGAACATCGGGATCTTCTGCAGTCACTCCCTTTGAAGTGGAACATCATTCTCCCTCTACATTTTGTACTCTATGTATTGAAACATTCTGTACTAGAGTGACAAGTAGCTTCCTCTACTAATAATATTCTATGTATCCATCTAGAGTCACTAGATATCAAGATCCTGAAGCTTTTCAAAAGTTATTCTTGCACCCATCTGTGAGCTTGCCATCCTCTATAGGCTTTCATCTTCAACATTGTCGCAAAGGTTAAGATCTTGATCACTCTAGGTGATCTTCAAGCTCCTCATGTATGTGTTATCCCATGTGTGCCTTCTGAGCTCATATAAGGCCTTCTTTATTTATTTACACACATGATTCTGATTTTCATGTGTCTCAACTTCTAGTGGTTGCAAATTTCTCTTCGTAGTCTATGCCTTCTTTCTGTGAGAAGCCTCGTGCTATGAATATTGCCTTGTATCCCACGATGTTTCTATCTACTACCTATTGGATCTTGTAGATCCATATGGAATATACTATGGAATTTGCTTCAATTATTTGACATCGCATTCTAGTCATCATTCTTCATTTTGGATACTTATAGTGAATCTTGAACTGTCGTCACTTGTTCTTTGGAACAATTCTCATCCTTATTTTCTTGTAGGCAATTGTACGCGATCTTTCCTACAAGTCAAATGAACTAGTTGTATGGTTACAAACATTTCATAATGCATATGTATAATGGAAAATTCTTATGCATAACGATATAATCATGCAACTATTTTAGCCAATACAAGATTCATCCATATCTCACGGAAACTTTCTAGATGCCTTCCATATCTACTATGACATCATTGATATTGTGCACTAATCCAATAGGTCAGCAAAGAGGTTTCATTCTAGATAAGTATCAATGGAGAGTTGTATAGCACCATGAGATACTTACACATCACATGCATATTAGTAGTATACTTTCATTAATGAAAACATTCTATCATGCATAACACATCAACTAAATATAAACAAATGCATAACTAAATAATCTCATGAAATTACAATTGAAAACTTATCTTTATTTGTTTTGTGGGTAGACTCCTTCTTAATCCTTCTACTTCATTATCTTCTTCATTCATGATATCATCATTTCTTATCCAAATGCTAAGATGGATAAGAGGCTCTTCAAGAATTGAGTCCTTCATATTCCCCATCGCTTGAGGTATCTTCTTTGAATCGTGAGAGCTAGATCTTCAGTTGCTCCCATCTTCTCTTTCTCTTATTATGAACCAAGCTTCTTCTTGTGTGCACTCTTCCCAGAGTCTGCTGAAAGTAATCACTTCCTTCTGGCACACATTATTCAAATGAATGAATTCCATGATCCTGGGAGGCCATTCAAGGAGGTTATTATAATTTGTGTATTCTCTACTTCTTCATCCACTACTTCAAGTTGTTCTTTGATTTGAGAGACCCTTGTAAAGTATGACTATATGGTCTCTGCATTTTGGATCTTTACATTCTTCAACTAGTTTCTCAAAGCCATCTTCTAGTTTATGTTCTTCCCTTCAAATAGCTTGGTCAAGGAATCAAACATCTCTTTAGGTGTCTTTAAGGAAGACACTTGTGGTATAAGGTGATCCTTGATTGAATCATCAATGATATTCTTGGCCTTTACCAAGTTCTTCTTGTGTAAGGCTTTTGCCTCATCTCCCTCTGGAACTGGAACGTCTCCACTTATGTAGGTGCCCAATTCATTTTATTCAAGAACCATTGAAAAATTATAATTCCATGCTAGAAAGTATTCACCTTCACCAATATTGTCATCAAGTTGGTGTGATAGGTCATATGGTAATGAGAACCTCAAATGTAAGTAGTAAAAGATTAGATCTTACTGATTTGAGGTGTTCATCTTGGTTTCGGATCTGGCTGATCTAGGGCTTGTAAGAGAAACCCTAATTTGCAAAACTTGGAATCTTTCAGATATTATTGGATATAAATATGTGCCTCCTGATGGTGAGCTAAGTATCATACTCATTTTCCCAAAACTGTGATCAAAACTGCAAAATATCTGATTCCCTAGTTTTCTTCAATTTCTTCTACAAACTTTCCTGATATTGTTTCTGAAATATATCAGAAATTATTGCTACTCTATGTTTGAAACTTTGCATGGACGTAGCCTCATATATCATATTTCCAACAACATAGGTTTGAGTAGAATTGGTATCACCAATTTGGACTTATGAGAGTTTTCCCATGGTCACTTATTTTAGGACTGTTCAACATAGCGAACATGTACGGACTGCCACCTGTCACTGTTTCACCTTCAAGGTATGAAATGTTTACGACAGAAATTAAATCATGCACCCTATTTGGAACATCTTGCGAAATTTAATTTGGACCTTAGTAGCCCAAGATATAGGAATTTGCCCTAGGTTTCCTGTTTCAGGATGAATTGAGGGAGAGGCTGGAACCTTGATTTGGAGGAATCATATCTCCCAGAATATAGTGAATCCGAGGATGAAAATTTTACATAGGGTACATTAGGAATTTTTTTTTGGAATGTAAAATTTTCAGCTCCTAATGCTTCTCCAATTTCAAGATATAGCGAATGTACCAAAATTACTACTTTTAGTATTTTAGGGTTTTCAGGTCCGGGGTCAAATTAGGGTTTGACTTTCCTGGAGTTTTACCCAACCAAAAATTTTGTTCTTGGTCTCTAAATTTCCATTTTGAGGAGGAGAGAAATCCTATGCTGGGCTCACTCAAAAATTCATCTTCTATGAAAAGCCCTAATTTCTCACAGAAGTGACACGTCAAAAAATGAAAATGCCTTGAATCAAATTCTGCTTCGTTAAAAAGATGTGCCCTTAAATGGAGAGTTACCATCGCATCCTTTTGCTGATAATATGTGGAGAGAAACCCAAAAAGTAAAAATCCCTAGCTTCTGCAGCTGTACAGTGTCTTCTTCTTAGGTTAGATCCGATACCATGTTATATTTTTATAATTTAATCAATATGATCTAGGATCTTATCCGAGAGAATAACATGCACAACAATAATCACAAGAGACAAGAGATGCAAAGAGTTTTCCTTGGGGAAACCATAAAGGAGAAAACCCTGCAACTTCCTCAGAGATAGAATGAGTACCAATGGAAAAAGTAAAACCCAAAAACACAAACATGACTCTCTGACAACTAATCTCTCTCTCACTTGTGTGAGCTCCGTCTCTCTAACTCATGAGCTACAGTTGAGTGAGTGTGTGTCTCAAATAGAGAGGCTCACTCTCTATTTATACTAGTTTCTGACTTCACAATTACGTACAAGGGCCAACTTCTCTAGGAGAGTCTAATAACCCTAGTACCCCAAAACTATCAGGACTTTTGCCTCGACTTACAAAGGAGTGTTAACCTTTGTGAATTTACATGACTTGATTATATTAATGATTCTCTCTATAGGAGCATCGGGGTACAAAGAAATACAACATATAAAATATACAAGTGAATACACTCTGAATTTACAAATACATCAATAATGATGGTGATGATGGTGATAACGATAATGATCATGATCATGATGATCATGATAACGATGAAAATGATGATGATGATGATCGTGATCATGATCATGATGATGGTGTTGATGTATATGTAACTTCGGAATGTATTCATCTATGTATCTCATGTATTGTAACCCAATGTTTATTCCGGGATGTTTCTATTATGTATTTGAGTCATGTTGTCATGCCCCGATGTTTCGATCAGGAGGATCAATAATGTAAACAAGTCATGTCAAGTCATTGTTAAAGTCCCCACAGTTTCAAGGCAGTAGGATTATTATACACTCATAGAGATGTAGGCTCTAGTAAGTAATTGTTAAGTTGGGCCGACATGATTGAGTGCACTTCAAGTGAATGGAAGAATATAAATAGAGGGTGAGAGTCTCTCTATTTATCACTTGTACTCACATCATTCACTCACTCAAGTGTGGCGCATTAGTGAGGAAGGACATACTGGGGCTAGACAGAAGAAGAAGACTATTGCTTTGGGGCTTTTACTGTTTTGGTGTTGATTCTATCTCTGAGGAAGTTGCGGGGTTTTCTCCTTTATGGTTTCCCCGGGGAAAACTCTTTGTGTCTCTTGTCTCTTGTGATGTACTTGTGATTGATTGATGTACTTGCTATTCTCTTAGTAAATATCCTAACATAATGCTAGCTTAATGTTGAAAAACTAACATGGTACCAGAGCTAACCTGAGAAGAAGACACTGTGCAGCTGCGGGAACTAGGGCTTCCTAGTTTGTGGACCTTCCTCCACATATTTTCAACAAAATTAAGGTGGATAAACTCTCCTCCTTAGGGTGCATCTTTCTATCGAAACAGAATCCAATTCTGAGGTTTTTCAGTTTTGGACCTATCACTAGGGTCGGAAATTAGGGCTTTTTACAGAAGAGGAATTTTTCAGTGAGCCCAGGCCTGGATTGATCTCCTCCCCAAAATCGAAGTTAGGGACATATTTAAAGGCATTTGGGTGGACAGAACTCTGGAAAATCAAAACCCTAGTTTTCTCCTAAACCAGCTCTGCGGGATTTCAGCTCAAGTTTCAAATCCGACATCTTGAACCTGGTAAGATCTAAAATATTTTGTATTTCCATTTGAGGTTCTCATTTAAAGATGTCTCATCATACCAAGCTTGATGAAAAGCTTGAGGGAGCTGAAAACTTCCGAGCTTGGAACTATAGGATCTCCCTGGCCCTGGAAGAGAATGAATTAGACTCCTACATTCATGAGGAGGTTTCAGTTCCAGAGGGAGATGAGGCAAAATCCTTACATAAGAAGAAGATGGTTATGTCAAAGATGATCATTGCTGATTCTATTAAGGATCATCTTATCCCACAGGTGTCCTCTCTCAAGACACCTAAAGCTATGTTTGATGCCCTAACCAAATTGTTTGAAGGAAAGAACATCAATCGGAAGATGACCCCGAGGAACCAACTGAAGAATGTGAAGATTTAGAATGCAGAAACTATCCAGTATTATTTCACAAGGGTTTCTCAGATCAAGGAACAATTAGAAGCTGTTGATGAAGAAGTGGAAAATGCAGAGATTGTGATGACTACTTTGAATGGCCTTCCTAGGTCATGGGATGCTTTTATCCAAGGAATCTGTGCTAGAAAGAAGACGGTCAAATTCAACAGACTATGGGAAGAATGTTCTCAAGAAGAAGCTCGAATAGAAGCCTGAGAAGAGAAGATGGGAAATGAAGATCAAGCCCTCACAGTACACTCCAAGAACGGAAAAAGAAATCCTCATTTCTCCAAAGGTAAGAGCTCTCATCCTAAAAGGGATCTATCTAGATTGAGATGTTATACATGTGATGAAAGAGGACACTTTGCAAAAGACTGTCCTAAGAACAAGACTCACACTCATAAGAAGAAGGGGAACAAAAGAAGACATCATGCTCATGCTGCAGAGGATGATGAACCATCCAAGAAGAGATCCAGATATGAAAGTGAAGATTCTTCAAGCGAGGATGAATATGTTCTGATATCAGCTCTCACAGGTAACATTACTCACGGTAGTGATGATTGGCTTATAGACAGTGGGGCTTCCAAACATATGATGGGATTCAAGGAATCTTTTGTAAGGCTGTCAGAACATGAATCACCTCATAAGGTGAAACTAGGAGATGACTACCAATATCCAATAAAAGGTAGTGGGGAATCTTCATACAAGCTAGACTCTGGTAAGTCTCTAACAATGAAAGAAGTATTGTTTGTGCCAGGACTCAAGAAGAACCTTCTATCCATTTCAGCATTAGATGCAAAAGGAATGCGGGTTGCATTCATAGATGGTCAAGTCATCATGTGTCCAAAAGGAAAGACAATCAATGATGCGGTAGTAATTGGAGAACAAGAAGGAGGCTTGTACAAATTGAAGGGCCATCCAGAACAAGCCTTGATCCATGACATAGTAGAGCCAAATGAGATTTGGCATAGAAGGCTTGAACATGTGCATTACAGAGCACTACCTATTGCAAGCAAAGTTGTTGAAGGTCTTCCAGAATTCCAAGCAAAACATGATGGAGTTTGCAAAGGATGTGCGAAAGGGAAGAATACAAAGAAGACATTTCCCAGCAGCGAAAGCAAAGCCAAAGGTATCCTAGAAATAATCCACTCCGATGTATGCGGTCCTATGTCATCAAACTCACTAAGCGGGTATGCCTACTATGTTTCTTTTATTGATGATTTTTCTAGAAAGACATGGATTTACTTTATGAAAAACAAAGATGAAGTGTTCAGCAAATTCAAGGAATTCAAAGACTTGATTGAAAACCATACTGAAAAGAAGATCAAGACCATTCGATCAGATAATGGTGGAGAATTCACTTCGAATGAATTCAAAGAGCTATGCAAAAAATGAGGGATTACGAGGGATTTGTCTACTCCTTATAATCCACAACAGAACGGGGTTGCAGAGCGGAAGAACAAAACTATCTTGGAAGCTGCAAGAGCAATGCTTCATGATCAAGATCTACCTATGCATCTTTGGGCTGAAGCTGCCAGAACAGCGATATATGTACAGAACCGTACTCCACATAGAGTACTCGAAAACAAGACTCCTAAAGAAGTCTTCTTCGGCAAGAAACTAGAAGTCAACCATCTCAGAATATTCGGCTGTCCTGTATACATACATATTCCAAAAGAGAAGAGAACAAAATTAGATCCTTCAAGAAGGAAGGGAATATTTGTGGGATACTCTGAAAGCTCGAAGGCTTACAAAATCTATTTTCCAGGATACAAGAAGATTGAAATCAGCAGGGATGTGACATTTGATGAAGGTACAGCTTACATCAAATCCATAAAGAAACCTGAAGAAGAACCTGAAGAAGCAGAAGTAGAAGTACCCAGGATTCATGACACAATCATGGATGAAGAAGCTCAAGAAGAAGATCGAGAGTTCGAGGAACCACAAAGACCTGTAGATCCACCTCTGGAGAAGAATCCTCATAAGAGGAAACCTGCTTGGGTACGTGAACTTATCCAAGGTGCGGAAATATATGGGGCTCCAGAAGAGAATCACAAAGAAAGAAAGAGTACCAGATCTAATTCCGGGTATGTAGCTTTACTATGTGACTTTATTGATAAAGAACCTTCCAGTTATGTAGAAGCAGCAGAACAGAAAGAATGGAAGGATGCTATGATCAAATAATATCAATCGATCATGAAGAATGATGTTTGGGATGTTGTCCCAAGACCAAAAGGGAAGTCAGTTGTCACCTCCAAATGGATCTACAAGATCAAGCTTGCTGCAGATGGTAGCACTGAAAAGTATAAGGCAAGATTTGTAGCTCGAGGATTCTCTCAGAAAGAGGGAGTAGACTATGAAGAAACCTTTGCACCTGTAGCCAGATACACTTCCATCAGATCAGTACTTGCTCTAGCTACAGTGATGAAATGGAAAATACACCAGATGGATGTCAAGACTGCCTTCTTGAATGGTGTAGTAGAAGAGGAAGTGTATGTAGAACAGCCACTCGGTTTTGAGACACATGACAGAGAGTCTCATGTATACAGATTGAAGAAAGCCTTGTAAGGTTTGAAATAGGCACCCAGGACCTGGTACGGCAGGATTGATAGCTTTCTATCCAGTTTGGGCTTTACCAAGAGCAAAGCAAATTCCAACCTTTACTACAAGGTTGAAAATGGCAACCCAGTGATGCTCCTGCTATATGTAGATGATCTATTTGTGACAGGTACAGATGGGTTGATTGCTGATACGAAGAGAAATATTGCTACTGAGTACAAGATGAAGGACTTGGGGATGATGCATTACTTCTTAGGTATGGAGGTGTGGCAAAGTACAGATGGAATCTTCCTTGGACAAGGGAAGTATGCAATAGAGATCCTGAAGAGGTTTGGGATGATGGACTGCAAGACTATGGCCACACCTATGGCATCGAACCTGAAGCTATTGAGTGATGCTTCATCAGATTCGGTTGATGCTACGATGTATCGTCAGATGATTGGGTCATTGATGTACCTGAAAAACACGAGACCAGACATTTTCTTTGCTGTGAACACCTTGAGCCAGTACCTGACAGATCCGAGAAGTGTTCACTTGACTGCTGCAAAGCATATTCTGAGGTACCTGAAGGGTACAGTTGATTATGGGATCAAGTACGATGCGAATCAAAAGATTAACCTAGAGGGTTATGTTGATTCAAATTGGGGAGGCAATGCCATTGAAAGGAAGAGTACTTTGGGATGTTGCTTTAGTATGGGATCAGGTGTGATCTCTTGGTTTAGCAGGAAGCAATCCTGTGCGGCACTAAGTACAACTGAAGCAGAGTATGTTGCAACTTGTTCAGCTAGTTGTGAGGCAGTATGGATGCGGAAGCTACTGTCTGATATATTTGATCTCTAGTTGGATTCTACTTGTATACATTGTGACAACCAAAGTTGCATGAAGTTGTCAGAGAATCGAATGTTCCATGACAAGTCGAAGCATATTGAGATCAAGTATCACTATATCAGGGATATGGTGCAGAGAGGAGCATTAAAGCTCCAGTATGTTGCGACGGAGGACCAGATAGATGATGTACTGACGAAGCCATGGGCTAGGCTAAAGTTCATGTACTTCAGAGAGAGACTTGGTGTTCTCCAGATCGAGGTTTCCTCAAAAAGAAAGTGATGAGACCCATAGCCATTCTGACATGGTGAGAGGATTGGTTCCTTCCATGGTCAGATGTAAGGGCTGAGCCATTCCGTCATGGTGAGAGGATTAGTTCCTTCCATGACTGATATGAGTGCTAAGATCCATAGCCATTCTAACAAGCAGGTCAGATGTAAGAGCTGAGCCATTCTGTCATGGTGAGAGGATTGGTTCCTTCCATGTCAGGTGTGAGTGCTAAGCCATTCTGATATGACTGTAGGATTGGTTCCTACATGATCAGATATAAGGGCTATTGCCATTCTTAAAATGGAGCTGCCTAGTGAGGTACCAAGAAAACTCAGTTTATGAATGAGGGTCGTTCTGATATGACCATGAGATTTGTTCTCACATGATCAGATATGAGTGCATGGCCATTTTGATGTGATAGAGGGATGTGTTCCCACTTGATCAGATGTAAGGGCTGAAGCCATTCTGTCATGGCTAAAGGATTAGGTTCCTCCCATGTCAGATATGAGTGCTAAGCCATTCTGACTTAGTATCAGATATAAGGGCTACCGCCATTCATTGAATGGAGCTACCTGGTGAGGTACAAGGGATCCTCAGTCTAGGACTGAGAGCCTTTCTGATGTGAATGAGGGATGTGTTCCCACATACTCAGATATAAGTGCAGTGGCCATTCCACAAATGATAGTAGTTTGAGTTCCTATCATGCTGGTCGTTGTAAGTGCGGAGCCATTTCACAGATGATAGTAGTTTGAGTTCCTATCATGCTGGTGACTATAAGTGCTGAGCCTTTTCACAGATGGTAGTAGTTTGAGTTCGTACCATGCTGGTGATTATAAGTGCTGTGCCTTTTCACAGATGGTAGTAGTTTGAGTTCGTACCATGCTGGTGATTGTAAGTGCGGAGCCTTTCCACAGATGGTAGTAGTTTGAGTTCATACCATGCTGATGGATGTGAGTGCTGTGCCTTTCCACAGATGATAGTAGTTTGAGTTCCTATCATGCTGGTGGTTGTAAGTGCTGAGCCATTTCATAGATGATAGTAGTTTGAGTTCCTATCATGCTGGTGGTTGTAAGTGCTGAGCCATTTCATAGATGATAGTAGTTTGAGTTCCTATCATGCTGGTGAATGTGAGTGCTGGGCCTTTCTAATATGATTATAGGATTGGTTCCTACATGATCAAATGTGACTGCTGGGCGTGCCTTTCTGACGAGTAGGTCAGATGAAAGTGCTGGACGAAGACCTACATGATTGGTAGGCCTATAACCAGCATGAAAAAGGGCTGGCTCTGTAGAACTTCCTGTGACGAGAAGAATAATGAGATAGCACCTGATGATGATCCAAATCGAGTGATGATATAGATCCAGTGATGACAGCCAGTGATGATCCAGATCGAGTGATGATCTAGATCTAGCAGTGATGATCCAGATTGAGTGATGATCCGGATCCATTCTAGTGATGTTGATCTAGATCGAGAGATGATCCAAATCCAGTGATGATGTTCCGTGATGATCTAGATCGAGAGATGATCTAGATCCAGTGAAGATGACTTGAAGATGAAGATCACTTGAAGATGAAGATGACTTGAAGACTTAAGATGCAGATAACGAGATGATCCAGTTGATACAGAGAAGAAGACCAGTGCTGAAAATTGTGTCAAAAGAATACCTTCCTAATTAAGAGGGAGTGTTGATGTATATGTAACTTCAGAATGTATTCATCTATGTATCTCATGTATTGTAACCCGATGTTTATTTCGGGATGTTTCTATTATGTATTTGAGCCATGTTGTCATGCCTCGATGTTTCGATCAGGAGGATCAATAATGTAAACAAGTCATGTCAAGTCATTGTTAAATTCCCCACAGTTTCGGGGCACTAGGGTTATTATACACTCATAGAGATGTAGGCTCTAGTAAGTAATTCTTAAGTTGGGCCGACATGATTGAGTGCACTTCAAGTGAATGGAAGAATATAAATATAGAGTGAGAGTCTCTCTATTTATCACTTGTACTCACATCATTCACTCACTCAAGTGTGGCGCATTAGTGAGGAAGGAAATACTGGGGCTAGACAGAAGAAGAAGACTACTGCTTTGGGGATTTTACTATTTTGGTGCTGATTCTATCTCTGAGGAAGTTGCGGGGTTTTCTCCTTTATGATTTCCCCGAGGAAAACTCTTTGTGTCTCTTGTCTCTTGTGATGTGCTTGTGATTGATTGATGTACTTGTTATTCTCTCAGTAAAGATCCTAACATAATGCTAGCTTAATGTTGAAAAACTAACAGATGGTGATAATGATGGTGACGATCAATACGATAATGATGAAGATGACCAGGATGATGATGATGATGATGAAGATGATGAAGGTGATGATGATGATGATGATGAAGATGGTGATGATGATGACGATTATGATGAAGATGATGATGATGATGATGATGATGATGATGATGATGATGTTGACAATGATGAATATGATGATGATGATGGCGATGACGACGACGACGACAATGATGATGACGATGATGATCATGATCATGATGAAAATGATGATGATGACGATGATGATCATGATGATGGTGATGATGATGATGATGATCAGCACGATGATGATGAAGATGATCAGGATGATGATGATGATGGTGACGATGATGATGACGATTAGCACGATGTTGATGATGATGATGAAGATGATGATGATGATGATGATGATGATGAATATGGTGATGCTGATGATGATGAAGAAGAAGAAGAAGATGATGATTAAGATGAAAATGATGATGATGATGATGATGATGTTGAGGATGATGAAGATGATGATGATGATGGTGATAATGGCGATGACGATGATGATGACGATGTTGATGATGATGATGAAAGTGATGATGACAATGATGATGATGATGATGATGATGATGATGATGATGGCGATCATGATGATGACGATCAATACGATGATGATGAAGATAATCAAGATGATGATGATGACGATGCCGATTATGATGATTATGATGATGATGATGACGATGATGATGACGACGATGATGATGATGATGGTGATGATGGTGATGATTCTATTCATGATGATGAGGATGATGAAGATGACGATGATTATAATGAGGATGATCATGATGAATACGTCGATGATGATGACGAGGATGATGGTGATGATGATGGTGGTGATGATGATGGTGATTATGGTGATGATGATGATGACCATGATCATGATGGTGATGATGGTGATGGTGATGATGATGACGTTGAAGGGAATATTTAAACATCCATGTGTTGTCGATACAAACATATTCATAAAGTGGTGTAAATGACAACACACCATTGTGTAACAAAGAAAACGTTAAGCACCTAAAGTTCCTTTTTCATGGTCATAAGAATATTAAGTTTATTATAGTGTGATCTAACACATTAGCATACACTGCATCACATCATCAAGGAATCAACCTCACCACACACATAGGAACATAGTTGGGCCACATGTGGGAGACACATCCTCACAGTATTTCATAGAAAAAATGACCTCTTGTTGATCATTATTGGACTACAATCAATCTAGGTATATGATAAATGGTCATGAGTCACTAAGACAAGACTGAATTACAACACTAGTATCCCTCTAAAACTTGACTTGGGGAAACAAATAGGAAAATATGATATAATAAGATAACACTTGAGATCACAACTCAATACTAAAGATATTGATAAATAATCATTCATCTATTTGACCAAGTAAAACTTACATCCCAATACATATATTCTTGAAGTTAAAATATTTTGATTGAAAGTATCTCTAGAAGGTTTTCCTTGATTGTCATATTTAAGTTATGTTTTCTAATCAACGGACTTGTGCACCATAATAAACTACATATTTAAGGTGCAATGTTCAATTTATGTTTTGGTCTTATTATTAATGTGATGTAGAAGTAAAATGTCCCCAAAAAAGTGATTATATGTGTGAAATAATAGAATAACTTCCAATATCTATTCATTTCATAAAAACATATTCATTCCTTTCATAGAAGTACATACACCAAGTGAAATTCATAATGTCCACCTCTAACAATGTAATTAAAAAAATCCACTAACCATTTCATCAAACCAATTCTAGATTACTAATAGGAACAATATCATGAGATTGGGGCACTTCATTGATGGCAATTTGTAACACACTAATTGTTAGGCCAAACCCATTTTAGATTGATCAACAGGTGCATTTGGTTAGGATAGTTGTTTATAATGTACCACTCAACATTTGGATAAAATGCATGAATTTTTAGATCATAAATTCGATTTGAATGCTTCTATTTTCTTGTAAGGGATTCTACTTCCTATGATGTTTGGAAAATTTCTGAGTTGGAGGGGATTGGTTGCTCCCTTTTTCATAATCTAGCATGACAATGAGTTTAGTCCCCTCCGACGACCCCTAAAAATGAATCCAGGTTTAAGTAAGCGAATAGAGAGGGAAAAAGAGGATGAGATTATGAATTTGTATCACACAACATGCGTAAGCAATCCAATTCGACTCCTATATGATGCATTAGTCTTCCTCGTCGTTCCAACTCTAACTAAAGTAGGGGCGGGTTTTATAGTGGTGTTAATTGGATTACATCTCCCAAGTGGTGGTTCCTATGCTCTTATCCTATGCTACCCATGAAAATCCAAAACCACTGCCACCCAAGCAACGAACTATGTGTTTGCATCGCTATTCAAACGAAGTTTCATAACTATTCCAACGAACTAGCTATTTTCGTGGCTATTCCAAGAAAATATTGTCACTATAGCGATGAACATTTATGTGTGTCTCTTTAGCGACAATTGTCGGGGGCATTTAAACTTTTTTTCAAAATTTTAAACTATTTTTCCATGAAAAATTCGATTTTAACTTATTCGTGGCAAAATTTCATGGGAATTTTGAGCCATATGTAGTAGTGTGTCATAGTTTTTGTTGAAGTAAATTATTTAAACGGAATTCTTACAGGACCCCAAGCCCATTTTACTCACTCCCCCACAATCATAGAATTACCAATTTCTTTAATAAAACCAATTTGCTCCTTGTGAATGACCCACACAACCAAGAGTCATATCCTTCTATCACTTTGTGTTAGTTTTTCATCAAATAAGCTAGCATTATGATCTTAGGATATTTTCACTGAGAGAATAACAAGCACAAAAATAAAACATAAGAACATCACAAGAGACAAGAGACACAAAGAGTTTTCCTCAGGGAAACCATAAAGGAGAAAACCCCGCAACTTCCCTAGAGATAGAATCAGCACCAAAACAGTAAGAGATCTCCCAAAACAGTAGTAGTCTTCTTCTTTTGTCTAGTCCCAGTATTTCCTTCTTCACTAGTGCACCACACTTGAGTGAGTGAATGATGTGTTGCTACAAGTGATAAATAGAGAGACTCTCACTCTCTATTTATATTCTTCCGTTCACTTGAAGTGCCCTCAATCATGTCGGCCCAACTTAACAATTACTTACTAGAGCCTACATCTCTATGAGTGTATAATAACCCTAGTGCCCCACCACTTGTGGGTACTTTGCCTCCTCCGACCAATAGGAGGGTAACACAATGGTGGAGACTATTGCCCCGACTTACAATGACTCACCTATGGTCGACTTCACTAGGATAGTCTAATAACCCAAGGGCCCCACAAATGTGGGGACTTTAACCCTTTACACATAGGAGGGTTAACCACAATGACTTGACATGACATTCTCATTATAGCAACTTCCCGATCGGAACATCGAGGCATGACATGACTCAAATACATCCCGGAATAAACATTGGGTTACAATAGATAAGAAATACAAGTGAATACATTCCAAAGTTACAATTACATCAACACTCCCTCTTAACTAGGAAGGTATTCTCTTGACACAATTTATCAGCACAAGTCTTCTTCTCTGTATCATCTAGGTCATCGTCATCTTCAAATTCAGCTTCATCTTCAAGTCATCTTCATCTGTAAGTCATCTTCATTGGATCTGAATCATCTCTCGATCTGGATCATCATGGAACATCATCACTAGATCTAGATCATCTCTCTATCTGGATCATCATCACTGGACTGGATCTGGATCATCACTCGATCTAGATCATCACTGCTGGATCATCATTACTGGATCTCGATCATCACTCGATCTAGATCATCCCTGGTGCTATCTCATGATTCTTCTCGTCACAAGAAGTTCTACAGAGCCAGTCCTTTTTCATACTGGATGTATCATCTCAGAGCTGGCCCTTTTTCATACCAGATGAGGCAGCTACTCAGAGCTAGTCCTTTTTCAAACTAGATGAGGCTTCCCAGAGCTAGTCCTTTTTCAAACTAGATGAGCCTTCCCAGAGCTAGTCCTTTTCAAACTAGATGAGGCATCTACACAGAGCTAGTCCTTTTTCCAACTAGATGAGTCTTCCCAGAGCTAGTCCTTTTTCAAACTAGATGAGGCATCTACACAGAGCTAGTCCTTTTTCAAACTAGATGAGTCCTCCCAGAGCTAGTCCTTTTTCAAACTAGATGAGGCATCCTGACAATGGAAGGAACCAATCCTCTCACCATGCCACTGCCCTTACATCCGACCTACTCGTCGGAATGGCCAACACTCACATCTGACATGGAAGGAACTTAATCCTTTAGCCATGATAGAATAGTTCAGCCCTTACATTTGATCAAGTGGGAACACATCCCTCTATCACATCAGAATGGCTACTCAGTCCTACACTGAGTGATCCTGGTAACTGACCAGGTGCCTCCATTCCTAGAATGGCAATTTCCCTTACATCTTTCCTACTCGATAGAATGGATATCACTCATATCTTAAATGGAAGGGAGCAACCCTATCACCATGACAGAATGGCTCAGCCCTTACATCTGACCATGGAAGGAACCAATCCTCTCACCATATCAGAATGGCTATGGGTCTCATCACTTTATCTTGGAGGGAACCTTTATCTGGAGAACACCAAGTCTCTCCCTGAAGTACTCGAACTTCAGCTTAACCAATGGCTTCGTCAATACATCAGCTATCTGCTCCTCCATCACAACATACTGGAGCTTCACTGCTCCTCTCTGCACCATATCCCTGATATAGTGATACTTGATCTCGATATGATTCGACTTGTCATGGAACATTGGATTCTCTAAC